>CM034462.1:21759067-22195989 GCA_019925255.1 Litchi chinensis
CCGTTTATTCTCAAAGCATTGGATGTCATTTTATTATTCTATTAGGTTAGTGTTTGATAATTGGTGGCTAATTGATCCGAAATTTAATGAGCCATAAAAAAGTGTTGTATCGATTCTTAAAAGTTTTTCGCTTCTAACAGGTAATAACTCAATTATAAATTATAAATTATAAATTTATTATAATCACAATCTTATCATTTGAATGACAATCTATTTGACATTAGATATCACTGATGTCTCCCAAAATTTTACAAACTTTTGACATTAAAATCTTGACATGACATTTGGGATTTTAACTACGAACTTGCACTTGAAATGCAAAGATAACAAGAACAACAACGTAGCACACACAAAGTAGAAACCATTCCAAAATAGAATTATGGTAATGTCCACTTCAAGAAATGTGCAAAGATCTTTAGTTAAATAGGTCATCGGTTATACATGGTAACAACAATGTAACCAAAATTTTGTCACAATATTCTTTTGAATTATTAACAACTTTTATAATACAAAAATCTGTTTTTTTTTTTTTTTTTTTTGTCATATATGGTATTTCTGTATATCCATCTCGGTTTATCCTAAAAAATTTAGGGTAATTTATTGCAAGGCACTGCATACAATATATATATATATATATATATATGTTAGTTTTCGCAAAATATACTTTTGCCCATAATTTGTTAAATCAAAAAGGTAATTATAATTGGCCCAAAAATTAGATAGAAAACTTGGTGGGTATATATATATACACCAAGTTAATACAGCATATATAGAGTGTGTATGTGTGTGGGTGTGTCTCTCTCTATACATACATACATATATATATATATATATATAAATTGCTAAAACAGTAGAGTATTTCTGCTTCATTTTTGGGTAAATTATAGCTATCTACAAGGTATAACAAATTATAGGCAAACATTAGGAAAATTCACATTCTAATCTATGAATAACATATTATTTTAGACATTTTGTTTTTATTGACTAACTCAACAAACTAAATTAAGAATGTAATCAATTGTGGTTGATAGTAAGTACTCAATCTCTTTATTATAAATGTCAACGCAAGGTTAACATTGCGAGACATAACTACTTATACACGTCAAGTTTATTATGATTTTTATTGTTTCAATCAAATTTATATTATATTAGAGTTTAATAAAAAGCTTATAGTGATAAGAATTTTAATTAAGGATGAATTAAAATAAATGAAATAAAAGTCTTATGACACATAATTTGTATCTAAAGAAGTCAAAAAATAAATATTGTTCTAAGCTCATTCCGACTTCATGAAGTATATAAATCATAATTATTTACAGCAGATCTATTTTTATTTAAGAGCATATAAAAAATTACAATGAATAAGGTTTTAGCCCTAATAGGACGAGGGATGAAACCATAAATTACTTTTAAGGAGGGCACCAAGGAGTTTTAAGTCAGTCATCACGTGTTTATATGGACCGATGTTAAAAATATTAATAAATTATATATTAATTTTCTTAAAACTAATATAAAGTAAAAAATAGCAAAAAAATTAAAAAAAAAAAACCTAAAATAAAAATAATATCATTAACTCCAACTTTTGAAGATATTAGCTAAAAAACTCTAGCCATCAATCCAAAAGCAATATCTATTCAAACGTTGCGTGGTTTTGTGATAAAATAAAACCATGAAAAGATGAATATATCTTTATTATAATGAAAAAAAATTAAAATAAAAACACAAAAAAAAAAAAAAGTCAATTACTAAATTACCCTTTCATCACCAAAATTAAAGAAAAAAAAATGAAAAAATAAACAAAAATAAAACCAGCATTTCCGCCAACTGCCATTGTCATCATCTGCTTTCTACACAATTCATGATATTTTCAACAGTAAAAATTCAAAATCAAGCTTATCTCTAAACAACACAACCTTAATACCAAACAACCACAATCAATGCGACAAAACACAACAGAGAAACACAATGGCACAACACATACCAATAACCAAAACTATTTTAAATCTTAACTTCCACCTAGAAATTGGATGGCAACAACCATTATAGAGTCTATGAAAATCCTAAACAACCGTATTAAGAAAACAAAACTCAATAACAGAAATAAAGCAGGCATTAACTACTATAATCATCTATTTGATTTGAGAACAAAAGCACTTAAAAACAACATAGACAAAAACATGTTAACCAATCTCATCTGAAGCCCCATAATTTCTTGGTGAAAAAAAAAAACGAGTAAACAAAATGCGATCGTGTTGGATTCAATGGTAACTCTTTTAGAATCAAGCTCTGGCACTACGACCACTGAACTTCTTAGGCTTGCACGGCTGGCATCAGCATGAGCAAGGTCCTATCGTACCCGATAAGGATGTCTTTGATCCCTTTTTTCAACTGCTCGTCCATGCGCTTTAGGAAGAATGCCACCAGAGCCTTCGCGATACTCTGTCTGATTGTGTAGATCTACGACATGTGTCCTCCACCCTTCACACAGATCCATATGTCGATGTGGGAAACTGGTGCCGACCAAGCAAGAGAATCCACTGTCTGCACTAGGTTTTGATTGAGAGTGAATAGCTTCAAACCCAGATTGTCATCCGGGACTTCGGACATAGATGATTAACTGGATTTGAAACTGTTCGGCCATGGATGTTTGGTGGTGACTTAGTGGTGATGTTGTGGCGAGTTTGGTCAGAGATGTTGTGGCAGGTTTGGTTAGAGATGGAGCGGCGAGTTTAGTTGGTTGTGAGAAAGGGAGTGGGGATGAGAGATTGTGAAAAATAGGAGAGAGGGTAAGGATGTGGTTGGCTGACTCTTTTATTTTTTATAATCTTTTAAAATATTATAAAATGTCATCAAGTTGTCCCCAATTCACCATTTTAATTGAATTGATGAGAATTCCCTCAAACACTAACAGCACCGTTAATTTACGAACGAAAATTAGCATTTCAGTAACATTTGGACTATTTTGACTAATATTTTCGAAATCAAGGGTGATTTCACATTATTTTCGATTTGTAAGGTATTTTGATAATATCTTTAATATATATGTAACTTACATATATTTAATTCTTTGTTCAAAATATTATTTTAAAGTAGATAATAAATTAAGAATCTAAGTTGTATTTCCTAATAGTATCGAAGAACATATTTAATTAATATAGTATCAAAAATTATTTGAATTTCAGTTGTTAGATTAAATGCATACTTATACCTGGTTGACATGTTTCAAAAAAATATTGTTTATCTTTGCATTAAATCATTTTATTATAAGTTTCATTTCAATCTTTATCATCAAACAATGTTTTAAATAAAATAGTTACAGGCGTAACCGGACTACTATCATTCTTCTTTGCAAAGCTAAGCATCTAAGTTTCAATTCCTCCCTTCCTTTTATATATATATATATATATATTTACATATATAGTATATATATATATATATAGTAATTCTATCATTAATATCTCTTAACTTAAAAAAGTTAGAACAAATTAATCAAATTCATTCATTACATTTGAATTAAATAGAAGAGAGAATACAATTGATGAATTTAATTGGTTTATCATAACTTTTTAAAGTTAGGAGACAGTGATAATAGAAATAATATACATATAAGGAAATTACAATTTGGCTACTCAGCTTGAATTATATGCAGATGGAGTAAATATTTTGATTTATTACAATTAACCCCCCTACTGGTAACTATCTCTATTAGATTTAACTGACTGAGGGGCAAAATTATCTTTTAAAGTAATAAAATAAATAATTAATGAAATAATAAAAATGTAATCAAATCTCCAATTAATTTGAAAAATATTAAAAAATAAATAAAAATTAATTTAATTTAATGAAATGAAAATTAAAATAAATTAAAAATAGTCAAAATTTTCACCCTTCTTCTTCTTCCCCATGACTCCACTTCTTCTTCTTCTTCTTCCCTGTGACCTTCACTTCTACTTCTTCCCCATTGCTGACCTCCTCCTTCTCCATCATCAATCTTCTTCTTCCGTACGACCTCCACTTCTTCTTCCTCTCCATTGCCGACCTCTTCCTCTTCTTGTTCCACCACTTTTTCTTCTTCCCTGTGACCACCACTTCTTCTTCTTCCCCATTGTCGATCCCCGACCTCGTCTTCTTTCACTTTCATTATCACCATCCAAATCTTAATCCGCTACTCTCTTCATTGTCGGTGCTCTCTTCCCTTTCTTTTCCTTCTCTCTCTTCCCTAAATTAAACTATAATTTTGAAATCCATTTCTGGATTTCCTCTCATGGAGACCCAGAAATGGGTTTCGAAACCATTTAACTGGGTTGAAAGTTCATCTGGTTTTTTCTTTTTCAATTTTTCAATGTTGATTTTTTAATTTTTTTTTCTTAATCTATGGGTTGGATGATTTTGGATGTTTAGTTTGATAAAAAAATTGCTTTGTTGCAATTGGACATATAACGCTCTATCCAGTAATATTATGTCATGTCATATAAATTTCAAATCATATTACTTTTATATTATAGATATGATAAAAGCATTAATTTTGTATTAAAAAAAAATCTCAAAATTAGGAAACTACAAACTACTCATCAGAAAGCTACAACGATAGAGCCATCTGTGTTGCAAATGTTCCAAGGAGGCTCATAAAGAAGAATTTGGAAGGCACATATAGATGCCCACTATTGTGGTAATTGCTAGGCATCAGGTGATCAGCAGCCTGGTGCCTGGCGATTTGGCCGCCTATCCCGGCGGATTAGGTGTGAAGAAGAAGAACTAAAGAAGCAGAAGCAAAGAAGCAGAACTGAAGATGAAGAAGGTTGAAAACGACAGTGTTATAATGGTGCCATTTTGGTTTATCTTAAAAACCAAAACAAAACAAACAAAATAGGGTCGTTTTAGAGAAAGGTGAAGTCAAAACTTTAAAACAGTGAAGTCAAACCTTAAGCCGTCATCAGTTTTTCTGATTTGTTCAATCTTCAGTTCTTCATAATTTACACCAATGCACCAGTCACCAATTTTGAACCTCGATCAAACCCCACTCACCACTCACCACTTACCATACTAGTTAGTCAGTTACCATTTACCAATGCTCAACTTCGACCATGAACCCATTCAATCATTGTACAGCTCTGGTGGTGACAGCAACAGCGACCAGCAAAGACGACGATGGCGAATCTACGGCAAGTTGCTACATGAAGGGTAAAGGTTACGGTTTGTTAAAGAAAGAGGTGAGTGGTACGATCAGGTGATCTGGTGACTTCAACATTTCTTCTTTCAACTTTCTTTTTTCATTCACTAGACACCAAAATGGCGTCATTTTGTGCTCCCAATGTCATGTTGGGAATATCAAAAGGACATAATCTTGGTGCAGCAGGTAAGGGGAAAAAATAAATAAATAAATAAGGGCTCTACGGTTAGGCGTTGTAGAGCCCGACTTGACCGATGGAGCCGCCTAGGCAGCCCAAGCTGGCCAGCTAACCGGTAGCCCCCTGGAACCCCCAATTAGGGGGTTTTTGGTGAGGCGGCCGATCAGCTAGCAGAAAATCGGGCCCTAGGCAGCCCATATTTTCGGACATTATCATCAAAGGCCACGTTAGTTATATGGGTATTTATGTCAAAAACCCTTCAAAATATCAGTATATATTTCTCATAAATTTTTATATTTTCGGATTCTATGTGTATATTTTAAAGCAATTCCACGTAAAGAAAATAAAATCGAGTTGAAGCTTTCTTCTTACCAAAAAATTAGGAGAAAAAGTAGCTGATCTTTGAATGCAAAACTATTGTTAGAGTCAAACAAACCTTAAAATAGGGAGACAATTAAGGAATACCATCAATTCAAGAACATGCAAGTCCCTATAAATAAGAGGCTCCGAAGCTCAGAAAATTCATCACCAGCAAAAGAGAGGAGATTTAATTAATAAGCTAAAATGGCAAGCACAATGAAGATGGCAACTCTGATAACCATAGCTCTATGCATCTCATCTCTTCTCAGCCTAACAAATGCTGGTGCCAATATTAATGGCTACATTACTGGAAAGGTGGTGTGTGACCCATGTCTCAAGACAGGAAAACCTATCAAGGCAGCACAAATAATGGTCATTTGCTTCGACGTTAAAACAAACGCTGGCACATATGCTAGAAAGGGTATTACAGACGCAACTGGTGTTTACAAGATTGCAATGAAGCCTGGCATCGAGAGAGATAACTGCGAGGTTCGTTTGCACAAAAACAGCTCCTGGAAGAAATGCAGGCATATCATCCCTGGCAATAATGTCACACGTGTTGACTTTACCAAGCCCGTTGGTGTCTCCAATACCAAGCCCGTTTACTCTGCAACTGGTGTTCTTGGCTACAGGAAGTACAAAAGCCCCTGCAAGTGAATTAATTTTAAGACTTTATTATGGCCAGGGTTTATTTGGTGACCATTGCAGCCGCATTTATATGTTTAATGGCTGTATAAGATATTTTCACATCAGTGTAATTCTTATACAACCATATATATCTTTATAAAACACCACTTCCTTTTGTCATTATTTTTCTTGTACACATACATGCATTGAAATTCTTTCTCACACAATCTGGAAATATCATCAGTGACATCCAATATTTTATATATATATATATATATATATTAATTAGGGCTATAAAATGATGAAAAGAAGAAGAGAGAAAATAATTTTCAGATAAGAATGATGATTTATATTGATCATGCATAATTATAGCAGATTTCAAATTGTTAATGCCAGTTTTACAGATAATTTAATGATATTAATTTATTTGTTTTTCTTTAGACATTGATTGATGCATTGTTAAATAGTAGTGTGTGCAAATTAATCAGTTGGCTAAAATTCTCGGATGTAAATTGTCTAAATTTATTAAAAATTCGGAGTTGATTTTCTATGCAAAATAATCCTTGTTAGGCTTGTTTTATGCAGCACAAGTTTACGGAAACAAGATATTTCAGCTAAATCATAAGACAGTTTAAGGTATGAATTTTTGTTAAAGTTTGACTTCCACGGGAGAAGACTCATTAATTATTTGAATTTTGTGATTTAATAGTTTATGATAATGGTGATTAACAATTAGTTAGTTTGAGAAAAAAAGTTGCTGTGGCTCAACGATAAGAACTTCAAATTTACGCGTTGGATTTGTGGATGAAAACACGTCCTAAATGGATACACCTTGTCCTAGATTGCATATATCATTCTATGAACTCATCTCGATTATGAAGTGTTGTTTCCTCCAAGAAATTACAGAAATATTGCAATTTAAAGATAAAAATTAGATTAGCAATCTACCGAAATTAAATGAGAATTGAAACAGCAAAATTTGTAGTAAGGAGTGTTGTGGTTTTGTATTGGATTTTGCCGGATTCAATTCAACTAAATCAAAATTCAAATTCTAAGGAAGATACAATAATGTTATCATAGTAAACAACCAACGATGTGGCGATGGGGAAAATTTTTGAAGCATCGCTGAATTGAGTTTCTTAATAATAATAATAATAACAACTTATGTATTATTGGAATGTTCATACCATGCAGCTTTGTATGTGTGTGCATGCGAGTATATACATAGTATGCAGACTAATAATGTGTAGAATGCGGGTACGTGTAATTTTGAAATAATATTAATAATCATGTAACTTTGGCTAAGACAATTTATTAAATTGCTTATTGTTAGTTGTTTTAAAGGAATAAAATATATATTTATAAAATATCTGTGACTTCAAGAAATAAATATTTAGTTTTCATTAAAACAACGAACATGTTGTTCAACTTTTAGTTCTCTATAAAATATAAAATTATTTTACTTTATTAAAAAAAAGGAGGGGGGGGGGGGGGGGGGGGGGGGGGGGGGGGGGGGGGGTGGGGGGGGGGGGGGAAGAGGGGCAACCTAAGATTACAATTTGTTGGATAAAGTATTTAGGGAGAGAGAGAGTGGTCAATACTCATCTCAAATTTTTAATGCAATATAATCCTACCATTGAATTTAGAACTATAGTAAATTACCGTCTAATGAATTTAGAACTATAGTAAATTACCGTCTAAATATATAATAAGATGATGTTATCAATGATTCACAATTCATATGACATGACCAATGACGCATTTTCATATAGCGTGATCAATGATATACTAATATAAGATAATAAGATATGTACTACGTATGTTAACTAATAATATATGGTATGTTGAATAATAATACATAGAATGTCGATGCATACTTATTCCCAATTGAAGATTAAATTTATGGAAAGAAGTGAGACAATTTTGTATAAATATGTTTATCTATCTAGTATATATGTTGAAAACAATACATATCCAAATGGATACACCTAGTCCTAAATTGCAAACATCTATCTCAATGTATCAATGATGTACTTTTATACGACGTGATCAATGACGCACTAACATGATATAACAAGGCATATACTATGTATGTTAACTAATAATAGATGGTATGTTGAATAATAACATATATGTAGAATATAGAAGTGTACTTGCCCCCAATTGAAGATTAAATTTATACAAAGAATTGAGACAATTTTATATAAATACGGTTATCTGGCTAGTATATTGAAAACAATACATATCCAAATGGATGCACCTAGTCCTAAACTGCAAATATCTTTGTCTCAGCATATCTTGATTATGAAAATTTTTCTTTCCAACAAGAAAGTAAATAAACTATGCAACTAAAAAATGCAATCGGACCAATAATTTACCAGAACTGATGGGCAAGAGGTTTGATGCCACAAAGAACCAAAAACTGCGGCTGAACCATGTTCATTTATTTTTCCATGAAATCTTTTTTTATATTTATAGAAAATAAATTCTTTGAACGTTATCTTTTGTTTAAAGTAGGAAGCTTTATTCCAAGTGCATATGGGTCTCGCATATGATTTGGAGGCAAAGGGAATCAATCAGCTTTTCCCCATAAGTGCACCATTAAGCACCACCATTATGGGGCAATTAGAAGCAAATGACAGCAACAACAGCTCTCCTGAAGATGTCCATAATAGGCTGAAGTGATGAAGAAGTACGATCCTGTTTTCATGCCACTTATAATCTTAATTTTTTTAAGTTAGTAATAATTTTCATTTGAGCTTGTACTTGATTTAAATGGCTGAAAGGTGTTACTAAACATTGTCTTACACCTATATGTTAAATAAAGATCATCACTGAAAAAAAAAAAAAAAACATATGAGATATATTCTCCAATATTTGATTAGGACTCTTTTGTATTATAGCATTAAAATTAATATGAATTATGAAATTAGCATCGAAATTATGAAATAAATTTTTTTGGCATAAGATATTTTGCATGTTAAGGATAAAATGATTGAATTAAAAAAAAAAAGTTCACGTCTAAACTAACTATTATTTGACAAACAAAATACCATATTAAAAAAATTATTTTTATAATTTGATGATAATTTCAAAACTCAAATTAAATTTAGTGCTATTTACTAAAATTTTTTATATTTTTTAATATTAAAGAACAATGATGTAAGAATTAAGAAATATAATTTTAGGTTCGCTTTTCAATTGTCCCATTTAAAGTATACCTATTAATGTTTATTATTAGTAAATTGAGAATTGCAATAGGAGTCTAACATTATTGTAAATTAAGTAGGCAAATATGTGTATAGTATTATTGATTTAAGAATGTGCATGAATGGTTATAATGTATGAATATGTCAACACTAATAAAAGCACACCAAATATTCTGGTTACCTTGACACTGTTTATATGATATGTTTTGTATAAACATGGTATCTTAATGTGTAAGGTCTATGTCTCTAGACCTTAATTTAGGTTAGCAAATTTATGACAAACCGCCTTTGCTTATATTTTAAATTGCTTCCATATTTGTGTTGGTGATACATGTTCATAGATGGTGTAATTTTTGCAAGAAATTGGACTTGTTTCAAGAGGTATACTATCAAATCTCATCATATAATGTTTTTCAACTTGTTAATCGCTAGTTGGTCGGTGACTAAGCGAGTATTCAAGTTTACCGTTGATCAACTTGTTGATTGACGGTCAAACTTTGTTAAACTTATAAAAATAATAATAAAAGAAAATTTCATACGGTCAAAGTACAATCACATAAACCCAAAATCTAACACTTTAATGAATTTACTCTTATTAATTTACCCAAAAATAATAATAAATTATGTAAGATGAAAATAACAAACCATTAATATATTAATAATTAATATAAAGCAATTTCCATACCATGAGGCCCATTCTTGATTCCAGGCCCAATACAAATGAATGGCAGCTGACCAATTTCCATACCATCAAGCCCATTTTTATGGCCCATCAGTCAACTTAAGTCAAACCAAATTTCTTCTCCTCGTAACTTGAACCAGCCGACTTTCATGATCATCCCCTTTCAACCTCTAACCACTCCATCCAGTTATGGCCGCCTATTTGTAACTGATTTCATCAAACCTTGGCCGCTGTAAGTAGATTTGGCGCAAGCTTACTTAGTGAAGCACTTAAGTGGCGCTCAACTTCAAGCAGAAAATTGGAGTCAGCACCAACTTAGAGTGTTCCTTTGGAGAGTGGGGCGGCAAACTCCCAGCAACAACTTGGAGTTTGTGCCGCATGGAACACTTCTTTAGAAGATGACGTAAAATTCGTTGTGTTGTAAATTACAAGAGAATGAATCATAAAACAAAACATGATGATGGAGGTAATGGGAAGACGAAAATATTAAAGTTACAGATTTATAGGCATTCATTCTAATATAATCGTATGTAGAAATTACAAAAACTGCCCATTTTAGAAAAGAGAAATCTGCTGTTATCCACTTAAAATAAAATAAAATAAACCCTTAAACAACTTGCCCTGCATATTTTTCTCTCCTCTTTTATTGCCCATAATATGAGATATTTGATTTGCTTGTTGATTGTTTGAGTTTTGTTAGGATTTTTTGAGTTTTTTTAATGATTTTTCAAGTTTTTTATGTTTTGATGTTGGATATTAATATTTAGGGTTAAATTTGATTGGATTTAACTTAAAAATTGATGTTTTCGGTAAGATAAATTAGGAAGACAAAGACTCAGTTATATCAATCTTTAAATCTACTTAAAAACTGTTGTTTTTTTTTTTTTTTTTGAAAAGAGTATTTTGATAAACTTGGGTGTACATAAAAATAATTTGTTTGAGAGATTAAAAATGAATTTCTAAAGAAAAAAAAATATAGGTATAAACGAATTTTTTCTTTTGGCCTTGGGTAAAAATAAAAAGCTCTCGAATTGTATTATCCTCATAACAATAAACTCATTCTAACCTCTACAAAATAATGCCAAATGGGCCTAGCATTTACCAAATGGGCTTTTCCATTACGAAACATAAAAGAAGTGGATTTTTTGTTCGAAAATTATTGGGCACATGTGCATCATCAAATAGAAGAAACATCCCAAATAATTTATTTCTAGCAATAATGGTAGATTTCTCAGCTTTTGTATTTCAATTTAATTTCAATTCACAATTCATCAATTAATAAATTAATAAATTTTTCAAATAAAATAAATAATCATTAACTAGTATTGACTCATTAACTAACACATAATAAGGCGGGAACAAAGTTGGAATACAAAGTAGCATGTGTAATATCACTTATTTTTGTGAGAGAATCAGCAATTTCAAATTTGTAATATTATTTTTCAATACAATTATCTCAATATAATGTTACTAACTACATATCCACTCATAACAAAATAGTTGAATACTTCTACTTCACCTTTGTGATAAGGTTTGAGTCTCACCTTCATCAATTAAATCCCAAAGTGTAGGGAGAGACCTCTCACTTGTAGTAGTTGTATTTTGGGCATTGTTTACAGTGGATTATCTTACTAGGTCCAACGCATTCTTGACTCTTTTAACTTGGTGCTAGATTAAAAGAAATAATGTTACTAACTAACTAATAATAATAATAATATATGACATTTATAATTTAATTCACATAAAATGCAATCGTAGCTATTTAAATGTATTAATAAAAGGTTGTGAATAGTTTTGATGGTGACCCACTAATGATAATGTTATCATTAAGGTAGTTGTAGTTCAATGATATTGACGTGGAGTTAAGTGCAGAGAAGAGATCGATCATGATTTTAGGGTTAGATTCTATTGATTAATGTGGGGAATTATCGCAAAGCTCTTTTTGTATTGGTTTTCTTGTCACTTTTCTTTCATCACTTTTTCCAACTGCATTTATTTAGCGGATGAGTTGGACTTGCCTGTCATTATCAACTTCTTTCTCATTGTGTTGTTATTATTATTAATGTAATAATCATTATTTTCATTATTAAGTTTTATTTATATAGAGAGGATCCCATTTTATCAGGAACAAAAGTTTTGATATTACTAATTGGGTGGTGGTGGGGTTATATCAATATATATATATATATTTTTTTAAATAATTCTTCATTTATGTTCGCATTCAACCATTTATAATTTGGTGTGACTCATTTGTTGGACAAAATTTTGAACTCTAAGTGCAAAGCAAGGTTGGCGTAATGGTAAATACCACCCCCACCAATGTATCCCAAGATCATAAGCCCAAGCGTGTTCCCTGCCACAACCCCTTCTCCCCCCGCCCCCACCTTGTGGGTTAACCCCTCTGGTTTTTAGGAACTAATCTTCGGATCACACCACAACACCTATCGTTACTAGTCCCAATTATACTCTGGATTGGTCGTAATAATTAAAAATAAAAAATTGAACTCAAATTCTCAACCAATCAAATATTAAAGTTTCATCCCCACATAGTCTTTGTCAATCTAATAACCTTTAGTAAAGGACCTTATGGTGCAATATTGGCTTTTTGTTGTAAATCAAAAGAAATGAAGTATTGTAAACCAAAAGAAAATGAACTAAATTTGTAAGAATTTGAGGGACAGAGAAAGAGAACGAAAATGGAGGAGTAAAATTGCTCTTCAATTTGATATGATCACAACATATTACAGATTGCACCTATTTATACACAAAACAATTATGCAAGTAAGTGGTCAACTAAGCCACAATTCTTGACTTTGTCAATATATCATCCAATAACAATTTTCTCATCTTAAACCACTTGTAATTTATCTAATAAAATAAATAATGGTAGATATTCATCCATTTTACATCACTCCTCTTGAATAACGCTATTATTTTTAAAATTTTTAAACTTTTGTTAGTAAAAACCTAATGGGATAAAAATCTAAATAAAAAATATTTCATAATCTGCTAGATCAAAAATACTACAATCTACTGGATTCAATAGTATTTGAATATACTTTCAAGAGACTGCCTCATTAAAAACCTTATCAAAAAAACCTAGTGGAACAAAATCTGATTGAAAGAAAAAAGATTGTAGTACATATATGTCCATATTAGCTAATATACTTCTCCTGAAGGAATTCTTCATAGTCAATCATGTAATTTATATAATCGACGCATTCTAATGTCATAAATCAATTTCTCGAATGTTGATGTTGGCAATGTTTTGGTGAATAAGTCTTCAAAATTATCTGTGAAGCAACTTGCTTAACATCAATCTGCTAACTTTGTTAGAGCTCATGAGTATAAAAAAACTTTAATGAGATATGTTTGGTTCTATCTCATTTGATGTATCCTCCTCTGATTTAAGTGATACATGCAGTATTATCTTTATATATGATTATAGGGGAATTTGACATAGTAGGTAGTTCACATATGCTCTGGATATGATGAATGACATATCTCAATTATATACATTCTCGGCTTCCTTCATAAAGTGTAAGAATTTCAGACTGGTTGGAGGATATAGCAACAAAAGTCTGTTTTGTGGAGCACCATGAAATTGTTATATCATTATAAGTAAAAAGATATCTAATTTGTAAACGAACCTTATGGAGGTCTGAAAGATATCCAACATCTACATAACCAATCAAACATACACCACTAGCAGATTTTGAATAGAATAACCTCAAATCTATTGTTCCATAAAGATAATGAAAAATATATTTGATCTCATTCTAATGATGTGATGTTTGTTTAGAGCTAAACCTGTCCAATAGATCGATCGAAAAAGCAATATCAGGCTTAATACATTGTGCTAAATATAATAAAGCACTAAATGCACTCATATATGGTATTTTTGGACTAAGTATATGTTCATTATCTTCTTTAGGTTGAAATGGATCATTTTTAAGATTAAAAGACTGAACAAAGATAGGGGTACTCAAGGGATAAGCTTTATTCATATTGAAACGTTTTAAGATTTTTTTTCAATATATGTTTTTTTATGGATAAACACTCCATGTGATTTATGCTTAATCTCCAGGTCAAGATAATATTTTGCTTACCCTTAGTCTTTCATCTGATTTTTTTTTTTCAAATGTTCAATAGCTTTTAGACGCTCTTTAGAAGTTCCAATTAAATTCATGTCATCAACATATGTTGCTACAATTGCAAGTCCAAATTTTAATTTCTTTATGAACACATATGGGTATATAGGATTATTAATATATCCTTCATTTATCAGGTCTTTGGTAAGGCGATTATAAGACATATGCTCGAATTGTTTTAATCCATACAAGGATCATTGCAACTTAATTGAATAAACATTTTTGGCTTTTGATTTATATGCTTCAAATATTTTAAATCCTTCATAAATTTTTATGTAAATATTAGTATCAAGTGACTGTATAAATATGTTGTCAATACATCCATAAGACGTATTTTGAGTCCTTTTAAGACTGTCAAACCGATTAAAAATCTAAAAATAATCGTATCCATTATAGGTGAATATATTTCATCATAATCAATTCCTGGTCTCTACAAGAAACATTATACAACAAGTTTTGTTTTATATCTTACGATCTCATTTTTCTCATTTCATTTCCATACAAATACTCTTTTGTACTTGACAGGTATGACATCTTCAAGTGTCTAGACTACAGGTTTAAATACTTTACATTTGACCAAAAAACTCATTTTAGCTTAAATTGCATCTTTCCATTTAGACTAATCATGCTTTTATCGACATTCATCAACTGTATGTGGTTCACAATCATCGTTCATAATTTGAATAACAATTGTATATGAAAATATACTATCGATGATTGTTTTATCACGATTCCACATATCTCCTGTAAAATTTAATGAAATTTCTTCATTTTTAGAATTTTGCAGTCCTGTAAAGGTTTATATCTCTTTGAGGATTTCAGTTTCCTTAAGGATTGGTAACTCTTTTGAAAATAATTTTTCAGAGAACGTAGATTTTGTAACTTGAGTATTATTTTCAATAGATTTTTCATTCTTCGCTTATAGGGAATACTATGTTTTGAACTAACTAGTCTACCAAGATTCTAGCGTGCAGTAAATGATTCATTTGCTACATTTTGATTACATTGTTCTACAAGAACAATTATTCTAGTTGGTGCATTGGTAGTTAATATATATGATTTTGTTACTCTAGGTGCGTCTGTAAATGCATCTAGCAACTGATTCATAATCATCTAGAGATTAATTATCCTTCATACTTCATATTCACATTGGTTGGTATAAGGATCTAGATGAGAGTTTATTTTTTTCTCCAATAGTGACATTTTTCTCATATTTCTCTTTAGAAGAAATTTTTCCACCCCTTAATAGTGAGAAAGTTGTCTCATCAAAATGACAATCTACAATACAAATAGTAAAAAAATCACTTGTCAATGACTCAAGATATCTGATAATTGAAGGTGAATTAAAGCTAACATATATCCTCAAACGACGTTGAGGTCTCATTTTAGTTCGTTAAGAATGAGCAATAGGAACTTGTACAACACAACCAAAAATGTGTAAATACAAAATATCAGGTTAGTAACCAAGCACAAACTGTAATGGAGAGTACTGGTGATAGGCTACAAGCTTAAGGCAAATTAATATTGATGCATGTAAAACAACATGTCCCTAGACAAAAACTAATAATTTTGTTTACAATAATAAAGTTCTTACAATTATCTGGATGCACTTGATGAATGATTCTGCTAGACCATTCTGGGCATGTACATATGAAACTAAATGTTCAACATCAATTCCAATTGATGCGCAATAATCATCAAACATTTTTTATTTAAATGCACCATGTATTATTTAGTCGTATGCTTTTAATTGGATAATCTAGAATTATGCTCGAAGTTTAATAATCTGAGCGAGCAATCTAGCAAAAGCAATGTTACGACTAAACAATAAACATACATATGACCATCTTATGGATGCATCAATTAATACCATGAAATATCGAAATGTTCCATTTGGTAGATGAATAAATCCACATATCTCCTTGAATTCTTTGTAGAAAAAATGGAGACTCAAAACCAATTTTAGAAATGAATAGTTTAACCATCAATTTTCCTTGTAAACAAATGGCACATAAATTTTCATTGGATCATAGAACCTTCAAAATAGGTGTCCATGAGAATTTGCAATTATTGTACACATCATTGTGGATCTGGATGACCAAGACAGTCATGTCAAAGTTGAAACATTATTGCTTTTGAAAGCTTCTGGCTCAAAACTATATATGTTTCAATTGATCTTAGTATTGTATAATACAATTCAGATGAGAAAGCTTTAAGCTTTTCTAAAATGAAATTCTAGCCTAAAATAATTCTAGTGATGTATAGATATTCAATATTCTTCTTATTCATAGTTTCAATATAATATTTGTTACTATGTATATCTTTAAAACAGAGTAGATTTCTTCTGGATCTACTTAAGTATTGTCACGTGTCAACCTCAAGTCTTAAATACTATAGTTTGGTTCTTTTCTATCAGCTAAAGCTTTTGGGTTTGATGGTAATTAACATGGTATCAAAGCTTGAAGGTCTCTAGTTCAAACTCTCTTCCCCCCTTTTATCTCAAGATCATCTCATTACACATGTTATACGGTAGGGGGCATGTAGTATGTATCCGCCATCTATAATCTATCCACGTTACACGTGAGGGGACATGTCACGTGTCAACCTCAAGTATTAAATACTATAGTTGGATAATTTCCTATCAGCTTAAGCTTTTGAATCTAATGGTAACTAACAAGTATAATACACTATTTATATATAATTTGGTACCATTTGTTAACAAGATAATGACTCTTCCAAAACCTTTTATTAAGTCTGCAGGACTTGATATAGTATTTACCTTAGCTTTAGTCAATGACAAATTTGATAAATATTTCTTGTTATGAAGAATAGTATGTGTTGTTGCATTATCAACAATACACAAATCTTCACTTTCCCTTTTGAAAATAGACATATTTGTCTTTCATAAAAGAAGTCACATGTTAGTACATCATAATAACAAAATATAAAGCAAAAAATTATAATCTTTCTAGTAGGATACAAAAGTGAGTATTAACATAATTTCTAGGTAAAAAGAAAAGGACACAGAAATAGACATGATAATTTTAAATAGGCAATTTCCTAATCAGTATTTATATTTCCATCACCAATGAAAAAAGTTCTATCTCTTTAAAAACATTTAACTCTTCAAAAGTCGTTATCTATATGATGGTCATGATCTTTTATGATTCACTTCAAGGAATAATAACTTTACAACAAAATTTATTTTTCACACTTCTATGTGTAACGAATGATATTTATTGTCATTTACGTTAATTGTTCTTCAAGAGCAATCACCTGGATTAATATATTGGCAATGAGTATAAAATCATTTGGATATACAATTTTCAAGTAAACAATCCTTTGAATTTCAAGTTCACATGATATATACAATAATCGTCATAATGAATTATGCATGTCAATTATAGTTTCACATCATTAAAAATTTTATCCTTATTCTTCCCTTAACAACGAGAAAATTTATTTATTGGTCTTATTTTATTATTTTTGATGAATTTGTTTGCCTAATCATAATGTTCATCTGGGACTTAATTATATTATCATAATGTCCTTCTAAGACTTAATTATACTGTCTTACTATCCTTCAAGGATTTATTAGATTATCATATTATTCTTTAATAACTAAAATGTCACATAATGTCTTTTAAAGACCAAAAATATAATGTCATTCAGGGATCAAAATGTAATATCAACTATTATCCTTCATAGATATTTACTAAGTAAAAATCTTCAGATTCTTATAATGGATATTCATTTTATTTCCAATATTTTTTATTATATTATACTTATGATCATATTATAGTTTCGATTGTAAAATATGTTTCTCGCATATAACAATATAAATAATATAATATAATTTTCTTAATGTATATACATCCTTTCAGGATCTATTAAACTAATAAAGTGTCATTTATACAACATTATTGTTTTTCACTTTATAATATACAATTTACTCTTCTGGAGTCTTCATATATAATTGGTAAAAGATTAATATAATATTTATATATACTTCAGGTATGCAACTATTGTAATTTCATATTTCACCAATAGCAAACACTTTTCTTTGCTTTGGTGTGAATTCCACTTCAGTGGTTAAAATTTATTATGATCACTAAGGTTTTATTGACTATAATCATCGCCACAATTATTAGATGATTTAATATTCACTTTAGGGAGTGATATTAATTAATTTAGTTATATGAGATAAATGATTTTTCATCTCATAATCATTAACATTATATTCAAAAGAAATTTCTATATAATAAATTTATTTATGAATATATCTAAAACTTCAGGTTGCCAAAAATTTCATATATACTTTCAGAATTTCGAATCCAAAATCATGATAACTTCAAGTTTAATCTAGAACTTCAAATTCTATTAATTGAAATCCAAAACTTCAGGTTCTAATTGAATTTATTTAAAACTTCAGATTCTGATGATGATAATAATAATAATAATAATAATAATGAATAAAATTTATAAAGTTGCACATATAATGTATAACAATAAATAAGATTAGTATAATCACATATATAGTTGGCAGAGCCGTACATGTAATGCATAACAATAAATAATGTTAGTATAAATAAAGTTAGTATATTAAGTCAGCAAAATCGTTTGCTAATTGAATTAGTGTGACACTTTTCCAAATTTAAACTAAAAACAACATATATTAGTGACACTAACATTCATCTTTCATTTTTTTTTTAGCAAATTCCATCAATAATCACTTGTTTTAGCATATATATTGCTATCATACAATTAATTTCATAATTATATAACACTTTTTCTTCACTTTCTTGAGCACGTGCAGCATAAAATTAAGATTAAATTTCATTCAGTTCTATATAGTTTATATTTAATCATCGTAACTTAATTTGGTAATCTTAGAGGTCATTAAATAAATTCCTAGTATTGTAAAACTTATTTGAACATGTATAACGCGACTACCCTCATCTCATTAGTTTTCTAAATCTCTTACAATTACTTTTAAATCTCTCTCAATAACTTTCAATTAGGAAAAAAAAAACAAAACAAAACAAAGAAAAACATAAAGATTTACATGCATAAGACTTGCTTTCAAGTTTCAAATGAATAAATCCTATAATTTAATGAGAAAAATCAACAATATATAGGGTCATGTATGCACTCAAAATATGTCATGTGATACGGTCATCCAATCACATACTAAGTCCACTTCATGTAATATATATACATTGCAAATGAAGTGGACAGTCGTGTCTATACATATTCAAAATATTATGTTACATAATCATCTAACCAAATACTGAGTCCACTTGACATGATATGTAGTCAATGGGGATGCTCATCCCACCAAAGCTTTTCTCAACTTTTTTATTTTTTTATTTTAAAATTATTTTAGCATAGGCAATCATAAGTACTTTATTTCTATTAAAAAAAAAATTTCTTTATCAATTAGAGAGTGAAGATTGTTCCAATTTGATCTACCCTTCATACTTGTACCGTCGAGATTATAAGTTCAAATCATAACCATGTTTTGAAAGCTCATCAAATCATCTCTAAAATTTAAAAAACATGTCAAATTAATTCTTTTCATTAGTCAACTGATGTCAAATCAAACAAAGTAAAAAAAAAAAAAAAAACTCTTTTACCCCTCACTTTAGTTACAACACATACAATGACTATTTTGCCCTTAATAAAAATAAAAATTATGATTAGTTAAAAATTAATAAATTAAAAATTAAAACTAAACCCTAAAACAAAATAAATTAAAATTAATAAAAAAAAAAAAATAAACCCCACATCGTCATGCAATATGTTGCAAATGAAGTGGACAATCAGTGTCTATACATATTCAAAATATTACGTTATATAATCATCTAATCAATACTTAGTTCACTTCACATGATATGTAGTAAATGGGAATGCTCATCCCACTAAAGCTTTTCTCAACTTTTTTCGTAATATATATTTTGAAATTATTTTAGCATAGGCAATCATAAGTACTATATTTCTATTAAAAAAAAATACTTCATCAATTATGAAAGTGAAGGTTGTTCCAATTTGATATACCTTTCATATTTATACATTTGAGATTATAAATTCAAATTGTAATTGAATTAATATAATTATAATATATATAACTTTTTAAGGGGACAAAATACTCAAACATGATTCCACAATGAATGAAGGCATTCAACCATTAAAAATAAAAGAAAAAGAAGGGAGAAATGTACAAAATAGTACCTATTATAAAATTTAAAAAAGAAAAAAAGCAATAGAAGAATAAAGAAATTTATTACTTTCACTCATCTTGAAGATCGTAAATAACAAAACAAAGTGTAATATATAAGCAAGCAATAAACTAAAGAATGTGAAGCTATTGCAAAGGAAAATTATGGTTTCTTCTCAATATATATATATATATATATATATATGGTTAATTTATTTTATATTAAAATAATGGTGGAATCCAGCATCGTATCCCCTCACCAAGCATCATACAAAACGACAAAGCGTTTTAGCCGTGTCAGTCAGAGCCACAAACAACGGCTATATTATTTGTACACCGTACAATTACCACCTGTACAATACTTGCAGTTACTGTATACAAACCCCTCGTCTATTATCAGTTCAGCTCCACGCTCCTTTTTAAATCCTCAGCGGCAGGTGCCTTCACACTCTCCTTTAATGAATCTATTTTTTGCCAGTCTTTTTCTGCAATATTTGATTATGACAAAACTGCTCTGTCACTTTATTTAATTTCAACACTATTCAGTCATTCATTTTTTGAAAGGATGTGCATACAATAATATATTTCAATATGAAAAAATGGTTAATTATTTTAGTACATTATTTTTATAAGAAAAAATGAGCAATCCAATTATTCACCTTTTAATTGACAAATTTGGACCAATGAATCATGTAAAATAGTTTTTTTTTTCCTTTCACGACTGTTAATATTTCTAATACGGTAATGACATAATTAAAAGAGAATTGTAAATTTCAATATTCTATTTATGATTCCATACACTACAATTACATTTGTTGTACCAATATTAAATTTGCTAAGATAGTATGCCATATGGACCGAATTTTCGTTTTCAACACCATAAAACTCCCAATTATTACAAAGTAGAAACAAAAATGGAGGCCATGACACGTCCAATTCATAGAAGGAATCTAACAACCTGTACATGTGGAACTTGATGGTACCCGTCTAGTCTTAGGTTAGCATCTTAACTTCAAACCAATAATAAAATTATAAATTACTAAAAAAATAATAATAATAAAACTATAAATTATAGACATATTGTGAAAAGGCTTTGGAAAAGTAAATTATTGATGATTAGCACCCGCTTTTTTTAATTAGATAAAACGCCCCCTATCAGTTAAAAAAAAAAAAAAATCGGTTGGTAGTACATTTGAAGGGTATGATAGTAATTTGATGAATAATTTTATTTGTTTCAATAAAATTAAATAAAAAATTGAAAAAAAAATAAAAACTTAAATAATTAAATAAAAATATCAGCATCAACCAAAAACATTTAAGAAAAAAAAAAACTCATTCATCAACCCAACCAATGCCAAAAACGTTAATAAAACATCATCCTCAATCCACCATCATCAAAATCAACCCACCATCACCAACATCAACCAACCATTATCATCATCTCCTCTTTTCTCATTTTTTTTTTTTTTAATTTTCATTACTAGAAACTCTAGAAATGCAAAATTTTCTGAGCTTCCAACATGTTCTGGGTTCCCTAGTAGATTCACCATACCCTAAACCCAAATCATTCCTTCATCAATTCAAATCATTAATCCCAAAACACAAAGCACATCAATCCATCAACGAGAGGAGGAAAAGAGGATAAGAGGAGAGCGCACGCGCGAGAGAGAGTTTAAATTCGGTTTACATTTTTTTAATTAATAGTTTTTTACTTTATGTTATTTTTATTTAATATTATTATTAATTAATAATTTAAAAAAATATTTTAATATTTACATAAGTTTGAAGGGTATGTTTGAGATTTTATAGAATTTTAATAAAGGTATTTTAGTCATTTCACTATTTTAAACGAAAAATATTAACATTTTGAATAAAAAGTAAATAGTATAAGACGAACCATCTAATAAAAAAATTGGATGCTAAAAACTAATAATTTATTTTTCACGAAATTTTTCATAATATGATAATATCCCTAAATTATATCATCTCATTTCGACAAAAAAAGCTTTGTCATCTACTCAATCAAAGAGTCCTTTCTTTTCCATTCCCAAAATTGCCCCTCGCCATCCCTGAAACTACCAAAAACCAAAGCCATTGATGTTACGAATGGACCCACAAAAGGACAGTTGAAGTCAGTGGTTCTGGCTCACAATTCACAAATACCGGCGCATATTAGAACCGACCAGAGTGGATACACATTTTTGGACCGTTTTTTTTATTATTTATTTTCTAGGTTAGGTAAAGAAAAACCATAAATGCACACATGTGATTGGATCAACTGTGTCTCTTGTACATGCCCCCACAACTACGGCAGACCAATTTTTTTAAGTTATAAAGTTGTTGTATTAATTGCTGCTCATTATTGAATGATTGTATGCTTTGTCTTGATAATGTTGACAATTAACTTATTTGGGGTTTTAATTTCAAGGCCAATCTGGCCTTTATTTAAAGGGAACTGTCTAGTCACATAAATGTGTCATGAATTTTGTCAACTACTCACACTCCACCACCCTTTCATTAGAAGAAACCTACTTTCATTTAACAACACACGTGTAGATGTTGTCATTCTCTGACTTGAATTTCCCACTTCGTAATATTTAGATTAGTTCCAACGACTGAAATTTAATACACTTTCCCAATCCTTCAATGTCGAAAAAATTAAAATATATATCACATTCATTAACAGATACATCAAACAAATAAGATTCAATGTCTAAATTTATTGTTAAAATCTGTACGTCCGCACAATAAAATGATGGTTCCTACTGAGTTTCCCAACCCTTGAATTATGGAGAAAGTGAAGAGGGCGAAAAAAAAAACAGGGGAAAAAATGGGAATTTTTTATTGATGAAATGGTTGAGAAAGAACAACAATATTAATAATAACATATCCATCCATCTTTCACTAACCCAGTAACTAAGTACCCACCCAAACATCCACTCTCCCTCATGGCATCCAATTGTTTTGTATATATCATCACATATATACATGTACAGAGATCTTCTAACAGCCTGCCAGTCTCTCTCTCTCTCTCTCTGTCTCTAAAATGTAACTAATATGGACCAAATTTAATCAAATTGTACATACTTCTCAAATAGACTCTCTTAATGGAAGTGGGGATACAAGAACCAGGCTGGCCTACAAGAAAATGGAAATGATGTTCCAAAAGGAAACAGAAAATGACAGGAAGGAGATGGAAGCAGAGAAAAATGAGGAATGAATGAAAAAATAAAATCTGCAAAAGACTACTAAGCTATCTCTCTGGCTTCCTCTAGCTAATGAAATTATTATGTAGCTCTGATTTATGTCACAGTTGTCTAGTAATCATTTTTATGGTGGAAGGGAAGATTGGGAGAGCTGTGGAAGAGTGTTCCCATCGATTTGGGGATTGAGGGTGTGAGATGATATTGCAGAAAATCGACATAGAAGCAAAAGCACAGTACAGTTGTGAGTTCTAAATGCTGTAATGCCTCACCGAATGTTCCAACACATCACGACTAGGGCAGATAATTTCTTTCACTCGGGTTCCGTTTTTGTATATCTTGAATGTTGGTACTATCCTCGCGCTTTCAGCATTTGCAACTGCTGGACTCTCGTCGATATCCACCTTTTAATCAAAAAACCACCAGATGTATATCAGAAATTCACTTTGTTTCTCTGACTTCATTTAGACAAGTAAAAATCACAGCGGCAAAAATGAACCAGGTCATTTACCTTGAGAAAATTTATGGATGGGTAGCGACCACATAGTGTATCCACAAATGGAGATATTTGCTTGCATTGTGAGTTGGATGCTGCTTTGAAATAAACTACGGAGATGCCTGTAATTTTAACACTACAATTTCAGGGGAGTTCTATAACTCTACATAACTAGAACCAAGCAGTTGATAACAACGTAATGTCAAAAATGCAGAAGGGAGGCTTACCTGGCAAAGATACTGCAGCTCTAAATTGCTCAAGTCCTGACACTGCCTCCACTTCACCGCCAAACTTCATATTATGAACTTCTTCACCACGAGATTTCTTTAATGCAACCTGTGCATGAAATAGGGATTCTGCAACTTCATTGTCATCTGGGAAATCCCTCCTCAAAACCTCATAGTCTCTCACGGCATCTGCCCATCTCTCCAGCTGTGGTGTGTAGAAATTATTAAGGGTTATATCTTATGAGCAGTTAAAGAGTAAAAATAGAAGAAATATACTCTTGTAGGATAAAGTACCTTGCTGTTTGAGGCAGCTCTTCTACGAAGGGCTTTTGTGTAATTGGGTTGGATACTTAAAGCTTGGTTGCAGTCATCAATGGATCGCTCACACAGCCCCAGCTTGAACCAACAAGCTGCTCTGTTGCAATAGAGAACAGCATTTGATGGATCAACCCTGAGGCCTTCCCCATACACTGAGCAGGCTTCAGTGTACCTTTCGGATTTGAAGAGATCATTTCCATGGGTACGAGCTCTTGCTACCAACCTGACATTTTTAAGCAGTTCTGTAACTTCAACATTGCGGGGATCGATTTGCACAGCTTTCTCAGCAGCTGTAACTGCATTCTCAAACCTGCAAGATATCCATCATCTGTTCTCACTCTCCTTTTGGCATCTTATTTCTGATGAAGCGCAGCATTTAAAAACTCACCTTCCCAATGCCATTTCAATTTGAGCTCGGACGAAAAAAGGATAAGCTTCAGCAAGCATCCCAAAGAACCTAGTGTTTGAGCATGATATCGTAGATAAATCTACTTGGGGAACATTGGATAGGCTCGATTCAACATCCTCAAGTTGGTGGAGTTTTAGAAGGGCTTCTTCTCTACACATAGAGAGCTGTAATTTCAATTTGAACCAGTTAAGCCCCCTCTTCCATTTTTAATCTACATCTGAAGTCATTAGAGAAACTATTATACATTGAAATTTACCTGAGGAGAAAAGTCAGCACCGGCAGCAATGGCTGCATCAGCTTCTCTCAATGCACTTTTCCAATCACTCGCCTTCCTAGCATCTGTACATTTGCTAAGATGCCTCTCTACTGCCTGCAGTTTCTGCAATTCAGAAGGATCTGGCTGCTGCCCGGGCAAACAAAGATGCCTTCTGGCCTTCTCAACCTGCCCCAACCTGCAACACAATCCAGTCAAAGACATGCCAAATTGCTGCTTGAGACTAAACAAAACAAAAGCATTCAACTAAACCTAAATCATATAAAGCAGCCAAAGACAAGCATCAGACAACCTAAACTATACGTACGAGAAAGGAATGAAACAAATAGAGATCAAATTGTCATAGCCGATGGATGGTCATACTCATGGCTCTACTTGTGATAACAGTAGATATTATTCTTCAAAAAAGGGGGAAAAAATGCAAATAATAAAGCAAAATCCAATTGCTATGCTGTGAACTAAATTTCCACGAGACTTTATCAAATCACCAAAAGACACCATGATATGAAATTAAATTGTGTACATTCCAGTAAACAAAAAGGGACAGAAAATGCAACACAAACAGCAAGATACAGAACCAAGCAGTGAAAGATTGTAGTCTCAAAACAGAACCACACGTTAAAAAGCCAGCAAACAACCATTCTCATTCCAGTAACAATTGCAAGCACAAAAAGAACAATGCCAATAGCCCCATTCACCAACCAATAACACTAAGAATTATCAAACATCAAAACAAGAATCAACAATCTATATCCACCACGAATCAACCCCACTACACCAAATCAATCTATAACCAAACCGTTCTCACCAATGCAGATCAAAAGATCACCTCTACTCTCTGTCTCTCACCTTATAAGCAAAGAAGCCAAGCGTTGATGTGCCCTCCAGTAATTGGGATCCAACCTGACAGCCTCCTCACAGTCCTTGACAGCCTCCACAAGCCTGCCCAAACCCGTGAGAGCAGCGGCTCTATTGGCCCTATAAGCAGCGTTTGCAGGAGCCCAAGCAATTGCTCTATCATACATACTCAATGCGTCCCCAAAACAACCCTTTCTATACAACTCATTCCCCAGTCTTTTCACCTCCTCCGCATCTCCTCCTCCGCCTCCGCCGCCGCCTCTACTCTTATTCGCTTGCGCATTCTCCGGGAAGACCGCCGCCGCCGACCTCGGAAATGGGGCCGCCCCGCCTGCATTGATTCCTCCGCCACCGCCCCCGCCACCACGGATTATGCTCCCGTGACCGTAATGACCCGAACCGGATCCAAGAGTGTCGGTTCTGGAGCTCCGGTTGGAAGTGAAGCCCATTCCAGTCTTCAAGATTCTCCCGGACGGGCAGATGTTGCCGGTGGGGAACACATTGGCAGGAGGTGGTGAGTTCACGGAGCTCTGGTGGTGACCCGAGTAGATACCCGGGTGGGTGGATCCGGAGTCTGATCTATTATGACCCGGCTTGAAATTACGGGTGGGAGGAGCCGGGCTGGTGTCGGAGAGCTCGCCGGAGTGGCTATTGGGGCTGGATTCGGGCCGTCTGGGAAGTGGGTTGGGCCTAGTTTGGCCGGAAACGGATCCAGACGAACTGGAACTGGAACTAGTAGTAGTAGTAGTAGTAGTTGCAGTGAATCCACTCGGGCGAGTCCGGAGCGGCGAGACAGGGGAACCCAGATCGAGTTCTCGGAAATCGGGCTTGTTGGCTTCACAAGTGAAGGAATCTTTAACGGACAAATTGTCGAACCCTACGTCGGAAATGTTGGTGGGGTTTTTCCCGGAATGCGACATTTTAATGGCAACAACAAATGGCGTTTACAAGAAGACCAAAATCGAACTCTAACTAACCAGCTAACTACAAAACGAAACAAGAAGAAGAAGAAGTAGAGGTTGGTGTTGTTTTGAAGAACAAGAAGAACAAGAAGACATGAGAGAAGGAGAAGAAGAACAAGAAAGAGAGAAAGAGATGGGGATCTCGTGATTTAAAGGAGGAAGCAAAGAATGAATGTGAGCACAACTATTACACACTTAGAGAGAGAATCTGCAAATTTCGTTTTTTTTTTTTTTAATATTTAGATGGAGAGAGAGAGAGGGGTTTTACAGAGAGATCAGAGAGAGACGCAACAAAGCAACCAAGAAACCATCAAAGAGAGAAACTTTTCTTCTCCTTTTTTTAATTTATTTTTTATTTTTTCCTTTTCTTTTCCTTTTCTCTCTTCACCTGCTGGTTCACGAGACTGCTTTCATTTCTCCCTATTTATCGTCCCCCATTTCTGCATAAAATCAAACATATATATGGGCCACCGTTTACAATATATTTAGCTATAAATGCATTTTCAAATTTGACTCATTAAAAATTAAATTAAATGATCAAGATTATAAATATATTCATACTCATATATACTATAGAATATGTCTAATATATATAATTAATATAATTTCAATTTCAATTATTAAATTAAATAAAAATTATTTTTCCGCTACAATCACCAACAGATAAATTCTAATATAGAATGAATAAAATGTGTATTATAATTTATAATTTTAAAAATTAAATTAAATAAAATGTTTTCTGTTATGTTCATTTATATATAAGTTTTAATATTTAACAACTAAGAGTATGTAAAAATTTATATATGTCAACGTCCGGAAACGGTCGACTCAAAGATTCAAAGGTCCAGACTGCAATCGAGCTAATTAAATGATGGTAACTATAATGAATATGATTTAAATGGAGTTTAAGGTTGGTATGTTGCAATAAAAAATAGAGGAATATTGGTTATGATGGATAAATGACAGTAATGAAGCAATTAATAAAGAAATGAGAGGGAAGAATGAATGCAAACACAATGATTTTTACGTGGTTCGACAAGTGCGCCTACGTCCACGGGTCACCTTGAATTAATTCCGGCAGAGTGACAGTATACTAGTGTTGTTAAGCTTTTTGGTACAGTAAAAATCTCTCATATTTATAGAAAGGGTGAGAGATATAAAAGAGTGTTACACACGTTACAAATTATGGTTATTTCAACTAATCTGACACAAACCAAACTGCATTTATTGTAAAGACAATGATTATTCCTTCAATGCACATGTCTGCATTAAATGCATCAGGAGACGTCTTTTCTTCATTAAATACACAGTCGCCGCATTAAATGCTCCTGGGTAACTGTGTAAGTGGCACCGACATAAAATTAGAGAATTAGGTAGATCTGGTGACACACTGCACAAGGTATCACCTTCTACGAGCTCCCTGATTTGTCGAACTACATGAGCTGAACAGACGCTGAAGTGGACTGGAAATGTGCTCGGATTGTCTTGGCGTTACGCGAGCTTGCGAGCTCGCTACAGCGATCTGAAGGTTAGGCCTTCTGGACCTTTTTGGGTTTTCATTCCTATTCTGGACCTTTTTGGCCCATATCGAAAAAATAGGTATAACAATATAAAATTAAAATTATTTTTCCGTTACGATCATAGGCTAGTAAATTCTAACATCGGATTACTTAAAAATGTATTATAATTTATAATTTTAAAAATTAAATTAAATAAAATATTTTCCGTTATGTTTATTAACATATAGGTTTTAATATTTAACAAAATAAGAGTATGTGAAAATTTATATAAGGATTTTTCACTAAGTTTGTATAGAAATATTAATGTCGAATGGATCGAAGTATATTAAAAACTATATCTATATGTTCTAAA
Source organism: Litchi chinensis (assembly GCA_019925255.1). Classification (NCBI taxonomy): domain Eukaryota; kingdom Viridiplantae; phylum Streptophyta; class Magnoliopsida; order Sapindales; family Sapindaceae; genus Litchi; species Litchi chinensis. Next base: position 21,788,281 of record CM034462.1, read on the forward strand.
AAAATAATTGGGGATAATTTATGTATGTGTATATGTATGTTAATGAAATTTAATAGAAATTTTATTTAAATAAGGAGAATGAAAATTTGATTTTGTGATTAATTGAATTATGGAGTTATATGGGTTTTTTTTTTTTGAAAATATATGGGTTTTAAAAATAATAATAATTTAAAAAGAGAGAGAGAGAGAGAGAGAGAGAGATACTCTGGTTGGGTTGGGCTGTATCCATTCCACGATTCTCTTCCATTCCATGTATCTCACTCAATAGTGTCTATTCTTTATTTGTTGTTTTTACTTGATGTAACGATAGGTATTTAAGTAGCTTATTCACTCACTCTCGTTCATTCGAAGATGAGCACACACTCTCTTTATCAAAATCTTTTCTCTCTTTATCAAAATCCTTTTCATTTCCACTAATGTCATATTCCCTTTCATTCAAAAAAAAAAAAAAAAAAGAAATGTAATATTCCCTAAAAAATGTCTAGATATGGTAATTTATCAAATTTTAATTTGGATGAAAAAATATTTTTTGGAAAAAATAGAAAGCACATTAACTCATCTTCATCTTAATTTTATAATCTTATTAGATTCCCACTTTCTAAATTTATATTATTTTATAAATAATCTATCCCGTATAAATAAATACCAAGATTTTGTTTCGCATCCAACATATTAAAGAGGATCATCAAAGTCTTGAATTGTAATATTTTCAAAACAACACAAAATCATATATATAGTATTTTCTTGATAGAAATAGTGACATAGATATTAGAGACTTAATAATAGTCTATTTCTAAAAATTTATCTTAAATTCATATCTTAGTTGTTAAGTTTTATATCTCTTTGTTGTCATTATTTAATTGCTAACAAAACATATATCTTCCTCCATCTAGAAAGCATATGAGGTAAAAAAAAAAAATTACAAGACCTTTTATTTCATATACATAACCAAATGTTTAAAATAATGTAAAAATTATGTTTTCCAAAAATTCATAATATTTAAATTTTAATCTTTTTAAAAGCATTAATCCCATTAAGTGATTGTATAACTATCTTTCATAAATGGAAGGTTTTTAATAGACTTATTTTATATATTATGAGAGTAGTTATTCAAATTATAAATATCAATTTATGAGGAAACAAAACTTATTCAAAATATTTTAAATGAAAATAATGATAATAAATAATTGAGCAAAATCACATCCAAATTAATAAAGCGTGGAACTTTAGCGTGAAGGAATAGCGCGTGAGAGTGGGGGAAGGTAAAAACAACTGCGTGGCTGCTGTTTCCACAAACCATTAATGAAATAACAATATAAAAGTGCAAAATGTGCATCTATGATCATGTAAGTACATAATCAATGCAAATAAATGTATTTGGACAGAAATTTTTGTCATATAGGATATGAAACTTATCCAATGTAATGGTCTAATCCAAACTTGAAATTGACATGGTAAAATAGTTTAGAGAGAATATGAAAATTGTTTTCAATTATTAAAAAAAAAAAAAAAACATTCTTTAGAAATCTTATGAATATATAAATGTGTCTCACTCTCTTTTCTCCTAATTTTAAATTAAACGAGTGTTTACTAATCAAGGATGGAAAAAAAATTCAATACAAAAGGAATAAAATGAATCGGAATTAAATTACAGATTAGATTCTACTATTTACTAACTTTTAGGAATTAAAATTTGAATCAAATTAAATTTCCTTTTTAACATTGACTAAACTAAAGAATAAAGATAAAACACAGTTAATTACAAAAATAGTCATGTATATCACATATGAATTATTTTTTTTATTTTTTAATATTAATTGAGGATATATTACTAAAATTACTTTCTTTTTTTTTTATCAAAATAGATTCATATTTAAAAAAAAAAAAATCTGATGTCTCTAATAAAAACTAAAAAATGTATAAAAGCATCTTCAACCATGTTAGCTATAAATAACTAATGGTGTCAATTTTTATGCACTTCAACCACTCACTATAAAACTAACCATTTTATAATATCTAAATATAGAAAACAAAAGAGTGGTAAATTGAAAATTTTAAACAAACTATCTCTACTATTATTTTAATATAAATGTTTAGTTAAAAATCTCTCTCACATTTTTTAATATTAATAATTAGCTAAAATAAAGAGAATTGTTGAAGTGATTTAGTCAAAAATCGCTAGTTATATAGGTTTTTTTTGTAAAGCAATGACGTTGCCCATACTTTGGCAAACCTGGCATTGTCCTCCAATTTGGAGAAGGTCTAGCTAAATGCCAATCTAAGTTGTATCTTTCCTTTTGGTTAATATAAGTGTTTTTATTATTTTAATTAAAATTTAGGAAGTATGATTGGAAATGATCTTATAGCCTTAATGTTCCCACTCATGCATATTCTCTTCTAACATAGGTAATTCTTGTGCATTCTTTTTTTTAGCAATCGTGAGGTTGAAATGTCCCACCAAAGGTATTTAATTTTGTGCATATATTTATTCTCTTTATTATTAGAACAATTGTATACATCATAGGAATAATGATTAAATAATATAAATTGAAATAGATTTATAACTCATTCCATATCAGCTTTAATTAAAAAAAATAGAAAAGAAAAACCTCCCGGCACAAATAGAAAATTCAACTGTTTGGCCTTAACACGTGGCAAACACACACTGGTTGATGACCCCACTTCGGACTTAATCAACACAACACAACACTTTAACGTCAACATAAAGTGTAAATCTATAAAACTCCCATAACTTCGATTTCGTGAGATCACTCTTTTATGTTTTGTACTGTACGATTGGAAATATGACGAGTACAGTTTTTCACTTTTATGGCATCGCAATTGCCAATCGCCCGTACTAAAATAAATGTATGTAAATTTAAAAAACCGTTGAAAATCTTATTACTATTTGATTAAATAAATAAAATATCTTTTATATTTTAAATAAATGTTCATAAAATATCTTATAATTTAAGAAAATATCTAAAAAAATCCTTTTCATCTTTTTTATTATTGTGCATATAAGAATTATAAAATAAATAAAATGAAATTTTATAAATTATAGTAAAATAATTAGCGATTACGTCAAATAATGAGAGAAAATTGGGATTCTTCATTTTATGATTCATCAATAAGATTGTTGATCCCATGTCAATAAGATTATGTGTGCAAATTATGATCCCCTTAATAAAAGTATATAATTTTAGTTGAATTGAGTGTGCCTACCTAAAAAAATATGAGATTTGTGTATTTTATCTAACTTTTTCATTTAATATCAATTCAAAATACTCTCATTGTTGTTAATGGTCATATAGTCGACAATCATAATTAAATTTTAATGGTTAAATTCAATGACAAAAAGAGGTCATCATGAAGAAGGTGGTTTTAATTGTAAGAGGCAGTTAACTTATTATCATATTTAACCTATTTCCTTAAATTAATTCAAAAATAAAAAAACCTTTACAGTTGTTGCTTGTCAACGGTTAAAATTTAGCATAACGTTTTATGATAATAACTATCCTTGTTCAAATTATTCTAAACAAATAGAATCGAAGTATTGCTGAATAATTGAGGCATGTAATTTTCTGTTTGAAGAATAAGAGATGCAACTTATATAATAAAACGAGGATTCTGAAGGTTTTTTTACATGATAATTATACGAACAAGTGTAAACTTCAATTTAAGAAATGAAAATTGCAAAATGATATTCTCATAATTGGAACCTATTAAGACAATTAATTGTAGTGAAAAGTGAAGTGATGCGGTGGTAAAGTCATATCCTACTTACTTAACACTCAAATGATAAGTTCAATTCTTATTTCCGTCATTTACGTGGATAGCTTCATCTCAATGTCTGAAAATAGAAATTTATCTCATACTTTATATAGACAGTTCTTTCTTAACTTTTAAGAATAGAGATTTATATTGTGTTTTAAAGTGTTATCTTAGTAGGTTTCTGTTAAAGCTTTACCAAGTGGTGGATAATAAAAAGAATTGTAAATTGCAATGGATAAGTATACATAAACATGAAAAGGGTGTGAGCATTTTGATGGTAGAATTTCTTGATTTAATGGTGTATTAAATTTTGTCTGCTATAATCGTAGATTCCTGTACTTTCCAGTTTTGTTAACTTTCTTACGCAAGCCAGAAGCTAACACGATTTAAAGGCACTCCCAGTCCAAGTCACCCTCAACATCTCCCTTTTCACCAAGCGACCCTCCATTACTCCATTATTTACGAAAATGCCCCAAACAAGAAGCAACCCGCGGCTGCCCATTCTCCCCATGCCAAACCTTTTCAATTAAGGGCTGTCAATTTGATAGAATCATGCATGTACCATGAATGAGAATGTACGTTCAATAATATTAATTAAATGGTCATATTTGGATTCAAATCTAGATTCAAATTCACATATGTTAATAATTTGAATATGAATAGATAGTATTAAATATGGGAAACGAGAGAAAATGTCAACTTCACATCAAAGGGGTGTAAATAGAATGTAAAATAAGGGTAATATGGGAAATTGAAAGGAGGTACGGACAGAAGTAGCTGGCCATGTGCTGGAGGTGGAGAGAGTTGGCAATGCCACCTGGGCATTTAGAACAAGAGTGGCATCCAACTAAGCTAGTAACAGTGTGAGATTGGATATCCATATTTGTACTTGGTAGAAAACAGTGGAGACGGGGGATCTGGGATTTCCGTTGATAGAGGTTAAGTGGATGGTGAGAGGAGAGAAGGATGGATAACATCAACAATGGTGGCAAAGAAGGGAATGATGACCACCCCCAATCCAATTCATGCCAAGTTACCAACCCCCCTCCCCCTCGAAACTCTTTTTCTCTATTCTCTACACTACCACCCCACATTTCTTTCCATTTTCATCTATCTTTTAATTTGGTACCCTTCACATGTTTTATATATATATATATATATATATCATTTGTATATTTCTTAGTAAATGAAAAGAAATCTATTCCCAAATCGAAGAATCGCCTTAGGTAGGAAAGTTGATGTCAAGAGTTGCCAGGCCATTCCCAAATCGAAGAATCGCCTGACATACAAATTAGTCGCTCCAGCTTTGTCCTCAACGGAAGATCTCATTTGGCAATCTACAAATGTCAATTGAATTTTCCTAGACTTTGATCGTTTTTAATGGAGAATTGCTTGATTTCGGAAAAAATAAAAAAATCTATTCCAATAATTTGAAAAAATTAAAATTTTTTTACACATTTAATAAGTGTATATATAATGATTTTTAATTCTTCAATACGAAATAAATAAAAAATATATATATTTTTTGAATTCAAAATGGATATATATATATCATAAAATCAATTGTAATTATTGATTATTATAAAAATGCAATTATACAAACTTTTACATTTATATAAATTAGAATGTTTTACTAATTATTAGTAGCAATAGTTATGGTTTTAATTCATCTATTTCATTAAAGATAATCGTTCTTATAAGGGTATTATTTTGAGAACTTCTCAAGAGGTGATTTTTCCCATTACTGGTATCTATTAAGGATACAGCTGTAAGTTGTGATCAAATTGGTGTGGGTGTAGTTGGCACAAGAAAATTGGATGATTGTGTTAGTGTTGTATTTCGTTGGCAGCCATGTGGCAATTTCATTTTCATGATGTGGCAAGAATGGGCACTGTTGTTTTATTTCTTTTTTGTTCTTTTCTGGGGATGCATTGTCAAGAATATAATTTTTATTTTTATTTTTTAAATTTTATTTTAGTATGAAAGTGAGCTCACTCAAACGAGCAAAGTAGGTGAAGGCATTACGTTGCCACAATATATATATATATATATATATATATATATATATTTAACACCATTTACCCGTAACCATTCAAATTCAGACAACTAAATAAAAATTCTATACCAAATCTTACTGAACGGTGATATTGAAAATAAATTTATAGATACAACTTTTAAAGTGTTGCTAAATTCTCAATTACCTACTTCAAGATTTGTTACAAATATAAGTGAAAAATTTACCTGTTCAGGATTACATTTATAATGCAAAATATTTTCCAATAAAATTTAACAACTTCACTCATCTTATTTTATTTTCCCAATCTGATAAATTTGAAATTCAAACATACGAAAAGCTTTTTAAAATAAATAAATCACTGTTATTTTCTTTTTAAAACACTTTATTTGATTTGTTTTGGAAAATTTTAATAGCTTAAGAATAGTAGATGATTACAAAAATTGCTTATTCCAACAAATTTAATAAGTTAGTAAGCTGCTAGAATTAGTATGAAGTATGAATACTTAAATTAGAGCTTAAAACCACTAATATTAAATGGATAAATTAAGATCATTAAACAAATATGGTTGACCGGATTTGATGGTCCAAAAACACAACGTACAAATACATTATTCGTAATTAAATTAATGCTTTAATAAAGTAATTAATACGTAAGCATATGCTATTAATTAAATGAACAAGGACAATTTATAAATAAATAGATAGCCATCGTTTTCTCGTCAGTTTGCTTGTGGCTTACTATTGGAATCAATTTGATTTTATATATATAGTAGCTGATGTTTAAAAGCCATTGTCATCATTCTTGGTTTGAACCCAAAAGCTTGATTATTTAAACTCCACCAAGTGGATATACATTCAAATATGATGTTTACTTTCAATAAATTTTTTTTTCCTTTTTTTTGTGGTTAGATTGATTTCAAATATAGTTGTTGAACATAATTTTAAAATAAATCAATCAATCTATCAAACTTGGAAGACAAAAAAGAATAAGTTTAAAATAAGTTTTTGTCTATAAAAATACTAATTAAAATTAGCAGTTAATACGTTTAAAGTTTTTGTTACACCAGTGGTGAGACAGGCAGATTAAAATTTTGTAAATGAACTTGGCTTTGCACAGTTGTTTGTGTGTTCCAAAGTATCGTGGTCACTGTCATTGTTTAATGTTAAACAAATATATAAAGTGAGGCCAGTTGGCAAGAGTACTAGTAGAGAAGTTGAAAGATAAACCATTTAAGTAGACAGCAATTTCTTGGTGTTGCAAAAAATTCTGTAGATTATACAACAAGTAAATTAATTGAGATCTAACTCTATCTAACATTAAATGTACATTTCCACATCAAAACCAGTGAATAGCTTGCCCAAAGTTCATAATCCTAAGGATAACTTTTAACTTGTGATCATAAATAAGTAAAATAATGATACTTGAATCTTTATCACGAATATATAAAATAAGTGTATCAATCATTAGAGGTGTGAGGATTTTTTTTTTCTTCTCTTTTATTAGTATATATTACAAGCACGAATATAATAGCCGAAACCTTCAGGTGTATATACTAAGGTGCGACCAGGAACAAACTCTCAGAAATTAGGAGGAGAGTCCTACACAAAAATGAAAAATTATCTCAAACTTAACCCATATAAGTGGGAGGTGCAACTTGAATTCGACCTCTGAAAGGAGACACAAAAAAGATAGTCACAACTTCACCCCCCCCACTAGCTGCACTATGAGAATGTTTTGTCTATTTAAGTTTGCCATTATTATATCACTAGTATAAAAATTTAATTAAGGTCATCCAATGATATAATATATTAAATATTATTATTTTACATGGTTGCAGTTTCTAGTTGTTTTAAATAATATTATAACGTTTATGGTAAGTTAACTGTACGTGTGTAAGATAGATCGAATAGGAAGTATACATGTCAACGGAATAGAAATAGGACACGTGACATGTGTCATAAACTTCGAGTGAATGAGAAGTCAGATAACATGTTAAACTATATAATTAAATCAGTTAGCTATTGAAGGCAAAATCATTAACCTTCAGGAGGACTATTCCTAAAGCAAATCAATGACAAATGACATGCAGTAATACTTGTCAGTGTAGGAACAACGTGACTGATAAATGGCAAATGCTTTTACAAGCATCACGACATCTGAAAAGTAAGTTTTTATCTCCTTATAAAAGCTAATTGAGTGTTTTGTTATTCAGTTAGTTAGTTTTAAAGAAAATGCACACTTCATTAAAATAATCATAAAGTAAAAAGCTCTGACTTAAATATCGAAGAGTGCTTCTGAAGATAACCTCTAAGAGTATCTCCAATGCAAATGTGGATTGTCTTTTTAAAAAATGGACATATCATCAATGTCAAGGAAATGTGCATCTTATGTGGTATAAATATAGATTGATAAACACTCAAGTCTAAAAGGGTTCTCCAATGCTATTTTATTCATTTCAATAATAAACAGTCAAACAATAATATATCATTAAAGTAAATTACCATAAATTATTATTTGATGAAAGTTTTCATCATTTATTGTTGACATGGCTGTCCAAGAGACCCTCTAGAAATAGACATTGAGGTTGATAACCTCTATTTTCTTTTTTACCATGTCAGTTTGATAGTGGTTATGGAAGTTTGCATTGGAGAGATTAATTTTAACCCTCTATCAATTTATCTGATGTAACACTCCATTTTTTCACAATTCATACTTGCATTGGAGATGCTCTAAGCCACCTTAACTAAGGTATTGATTTGTTTTACAAGTCATGTCGTAGTAGAGAATTGAAGGAAATAAGCCAACAAAGGAAAGAGTTGTCTAAAGATATAAAAGACCTTCAAAAGACAGTTTAGGTTGAAATATTGGCACTAGAAGGAGGTCGCAAGTGCTTCGAAAGTGAAGACATTTTAATGACAAAGAAAGCGAAGAAAATTAGAAGAAGTTGGCTAGAGCCAAAGTGTAGAAAACAAGTAAGATGGGTGAAACTAAGAAAAAGTTACTCATTATATATAGATGATTGAGGTTGATCCTCATAGTTAAGATAGATTAAAGATCAAAGGCTAAGATATAAAGGGACATTGAAATGGTTGGAAACACGTCTCTTCGTAACTGTTATCCTAATGCACGTCTCTACATAATTGTCATAACGAATTGATTGAAGAGGCGTAATTATTCTTTATTGTGCCAAAATCAATGTCAGTATTAAATGCACCGTCAAACATTAGATGCTAAATTAGTGCAACCCTAATTAGAGCATCAACAGCTGATTTGAATCAATGCAACTTGAGCATATAATTTCAAGTCAAATCGGTTTAGGGCCAATGTACCAGTGCAAGTTAGGTCGAATAGGAAGTAGACACGTCAATGCAATAAGAACATGACACATGGCATGTGTCATGAACTTTGAGCGAAGGAGAACTCTATCATGTTAAACTATATAATTAAATTAGTTAGTCATCAAAGGTGAAAGCATTAACCTTAAGGAGGATTATTCTTTAAGCAAATTAGTGACAAATGTACTATATGCAATAAATACTTGTCAGCCTAAGAACAACTCGAGCAACAAATGACAAATGCTTTCACATATATCACGACATGTGAAAAATAAGTTTTTGTCTTCTTATAAAAGCTAATTGAGTGCTTTGTTATTAAGTTAGTTTTTAGAGAAAACATACACAACATACATTTCATTAGAATAATCATTATAAAGTAAAAAGCTCTAACTTAAATATCGAAGGGTGTTCTCATAGACAACTTCTAGGTTACCTTAGTGAACGTGTTGATTTGTGATGCAGGTCGAATCATAGTAGAGAATCAAAGGAAACATGCTAGTGAAGGAAAGAGTCATCTGAAGATATAGAAGACTTTTGAATGACAGTTTAGGCTGAAACATTAAGTTAACCTTGGAAATTTGGTTTGATATGTTGATTATTTCAAGCAACTAGAAACATAATTCTTTTTATTATACTGATAATATTGAGTTGACATTGATAAAAATGTATTATTCAAAGGAGAGGATCGTGACCAATGACCATTTACTCTCTCTCTCTACACATAAACACACACATATACATAGAGAGAGAGAGAATTTATTTGCAGAACAAATAAATAATCGATAACTCGTGCCATATCAATCGTGCATGGGCATTTTTCAGAGGAAGAAGAAATCAAGAAAAGAAACTTGGTTTTTATACATTCAGCACATTACAAGTAGGTAATTTAAAGAAATCAATTATATTATTTCTTGAAAGAAGCATAGAATCAAAAATTCAAACTTGCTAATTGAAGCATTACATCTTCTAGGGAAGGTTCACTGTACTTTGCCGTATCTAAGGATGCATGATGCATCCTCATAGGGTATTGTAGATAATAATATTTTCATAATCATATAAGTAAACAACTATTCTAACTATATTAATAATTCATCCTTATAGTATTTTTTCTCAATTTATATATATATATATATACACACTAGCTAATAGTTATAATTTAATATTCTGCTTCTCATGTTCTGTTTTTAGTAAATCATACAAGAATCCTGTTAAAAAAAATGTTACACGAATCTATAATATAAACCGATAATAATATTTAGGATTAAAGACTTTCTATCATAACAAATTACTGTTATAATTATAAGCTTATAGCGTAGGGATCGATGATAAATCCACAATGTGAATACTGTAACATTGCAAGTTGACTGGTCCATATAACTATACTCTCTATGTCAAATAAAATTCACTTGAGTCAAACATCTATTACGGACCTCATAAGTCATAAACCAACAAAAACCATAATATTAATATAGCAATCACAATCTCTCCAAGTGTTGGTCTACACAAACAAACACACTTGTTATATATATATATATATAAACACACTCATTATATATACATATAAAGTTCTTGGTTGGTCGGTGATCAATATAAAGCAGCCAAGGCCACGGACACTATCATCTTTGGGGTTGACTCTCTCACTGTTTCTCTACGTCTTCCACACACACACACATAGATATGTGTGTGTGTATGTATATATATATATATATATATATATATGGGAATTAAAAACCCTAGTGGTCTTGGTTGCTGTTGCCACTGCACAAGTGGGTACGACATAACTTAGTTAATAATATTTAATGGTTTCGGTTAGCTGAGTAGCATCATTACCATTAAATAACCTGGCCAGGAACGAAACCTAATAAATTTATAATTTATGCATGCCTTGAAGCTTCAAAAATAAGGTGGAGATATATATATTGGAGAGGAAGCTTTGTCTTTTTATTTATTTATTTATATGTATTATGTTTAAGGTGGTTGAAAGATGGGAATTTTATTCTTGGTAATGGGTTAGGTTAGGTGGGTTGCTTTTTTCATAATTTTCAAAGGAGTCTTTACACAATCTAAAGAGAGATCAGTCGATCCTTCAGTATTTCGTCATCGGCATTGTGTTGTTATATTATTTAATTTAAATTAAATTTAAACTATGATAAATATTTCATGATCAATATGACAAATATATTTGGTGAAGCTTCTATGTTAATAAAATACTATTTTATATACATATATACATATATATATGTGTGCCCTTTATAATAACTGTTCATAGTGATAATGATTAGGTAATTAATTAAGAAAACACTTTAAAATATAAATTTACTTATGTTTAATTATAATTATTAATTGTAGTTTTGAGATATCACCTATGATGGAATAATTTGAAATTATGTCATTATTAAAATGAATAAATGTTCTCCATCACCAAATTATACTAAATGAATATTATTATATTAATTGTAGTTGTAAGCATAGTTTAGTTATATCATTAAACTAATTTGAGATCTTCAGACAATTTTCATCCAAAATAAATAAATAAAAAATCACAATTATGAATGATTAGGTTCACGTGGGAGGGAAATGTAGAATTAAATTTTATGTAAGTAGAATTAGGTTTTTACAACTCTTTTCACATATAATTATATATATGTGTGTGTATTAGTATATATATATTGTGTATATATATACAAATATATATGTATATGTATTGTGTATAGAGTTTTAGTCTATGTACAAATAACCATGGTGTCGCATATAAAAATCAAAGATCTCGTGCTTGAAAAACACTAAGATATGATTTATGAGTCATATGAAGTGTTTATACTTTATATATACACATATTTTTTACATTTTCATAAGTATATTTAATTATTTTTATCATTCAAAAAAAGATATATTAAAATTGGTCGAAATTGGTTTTCCTTGTATTTGCAATTCCCTTTTTTGTTTGAAGGTTGACACAAAATAGATAAAAATCTACTAAAATTTATTGAGATCAAACATTACTTATATAGCTAAAAAATCAATTCATGAACAAAAAACAACTATTCCAATAATAAATGAAGAAGACTATAGGAATTGAATTTTCAACTTTTGAAGAATGGAAAGATATACGAGTACTAAATACTAAGAAGACGTGAATCATATTAGTATTACTTTAAAAAACCACCGTAGGTATGTAAATTTGATGACACAAATCGTGGACCACAGCTTTAAAAGATTCTCTCATCTTTCAAAGACTATGATTAATTTGTTTTTCATAACATTATAAAATAAAATCCTTAAACTTAAGTGAGACTTAGTCGAGGGATTTGTATCTTAGTATGCATTGTTTGAATATATTAATTATACTATTCTAGCAATGGAAACTGAAAAATAAAAAAATAAAAAGTTGTCTCAATTTAACAGTCGAATAATTTATGCAATAATTTAGGCAAAAAAGAAGACTAGTAACTACTTATCCAAACCGATTGACAACATTAAAGACTAAAGAATGGTAGTTGATAGTTAGAAACAACAATTGTAGCAAGTGAAAAATGTAAAAAGTTTGGATAATTCAAATTTGTCATGATATGATATGAGCACAGCAGGTCAAAACAAAGCGTAATAATGAAGAAAATTATTACCGCGCTGCATTGAATAAGTGTTTCATGCACGATTCTTGGACATTCTGTCTGCCTTTGATTGATAATTCAGAACACAAAACTCAAAAAGTAACCAAAATTTACTCCACCAAATTGACTGCTATTTTGGCAACAAGTTAAATACGCCCGAGACTTTACAGTTCACTAACTCTTGTCACTTGTTTTACATAAATATTTTGTCGCTCATCACTCAGCAGTCATCACTTACATTTACTGTTAACTATATCTGCAACATTTATTGTGTTAACTTGTGACCAACTACCTTTCTTAAACTAGCTTTTCAGTGCTAGATATATTACTATAGATAGTCTTCTAGGTTTTTCTTTGACCCTGGTCCCCACTTGTTCTATATTAGCTAGACCTAAGAGGTTTTGTTCCTTATACTCAATTGCCTAGCTAGCTGTATCAGGATCATGAGAAATTAAACAGCTACAACAATTATTAGGTTGTGCAAAAAATGCAGTTCTTTGACCAGCGAAACCTATCCCTCCACACGATAAAAATCTACCTTGGGATACGTTTGACCAGTGAAGAACTATTTATAAATAACCAGTGAATTACCTTCGAATTAATATTAAAAATTCTCTTAATGTGTCTTAAGTACAAGCTAAGATAAATTAATTAATTCTATTAATTCCATTAATTTGTGTACCTCAAAATAGAAATTCCATACAAAATTTTATTTATCCACTTATAATTTAAATAATTTAGTGTACTTCACTTTCACACTCATTATAATGATTGTATATATAATGTTTATAAGAGAAAAAGTGGATTCGTCTCCTATGCTTTGCCTTGGTGGTAGGCAGCACACCTAAGTTCATTGTGAACTTGGGTTTGACATCCATGTATTGCAGTCTCATAGTGCCTGCCTTCTCACCTTATGTGTGGGCCATTTTCCGATTGTTGTGTGGGCCAACTTCTTCGATAAGGGAGCTGCTTTCTAGGTTGAGCCGCTATTGTCCCATCTTACATGATCTCAATAGTTTTTTGGGTCAGTTCCAGTGATTAAAAAAAAAAAGAAAAAGAAAAAGTGGTTTCATGCTTACAAATTATGGGTTATACACAAAAGATGACCTTCAAATACATATATTTTCATGAGCATCAATTTGTCCATATATATATATATATGTATTCTCAAGATAAATACTTTTTACTTATTACAATTTTCTGTTTTTTTTTTCTAAGTAAACAACTGAATAAGTATATAGATATTAAATACCACATTATTCTTCTGATTTTCTCTTACTGATTTAAAAACACTCACGATAAGGATTTGTATATATAATATTTCTTAAAAAAGTGGTACCATACGAAGTATCGGTTATACACGAAAATGACCTTCCACTATATATATTTTAATTAGCATGGATTTCTCTCTCTCTCTGTTTATATACACACACAGATATATATATATATATATATATTCTCCAGATAAATACTTTTTATTTGTTACCTTTTTTTCTTTAAGTAAACTACTGAAGAAGAATGTAAATACCGCATATTCCAATATTATTCTTCTATTATTCTCATACTGGTTTAAAAACACCCTACCTTACATACATCACATCCAAACGACTCTATAATCATGAGGTTTTGGTCTATGTTATGCTTTGATGTAACCTTATTCAAGTCCTGGGATAGGTTACTTTATAACAATAATTGTGACAGTTTCGGCCCCATTTTTGGGTTATATTTTTTTTGTCTATATTCACATCATATTTTGAAGGATCTTCGAAATTTCCTACAAATACTCAATAATCAATCTTGGTGTGAGAATTAAAATCCAAATTAAACACAGTATGTATAAAACAAAGAACACTCAATCGCATACAAGTTAATGACGATACAATATTATTCTGTTTCTTTCTATCCTCCACCTCTTTGAAATCATGTAATTCTGTTATACTTTTAAAATTTTCCCCTTTATTAAGTGAGCGAGCCAATTAGAATTTTAAAAGTGATTGAATTAGAAACTATTCTTTTCATCACTCAAAAAGTTTCAACTTCTTTTTGTCATTTTTAACATATATGATATGTACATTCATATTTATGGTAAGGGATTGGAGTCCCATAATTTTATAAGCATATATAAAAAGTTTTCTTTTTGAGGCTGTAAAGCAAATATCTAAACGATGAAAGCAGTGCTTAATTAATCTTGATAGTGTAATAGACCTTTAATCCTGTTTTATCTCTTAAGAAATAACTAACTAATTTGCTCATATTATTGTCCGTTGTTATAAATCACTTGTTATTACCATAAATTTTTAGACTCAATAGTATTATATATATATTTATAGTTGGGCTCGTGACTTGTTTGGCAAAACGCATAGCCGTGTATTGTGTGTCGTGCATTCTACATCCATGAACATCCACCCACTAATAGATGTGGCTTTTCCCCCATTCATGTATGAGTTGTTTCCTCTCATATATGAGCTGTTTCTCGGGCTGTGTCCTAAAATTATATTCTGTTTGATCCCGATTAATCCTTGGATTGTATTAGCCATCGATATAGATATATATACACAACAGGAAAAAAAATTGATCGTATGAAATGGCTGACAGTGATTGATGGATATGCAGTGAGCAGGTCGCTGGTAGGGTGTGCATGGTCTCTATATCAAATACAATCAGTACAATACGAACTATGGAAATTATTTAAGTGTCCAGTACAATGATTTCTTACCTCACCACAGCTACAAAAGTCATCAATATGATTGCTTCTCACACCCTCTTTGCAAAATGGGCATCGCGCGCCTTTATTAATTTCTCATTCCCCATTTCCCTCCTCTTATAATCCCTACTATATCACGACAAGTAATTTCATATCCACCAACAAATATTTGTGCAAATTTTTATTTTTAAACAAATACTTTACAAGTAAAATTACTAATTTATATACCGAAAATTCGTTGAAAAAGACAATGTGCAATGAATGCCTATTTCTACTTGCAGTGTAATTTGCTTCGAGTGATTCATATTTTGACTATAATGTTAAATCGAATACGTATATATAACCAAACATTGTTGAAAGGGGATCTCTGACTCTCTATTCAGATATTATAGTATGAGAAGAGAAGCAATTATTCAAAGAAGATAAGAGAAACCCTAATAAATAACAACAAGTGGCAGAGGACAAAATACCTGCACCCTAGCCATGACTTAAAGAAACTAGCTCCTCAGACACTTCTTACATATATCAACCCATGTCTCTCTCTTTAGAAGGAATCCAAGGTGCTATTATAGCAAGCATTGAAGCTTATGTGTCAACTTTGCATGTCATGTTATTAATTGGCTGAGAATGGTAGATAAAATTTTGTGTTTTGATAGGACTACATGGGCAAGCATGGGACCCTTGCTAGCTAATAAGTAGCTATTACAAACTGGGTCCAACATTAGTTGTTTTTGTACATGTGTACTCAGACATGAAAGCCTTAAAGAGTGGTGTCTTGCTTTCTCTGTGTGACCTTTCAAAATTGAGATCTGACACCCATGATTATTTGTGCTTCTTAATTTTCTAATCCGTACTTTTTCTGTGGTTCCTCCACATCCAGACATTCGAACTCATATATGGCACCCTTGGTTTCATTCACGTTCATTTGGATTTCCATTATCTTAATTAATTAATTGATCATCATTCTCTTAATTCTAACTAGAATGTTGCATAGTCTTTGGATTTTACCAAAGTTATTGGTATGTATATATATGTTCTTTTCCTTTTGATAGATCATAGGATTTCATGGAGATTAATGAAAGGAAAACATATATGCATCAAACATTAATAATTGGCATTAATAGAATAGTACTATGTACCATGTGAGTGACTGGCAAGATGCTTCACTTTTTCATGGAAACAAAAAACAGAATCTCAGTACTATCCATCACTAAACGGGTTTTTTGACATTTTTAGAATGTTGCTTTTAATGTCAGATAACATATGAATTTTTAACAAACAGTTCCCTTTCAACCAAGTCAAGATGTAAATTTTGATCTTATTTAGTTAGATGAATAATTTTCATTATATATATGCATACTAATTAAGTAATGAAAGAGTCATAAGCATTAAATAGTTTTTTAAGGTTTATATATATTAAGACAAACTAGGAGCACATAAGTAAAAATAATAAACATATTAAAATTATAAATAAATATGACTACTTTCAATAGTATATATATTATACTTTTAATGAATAAAAGTTACCCCAATAAATTTTAATTAAACTGTCATGAGAACCAAATATTATAGGATTATATAAAACTATCTCATTGGCTCGTGTCCACTAAAGCTTTTTGGAAAAATGATTAATTTATTTGTTGCCTTAACTAGTTATATTAAAAGGACAATGATAAAAACTTATTGGGCGGTATTCAAATACACCTTTCATCTTTCAGTTAAATCATAAAGTTTGTATGCAATTAGCTATAAATATCAAATGACAATAGCATTATTTGAACAGAAAAACGAATATACACCATTCTTCTTTCATTTAAATCATAAAGTATGTATGCAATTAGCTATAAATATCAAATAAGAAGAACGTTATTTGAACAGGAAAACGAAAGTAGTATTATTATAATATATAAGATGAGATGAAATAGAAGGAATAAAGCTAGCAATGAAGTGGGGAAGTTATAGCAATTGAAGGATTGGAAGAAAGAATTAAATATGGTCAAAAAGAGGAGAAGGGTGTTGGAGGGAGAAGAAGGATAAGAGAGGAAATGACAGTTACAAAGGATGGTGTCTGATTAAGAGAAAGATAAGGATGGATGATGAGAAAGGGAAATGTCTGTTTATTAGACACAAACAAATTGCTTTAGAAAATGATTCCTCACTGCCAAAAGTCCAGTGCCCCCTTAAATCATGGCTTCTCATTCTCATTACCATGTGGTCATCACGTGCTTCGTCTTTGCTCTATGACAAACAAAACCCCTTCCCTCTCTTATCCACCACTAACACAACCACAACAACACAACACTACACATCACTCTACAGAGAGAGAGAGAGAGAGATGCCATGTACCCAATGACTATGTTGTTGGTCATGATGACGATAATATAAATTTAGCTCAGCACTGACCCTCCTTTTGGGAACTGCCACTCTCCCAGTTTCTACCACAATCTTTCTTTTTGAATTACTCAAACATTTTGCAGCAAAAAGCTAACTTTTCTAGGTTCTGCCTTCTGCCTTTCAATCTGAGCAATGGTAGCATTATACAAAGAGGGCATCCAAAACACCCACTTCTGACAAAAATAACATCAGTATACCTCCCACACACATATAGATAAAACATGACAAAATTGTAGGAATATTGGTGAAAACTACCTTAGAGTTGTAAATTTCAACATCACTATATGATTTCTATATGATTCTCACTTTAGAATTATGTCCAATTAATGTTAATTTTGGACCTATGGAGGTCAACTTCCATCCTATGGAAGCTTTCATGTATGAGTGTGATATCGGTGGCTAATAACGCCAACCAGCTGAAGTCACATGGGCATTGTGAAGCCCCTTAAAGTCATAGATAACACATGTGGAAACGGAGCATATAGGCTTAAAGAAATAAAATACCGCCTTTACTAAATCTAGCTTAATACTTTTGGCATAGTAACATGCATTTAGGACGCGTTTGATCGCCAAGATATATGGTGGGATTGGGTCACATTTTTTCCCATCCTGCTACATCAGGTGTTTTGTAGCACACTAAGCACGAGAAACATCATCCCAACCACTAATGGACCTCATCTTGAAATCCCAAATGAGTGGGATTTCAAGTCCCACTAATTTTGATGGGAAATGAAATTCCACTCATTTGGGATTTCACTCATTTTTTAATATTTAATTTATTAAAAATTTAACAATTTTTCATTAATTATATATTTAATAATTATAAATGTATTTAAAATAATTTTATAGAGTTTATAATTTTAATATCAATTAAAAATAAATTAATTTAGTTAAATTCAATCTAATCTTCAGCAAACACGGTTTATGACCAATTTAATAATATTCAATTATGTTTTATCTCATTTTATCCAATTACAGAATGAAACCTTAATCCTAAAAACATGCATATTATTATTGTAATTAAAACTCTATATATATTAGAACTACCACCATTTGGTACATGAAAAGGTATCTTAGCAACTCCCAAACAAATATCAATAGAAAAGCTCGAAGACAAACAGGGTAAGAATAATATGGAAACAAAGTGTATAGTCAATGATGAGAAGTGGACAAATTAAGGAAAATTCATCTCCCTTTCCCCTCCGCAAAATCCTGTGCTAGGTCATATCTCATGTCATGTGTTGAACATGGTGGTACTACTGAACCCATGATTATTGGGTCAGCATAGCAATTATGCATAAAAACCTTAAAATTTGTGTGTCCGTACTTTTACAACACTGGATTACGAAGTTCGAGACATTCTAAGTTGCAGCTGTCTTTCTTCATGTCTCTCACATGGCAAGTCAGAACCATTGGAAATCTCAAAAACCCTTTGCGTTTAATCCATTTCTCTATTCACCTCTCTTGGATTTACTTCTTAGCTGTTTCTAAGTTATCTGCGGGCAAATGAGATCAAAAGGTATAGTAATCTTAGGTTTGCTATAATAATATATTAATATCATAATTTATAAATCGGTTTGATCTATTGCCTTTTTTTTTGGTTGCATCTCAAGGTCTCTTAAATTGCATCAGTGCATGTCCGAGTGCACTGGTAAAGTATATAAGAAAAAGGACTCCAGTGGTGCTACTGTGAACCAAATAAACATTTTTGAACTACTTGTAACACTATTACTAACTGTTACATTAATATTATTTTAGTAGAATACTAAACAAAAAAAATATATATAGGATGGAAAAATAACTTTGTTAAGTCAGGTTGATATAGTGCATTAACCCAATTTATATTTCATCAAATGGTGTGCATATAATTAGAATGTGATTAACTATTCATATATATATATCACATTATAAGGTTGATATAATGCATTAATCCCATTTATATTATATCAAGTGGTGTGCGTGTGACATGATATGACTGAGCATATACATTATTTTTGCCTTATAAGCTGTTTTTTTTTTTTTTTTTTTTTAATAATTATTTAAATTGACCTATTTCAATTGTTATGCAAAACGTGTAAAATATTATAACTCCTTCACAGTGTAGACGATGGAGAGCCAAATTACTGTCTCCAAGCCGTGTTGTTAAGCTAAAAATAATAGTAAGATATTTATTTCTCTATTTTCCTGTTTTGGTATGCTTCGCTAAGAATATTACATACGAACTTTTAAATTTGCCAACGAATGCTTACTGGCTTTCTTTGTAAACAAGAAACATGTTTAGCAATTAATGTGGTTTGCCGTGTGGTATTTGTTCCTGGACTTTTCTCACAAGTACCCACATGGTTTGTAATATAAAACCTAATATTTTTAGCTGTATCCAATTTAATAAATTGTAGAGCTAGGTTCCATGTCCAGGGCTAGCCTACCAAATAATTAATAAGAATCGTGTATACATTGTTTTTATTGAATTTCTATAAAACTATCTGGCTACCTTACACAGAACTAATAAAGTCAACATTGACCTTTTAACAAGTATCAAACTCCTTAATAGGAAGGTTAATCTATGACATAAGAAATAGCAGTTCCACTGTTCCAGATTTAGAGACAAATAATAAATTCACATAGCTTTGTACAAAGAGTGACCCCCTTTTTGTACCACATAAAATTAAGTTAAGAATTTTAGAAAATCGATGCTTTAATTTTTTTGTCATTGGTTATTATCAATATCGTTCTAGCAATGTCTTTTAACAATTTTATTGCAGCTCTTGAGTGAGTGATAGACAAATTTAACAATAGTTTCTATTTGTCAGTATTACTTTTGATACTGGTTATATATTATTACAATAATAGTTACAATTATTGTGATATTTTGCTTTATATTGTTCAAACAATGAAAATGATCGTCAGTGTTTTTGATAGTGAAGTGGTTTGCAATCTGCTAAACAAAGCTGTATTATTCTCATATATATATATTGGTGAAAAAAGAAGAAAGAAGAAGGGGGGCATAAAATGATGATTCTATTATTTATTTATTTATTTATTTTGAAAGTAAATGATGATTGTTAAAATATAAGATGAAAGGGAATGAAAGGTGATGGGCCAATCATGTGCTAGGCCCATATATAATGGCTTTGATTAACTTCACTTGAATGCTACTCTTTTATCTCCACTACATATTGCATCAATCATTTTTCTGTCACCTAATAGTATCATCATTCATAAATGCTTCTTAATTGTAAGTCAAAAACTTCACTTCAACTACACTCTTCTATGTTTAATGTGATCAAAAGCTCAAACTTATAGGTTAGAGGAACTGAATCCTTCTAACAGTTCCTAATTTACACCTCACCGATCTCCAATCCCATAATCAATTGGACAATCTTTACATATATATATATATATATATATATATATACATATGTATATATTGTGCAAAAGCCTTGGTATTTCCATGTGAAATAAATTATGGCATAATCACCTTTAGTAAGCTTTTAATAGGATTTTTATTTTATTATTATTATTTTTTGGACAAATAAGACTCTCATTTTTAATATATATATATATATATATATATATTTGAATATGCTATTGAATTTGAGCTCATTTAATCTTTTGATTGATTGGTAATAAGAAATGAAATAAATAGTAAATAAATCATAACCACAACTTACTACTGATAATAATATGTTGCACATCTTTTTATAGCTTAGGTGGTGTACCTTTTATTCATTTTAGTGGTAAGAATTCAAGTCTAATAATACCCCATTTATAAGTATATGTAGTTAGTTTTATTCTCTTCTTGTAGGACTGTAAGAATAATTGTATTTTAATTATGAGAGTAGGTAAGAATAGTTATATCTTAATTATGGAAGTAAATATTTAACTAATTGATTTTTGTAAATCTCGGCAGACCTTTGGCATTATGACAAACATTAATAGAATAATAATAACAACAACAATATGTCCGTTAATCTTTACAACCATCAAAAGCTCAGATCAACACACATCCTAATTCCATATTAGTATTCACATAAAAGATGATCGTAAAACACTAAAAAGTCTAAATAGATATGATATTTAACGTAGTCTGCTCATGGGTGACTCACAGTCTAATGATAATATTGTTTGACAGTGTTTATTACATGCACATATGCATGGGAAGCAGTTGACCTTATTCTGGCGCATGAATTTAGTAGAGTACTTTGTGTACTTAATAGTTTCCTTCTAGATATAAAATATGTGAAACAAAGGGGATGTGTTAAAGTATTTTCAGTTTTCAATACATTCCTTCTCTTCCCATCTACTGGTAGAATATGATGAAGAGTTAAATGAAATCACAGGTACAGTGTGGATAAAAGAGGTGGTGGAATGGATAAGCTAGCTATTCCAGACTCAAAATGGTAAACTATGTATGTACATGTGCAATATCTTGAAACTTTGTAGATCCAATCTAAGTGAAAATAAATTAATTAAAGCAAAAGATAGAGTAATAATTTATTAGATGAGATCTAGGAGGGATTTTGTGTTGTGTTGGGTGGGTGGCAGCATAGCAAAGTGAATGTATAAACATATAAAGCACATACAATGGTGTTATAAAGCATTCATGTCAGATCATATCATATCGTAACAATGCATTGACAACTCTAGATATGCTTAGTTAATGTGAAGCACAAGTAATATGCCAGAACATGGACACCCATAACATGAAATCAATTCACTGAGAGAGAGAGAGAGAGAGGGAAGATCTCACACGGGGTTTGATGACAGGAGGGAAAACCAAATTCCTACATGCGATTGATTGCTGCAATTATTATTATTATTATTATTTTTAATTTTGTTGAGTTCAAATTGTATGGATGTAGCCAGATCACTAATCCAGTCTTTTTAAGTCTCTTAGATTTTCAGTTGGGGCAGAAGACAAAAAGCGCAGAAATCAACAGAGCACAGAGCATCTCACATTTCTAATGCTAAATTCTACTTTAAGTATTGGGTGGATAAGGTTTGATCACATGTTAAACACACTCCAACCACAAAATAATAATGATCATCATCTATGTGCCACTGCAATGTTTTTTAAACAAGAATTTTTTTATGGAACATGAAAGTTTTTGCAAATACTAGTTTTAGATACAAATATGCATTAGTTTCAATTATTACATTTGTTGTAAAAAGAAAGAATAATTTAGAAAAAAAAAATTCTTTTTATAGAATTACTGTTGGGCTTGTCATTTCTTATTAGTTTCACATCAATTTAAAGTGAAATTCATATATCGAATTACTATTCAAGGTATTCATAAATTTTCATTTTCCTCACAATTACAATGTGAGGAACCAGAAATTTACTTTTGTTCCACATCATTAAGACCATCCTTATTCCATATATAAGTACTGTTATAGATCGTCCTTAAAAGTCACAATTTCAATTTATATTTCAAGGAGATTGCATAACCATTATGTTCATGCAAATCATTAAGTACTCTACTTTTAAAAAAAAATAAAAAATCAAATTTAATACTCTAGCATTATATAGCATAGTACGAGTGGATGGACACATTGCACCTGTCCAACCCAACGATGTAACTCAACAAGAAAACTGATTTTTTAGCTCCAATTTTCATAACATCTAGACTCTAACAACAGAAATCAGTGTGTACAAAGGTACGAGAGAAATTTTGCTAATCATTATATTCCAATGGTGGGCGGCTCTTTGTGCAGTTCTCCTTTCGATGAAGTCTAGTAACCTCGTTTCTGGATTGCAAAGCCCTGGATAATGAGTAAAGTGTCAGCATACCATATATTTATATTCCAAAGTGATGCACTTAAATACACCTTCCTTCTCAAGGGATTGCATTTCAAACATTGACTTCATCTCGGAGCATAAACTTTTCCTCCAAAGGCTACCAGACAACTTGCTACTTGATACACTCTTACTTTCAAATAAATTTCAGTGGTTCAAAACATTTCCTCGTTTGATATTTACATGCTCTTGACTCTTTAGCATTACTAAACAAGTTTGATTTATTTTGTATTCTAGTATATGGCCAGGCCAAAGTGAGCATCTGCAATATCTTTCCAGGAAAGCCTAAACAACTATTGTTGAACTTAATTCCATTAACCATTTCATCTCTCTTATTTGTTTAATTTAGTAAGCCACTAACCTGAACATTTGGATGTTGGATAAAACTTCAATAGGCAAAACCCTTCATTAAAATCTAGAAACTCATATTAAATCATTAAGAATTATTGTAGAGAAGACATACCTGAATTTATATTGACAAACTTGAGAAGGATTGAGTCTTCCATGATCAAATCATCTTAGGATGCTCTATAGTTTTCTTCTTGAATGAGGAAGGAGAAAGAAAGTAAAATATTACATATGTTAATTTGATTTGAGGACCATAACGTTTATAATATTCTTTATATACTAACATAATTAGGTTCCTATTAACCCTAATTTCATTAGTATTTGGATTTTACACATTAAAGCTCATACCTAATAGATATCTCTACAGTATAGTTAATGGATCACTTATCTGGCTCTATTAAAATAAATAGTCTATAATATAATTGTTGTTTAATATGTAAGTCCATAATAAGAAATATAAAAAATCCCAACAATCTTTCACTTGGGCTATATATGTTTCCTAAAATAATTATATTATCTATAATCTTAAGTACGTATTGAAAAGTTATCCATTCTGAAATATCCCTTTAGTTACAATCTGGTCCATCTACTATATTAGTATAGGATCAAAATGACATTTTTTACATATATTCGTAACTAGAGCCATTAATGGTCACCATACCAATATATTTAATAACATAGATCGAGTATGGGTGTGTAGCATGAGCATTACATGTAATGTGATATGAAATATGCCCATTTTCAACTGGTTCTATTTTAATATTAAATGAGATCAAACATAAATAACATTAAGAGTTTATATCTGAATAATATACTTTATTCTGTAAAAAATAAATATAAAAAATATGTGACAAAGAATATAAAAATACTAACTCCTACTAAACATGCACATCATCAGCCAAAACAACACCCATATGAATAGTGTGCTCATGAAAGACCTTGAGTGGTAATCCTTTAGTAAGCGGATTTGCAATCATGGAGTTTGTCCTAATATGTTCTATAGTCACTTGATCACTCTGAACTCTGTTTTTAACAACAAGAAACTTGATGTCTATGTGTTGTGACTTTGTAGAGCTTCTATTGTGATTGGAATAAAGCTCAACTGAATTATTGTCACAATATATCTTTAATGGTCTTTCAATAAAATCCACAACTTGTAGCTTTGCGATAAAATTTTGCAACCATATCTCATGATTAGATGCCTTATAATAGGTTATGAACTTAGCTGCCATAATGGAAGAAGCTGTGAGTGTTTGCTTAGCATTCTTTTAGGAAATAACTCTTTCAGTTTACAAGTAAATATAGTTCAATATGGATCTTTTATTGTCTTAGCATTAAGCAAATTCGGAATCAAAATATCCAACGATCTCTAAATGATCTAATTTCCGATACATGAGTATATGATCTTTTGTTCTCTATAAATAACACATAACTCGTTTGACTACTTTCCAATGATCCATCATTGGGTTACTTAAATATTTGCCCAACATTCGCACTATGAACGCAATGTCTAAATGCTCTAAATGCGTGTATACTTGAGCTTATATTAGACTTCTTATAGTTGACGCATAAGGAATCTTTTGCATTTTTTTTTCATTTGGCTTGTAAAGCTTTGCCTTAGCTGGATAACCCTAAACATGCAAATGCCTAATACTAGGCTTCTTTCCTGTCCCTAGTCTATAAGGGGTTTTAGCTACCACTTTGCTCATAACCCTATTGAGGATATATGCTACAGTCTTTAGTGCTTCTCCCTAGAGGGATTATGGTTACGAATGATTGATCATACTTCTTACTACGTCCTTAAGCGTTCTGTTTCATCTCTCAGCAATATCATTTATGCTAGGTTTACTTGGCATTGTGTATTGCAGGATGATACTGCATTCCTCTAGGAATTTCAAAAAAGTCATAAACGTTGTTCATTGGATCCATCATATTTACTATAACATTCACCATTACGGTCAGATTTGATAACTTTAATTTTTTTGCTAAGGTGATTTTTAACTTCAGCTTTGAAAGCCTTAAATACATCTAGAAATTGAGACTTCTTATGTATCTAATAGAGGTATCCATGCCTTGAATAGTCGCCTATAAACATAATAAAATACTATTGACCATTCTAAGAGGCTATAGGAAATGGTCTGCAAATATCAGTATAAATTAGTTCTAGGACATCAAAACACTAATTGGCACCGAATCTCCTAATGTTTGTTTCCCTTTTATACACTCAATACAGACTTCAAAATCTGTTAAATTAAGGGGATTAAGAATCCCGTTAGACACAAGTATTTAAATTCTCTATTTAGAGATATGACCTAAACGCTTGTGCCATAGTATGGTGAAATCTTTGTCAGTTAATTTTTGTTTTGTACCTCATGAATTTGTATGCAAGGTTTCAATAATTAAGAAAAATGTATTCAATAAATATGAGTTATCATGCAAAGATAAAGAATCAGTACCAATAATATTTGAATATTGAAAAAGACTAAATTTATTATTTCCAAATGAATAAGAATAACCAAATTTATCTAAGACAGAAATGAAACCAATTTTGTCTACATGACGGTATTACATAAGTCTTT
This sequence comes from Litchi chinensis, assembly GCA_019925255.1. Taxonomy (NCBI): domain Eukaryota; kingdom Viridiplantae; phylum Streptophyta; class Magnoliopsida; order Sapindales; family Sapindaceae; genus Litchi; species Litchi chinensis. The sequence continues at coordinate 21,814,841 of CM034462.1, forward strand.
TCTAGATTAAAAAATTGACCAGTCTTTAATAATAACCTTAAAGATCCTATAACCTCTATTACAATTGTTTTGCCATCGCCCACATAGATAAATCTTTTAGTATCACTTGGCTGTTGGCTCCACAGGTAACCTACATGGGTACACTTATGTGAGTAATAGCACTAGAATCTATCCATTAAGTGTGTTTAGGTACATAAGCTAAATTAACTTTAGAATAAACCAAATTGAGAAGCATATATTTCTTAACATGCCGGTTGGCGTACTTGAGACATTCTTTCTTCATGTGTCCAACTTTCTTGCAAAAGTAACAGGTAAACTCCTCATTCTATTACTTTTGCACTTTATGTTGAGATGTCCCAACTGTAACTTCTTTTCCTTTTTTCCTTTTCTTATCCTTAGAGTTGGTTGCTAAATTAGTACTTTCAGAACTTTCTCGCTTCAATCTTTCCTCTTCTTACATATAGTGAGATAGAAGCTCATTAAGAGTCCATTTATTCTTTTGAGTGTTGTAACTCACTTTAAACTGACTATATTGTGTAGGAATAGAAATTAAAACTAAGTGCACCAGCAAGTCCTCAGACAGCTGTAACTTTAGTGCGTTTAGTTTGGAAGCAATATGAGACATCTCCATGATATTTTCATTTTCCTTTATACTTCATTGAAACAAGATTAGCCAAAAAGGTATTTGTTTTAACCTTTTCGTTTTTCGTAAAACGTTGTTTATTTTCTCAAGGAACTTCTTAGCATATTTTTCTTCGGACATAGAACCTTTAAAAGTTTTAGGAATGGAATGTTTTATGATCAAAAGACTCATGCGATTAGAACGATCCCACTTTCTATGCTTGCTTTTTCATCAACGAAACTATTCTTATTGAGAGACAAATGTCGTTCTTCCTAAAGTGCAAGGTCAAGATTTATGCAACTGAGAACAATCATAACATTCTCTTTTCAATTCTTGATGTTCATGCCATTATACACAGGAGGAATTGATATTGGCAGATATTGTTGAAGCAGAAGTAATAACTGTTATATGTATTTTTCGGACTCATTAAATGAGCTGGTAAAAGCCCAATTTAGGCCCAATAAGAAGGCCTGATAAAGGTCAAAGACCGGTCAAAGTCCATCAGATGAGGCCCAGATGACTCTAAGCCCAAGCAAGCTCTTCAGCTCGCATAAATAGCTTTTTTAGATTATATCAACGAGCTCAAGCCCACAGACCGCCATAGACGTCAGCTCGCTCAGAAGTATAATAAATGCAGTATCTTTCAGAACAGGCAGTTACCTAATTCAACCATGATTCTCTCTCCGAATATGGCAGTTACCCAATCAAACCGTGATTCCTCATCAGATATGGAAGTCTACTCAAATTCAAACCGAATCAACATCATCCCTGATTTTTTGGAAGCAGTTTCCTGATATAATTCAAACATATTAGGAAGTATAATTAATTTATAATTTTTTTCTTTATTTTTCCTGATTATTTGGGAAGTGTAATTAATTCAGGATTCTTTTCCTGATTTGCTACAACCAGAATTGTAACGTCTCTTTCCCTATAAATAGGGATTAAAATCATTGTAACATTGAGGGAGAATAATCAATAATACACTGTCACTCTATAGAATTTAAGAGATAGACAGTCGTAGACGTAGGCCTATTATTGCCGAACCACGTAAAAGCTTTGTGTTCCTACATTTATTCTCGGTTCTTGACTGTGTTCTTTTTTGGTATTTGTACTTTCTCACATTGATTGCAGATATTGAGCATTAAATGCTCGTCGACTGAAAATCAACGTCGACATTTTGGCGCTAGAAGGAGGGCCCAAACTGCAATCTTTTTCATCTCAGTTCATTAATTTCTGACAACATGGCAAGAACCAAACAAACCAAGTATGTGGGCTCAAGGACCGACTAGGTAGATAGCCAGCCCAGTCACCATCAACGTGATGCGCAGCAGGTAGAGGACGCACCCATACATGCAGCAGGCACGTCCCACGGCCAGGCAATCGGTGCTGCAGTAGGCATCCCTCCTCTACCTCTTCGTCAGCCTGTTCTAGTGGCCCCAGTAGTTGATGGACAACAGGAGTGGCATGAGAGACAACAGGCGCTGGAGAATACGGTCAGACAACTTGCAGAGGCCGTCAACATGCTGGTGCAGACTCAAATACAGAATGTGCCAGCGGTGGAGGTTCAGGCACCAAAGCACGTGCCCCAGCCGCATGAAGCGATGCAAGCACCCGAGAGGCTGGCAAGGGAAATCCAACGACCTGCAGGATCAGCTCGTTCCTCCAATGCATGTTCCAGAGCCGGACACCATGTCCACGAAGAAAGGGAGGTCGCTCGTCCAGTTAGCCTGGTGGCAAGGCCGAGCTAAGATGGACGCCAACGAGCAGAGGTCGGGCATGAAAGAGTTAGAGCCGCAGCTCGAAATGTTGATGAAGTGCATGGACGACATGCGGGGTCCCATCAGCCTGGAGGTTGGCTCGAAGAGCACGAGAGGTATAACCCAGAGCATCGTTCTCCAAGTCGCGACCACATGAGGAGATACGAGCTTCGAGATCCACAAGTAGAGGAGCTCCTCCGGAGGGTCCAGCAGTTGGAAGAGCAACCTGGAGCCCATGAGCAGCGTGGCCGTTATAGAGAAAGGACCCCATTTACAAGGGAGATTAAGACACAGCCTCTCCCTTCAAGGTTCAAGATGCCAAACATTCAGCAGTACAATGGGGACAGTGACCCATATGACCATCTGGACGCTTTTAACATTCAGATGGATCTGCAGACAGGAAATCCAATGGTGAAGTGCCGTGTATTCCCAGCTACATTGGGGGATATTCCGAGGACGTGGTTTAAGAATCTCTCAGCTCGCAGCATAGGTAGTTGGGAGCAATGCCAACAGAAGTTCGTTGGTCAGTACAGGGCTTTAAGAAGGCAGCTCTCTCCATCCTGTCACCTAGCTACAATCTTCCAGCGCCAGGGTGAGTCATTAAAAGAATATATCACCAGGTTTAAACGCGATGTCGCGAATGTTGAACACCCATCAGATGAAAGTATCATGACAGCGATCTCAGCCGGGCTACGCAAGGATGGAAAATTGTATAAAAGCATTTACAAATCCCCAGTCAAGAATCTGGGAGAGTTCTACGAGCGAGCTGCTAAGGAGATTAGATAGGAAGAGACTTTCGGCCCGAAGAAGCAAAATCAGAAGAATGAAGCGGACAGTTCCAGCCAGCCAAAGAGGAAGAAGCAATGGCAGGAACGAAGAAGGGAGAAATGGTGGCTCAAGCAATCAGATTGCCAAAAGAGCAAGGAGAGAGCCAAGAAACGACCGACCTCGGCGCCTAGACCGTCAGGAAGGATACAGCGTCCTGACGGCTTCACCGGAAAGGATTTACGCTGCAGAAAGAAACAGAGAAGATTTTGGGAGGCCCAATCCCTTTAGGGCTCCTGTTCAGCAAAGAGATCAGAGTAAGTTCTGTGCCTATCAAAATGAGGTCGGGCACAGTACTTCAGATTGCTGGGCGTTGAAAAACGCCATTGAGAAATTGATCAGGCGAGGTTGCTTGAGAGATTATGTGGCCAGACCTGCAGACTCGCGACCTCCACAAGAACGACCTCAGCAACAATAGCCAACACAGCAGCAACAGCCCCTATGAGCTTCCGAGCAAGGTCAGGAACCTGTGGTAAGAACCATTTTTACCATTTATGGTGGCCCCTATATCGCAGGTGATTCCAACAGATCACATGAGAGGTACGTCCGAGAGGCGAATTATTCGTTTCAGCTCAATGGGTCGGAGGGACCTGCCAAAAGAGCAAAGCCGACCTCGGACGAGATTGTATTTACAGATGAAGATGCTAGAGGAGTGATTTGGCCTCATAACGATGCACTGGTTATACGAGCTAAAATCAGCAATGTGGAAGTTAGGCGCATCATGATTGATACTGGAAGCTCGGTGAACGTGATGTATAAGAGCTGTTTTGATCAGATGGGGCTGCGAGCAGAACAAATGAGACCATCCCCAGAGTCTTTATTTGGATTCACTGGAGATGCTGTAGTACCAGTGGGGCAGATTAAGTTGCCATTGACTCTTGGGGAGGCAGGTCGTCAGGCAACAACCCTGACAGACTTCTTGATAATTGACTGCCCATCAACATATAATGTGGTCCTCGGGAGACCTGCCATGAACGAGTTGGACGTGGTTACTTCGATCAGAAGTCTCACAGTTAAGTTCCCAACTCCTAATGGCATCGGATGCGTTCGAGGAGAGCAGCACCTAGCTCGACGCTGCTATGAAGATGCTATCAAAATGGGTGTAAGAGGAAAGAAGGTGAACGTGGTCTCAGGGGGGGAGCCACGAGCTATGACTGAGAAAGGAGTCAGTCACGACCTGGACCCTCGCGAGGTAGATGCAGACCGAGCTACCGGTCCAATTGAGGAATTAGAAGATGTACAAGTTAGCGAGGTAGATCCAGAGCGATGCTTGAAGTTGGGAAGAGGATTAGCTCCGGAGCTGAGAACCCAGCTCGCTGACTTCCTAAAGGCGAACTTGGATGTGTTTGCATGGAATCATGAGGACATGGTGGGAATAGATCCAAAGGTGATGTCTCACAGGCTGAACATTGATCCTCATTTCAAGCCAGTTCGTCAAAAGAGAAGAGCAATGACAGGGGAACGATACTTAGCACTAAAGGAAGAGGTAGACAAGCTGCTGGTTAACAAGTTCATAAGAGAAGCTTACTACCCGACCTGGGTCGCCAATCCTGTACTAGTGAAAAAGAAGAACGGGAAGTGGAGAACTTGCATCGACTTCACTGACCTAAACAAAGCGTGCCCCAAAGACAGTTTTCCCCTGCCAATGATAGATCAGCTTGTGGACGCTACTGCTAGCCACGAGCTCCTGAGCTTCATGGACGCATATTCGGGATATAACCAGATCCCAATGAAACTTGAAGACGAAGAGCACACCTCATTCATGACTGATCGGGGATTATATTGCTACAAGGTGATGCCCTTCGGTTTGAAGAATGTTGGAGCGACCTATTAACGCTTGGTGAACATGATGTTTGAAGAGCAGATCGGAAAGACCATGGAGGTCTATGTCGATGACATGCTAGTAAAATCCAAGCAGATAGGTGACCATGTTCGCGACCTGGGAGAGATGTTTCAGATTCTAAGGAGCTACCAAATGAAATTGAATCCGCTCAAGTGTGCGTTTGGAGTAGCTTCTGGGAAGTTTCTGGGCTTTATGGTCAACAATAGAGGAATCGAAGTAAACCCTGAGAAGATCAAAGCATTGATCGACATGAGATCGCCAACCAGGGTGAAAGATGTGCAAAGCCTTAATGGCCAGGTCGCTGTACTGAGCATATTCATTTCGAAAGCTACAGACAAGTGTATCCCTTTCTTTGACATTCTGAAGAAAGCAAAGAGCTTCGAGTGGACAGAGCAGTGTGAAATAGCATTCCGGCAGCTGAAAGAATATATGGGGCGAGCTCCACTTCTTTCCAAGCCCAAAGAAGATGAAAAGCTGATCTTGTACTTGAGAGTGTCAAAGCAAGCTCTGAGTGCTGCACTAGTGAGGGAAGAAGAAAAGACGCAGCTTTCAGTATACTATGTAAGTAAAAGGCTGCAAGATGCTGAAACTAGGTACTCGCAGATGGAGAAGCTTGCTTATTGCCTAGTGATCGCATCAAGGAAGCTGCGACCTTATTTCCAAGCTCATACCATCGAAGTCCTCACCCAATATCTGTTGAAACAAGTTTTGCAAAAGGCAGATACATCAGGTCGCTTGTTGAAAAGGGCAGTGGAGCTCGCACAGTTCGATATCCAGTTCAAACCAAGGACCGCTATCAAAGCTCAGGCCCTGGCAGACTTCATTGCAGAGTTTACCGGACCTGTGGATGATGAAGCTGAATCTTCTGAAGGTCCAGCTTGGGAACTTTACGTTGATGGTTCATCCAGCGAGCAGAGGGCTGGAGCTGGGATTCTGCTGATAAGTCCTGAAGGCCACAAAATCCTTTGTGCTCTAAGGTTTGGCTTTCAGGCAATAAACAATGAGGCTGAGTATGAAGCTCTGCTCGCAGGACTGCGTTTGGCTAAAGAGATGCGAGCTGAACGCTTGAAAGTCTTCAGTGACTCACAGCTCGTTGTCTACCACGTATCGGGGGAATATCAAGCCAAGGGACCAAAAATGGCCCTCTACCTCCAGAAAGTTCACGAGCTGCTAGGTGCGTTTCAGAGATACGAAGTGAAGCAGATTCCACGAGCTCAGAACTCATATGCTGATGCACTAGCTCGCCTCGCAACCACAAGAGATGCCGATTTCCTTGGGGCGATCCCAGTTGAGTTTCTACCAACTCCAAGTACAGAGGAAAAGAACGTGACGATGGCTATAATTGTGCAGCCTGATTCCTGGATGAGCTCTATTCTCAGTTATTTGCAGGATGGAAAGCTGCCAAGTGACAAGCTGGAAGCCCGGCGTCTACGAGCTAGAGTAGCCAGGTACTGCATCTATGATGATGCCTTGTACAAGAAGGGGTTCTCAGCTCCACTGTTAAGATGCATTGATGGCCCTGAGTGTGAAACAGTAGTAAGGCAGATACATGAAGGCCACTGCGGGAACCACGCTGGGGGGCTGTCTTTAGCTCAGAAGGCACTTCGTCAAGGCTTCTACTGGCCCACCATGAGGCAGGACGCCATCAACTTAGTGAAGAAATACGACAAGTGTTAGAGGTTTGCCCAAATTCCACGAGCTCCACCAGCTTATCTCCAACAAATGGTGAGCCCATGGCCCTTTGCTATCTGGGGGATGGATTTAATCGGGCCTCTGCCAATGGCTCGGGGAAGATGCAAACATGCGGTGGTCATAGTGGATTACTTCACCAAGTGGGCGGAAGCAAATGAGTTAGCTGAAATCTCCACAACAAAGATTGAGAAGTTTGTGTGGAGCAATATTATTTGCAGATTCAGAGTCCTACAGCAGATCGTGATTGATAATGGAACCCAGTTCGCTAGCGACCTCAAGATCGTTAAAAGCTTCTCAGTAGTGGACCATCCACAAGCCAATGGTCAAGTTGAAGCTGTGAACAAGATTATCAAGCAGACCCTGAAGATAAAATTGGAAGCAAAGAAAGGAGCATGGGTAGATGAGCTTCAGAAAGTGTTGTGGTTTTACAGAACCACAGCTCGCAGCTCCACTGGCGAGACCCCGTTCTCAATGGTGTATGGGTCTGAGGCTATGATCCTAGCTGAGTTTGAAGTCACCTCGCAAAGAAGAGCAACCTTCAATCCAAATGACAACGATCAGCTACTTGCAACAAACCTGGACTTGCTTGAAGAACACAAAGAAACGGCCAGGTTAAGGGTAGCTGTCTATCAGCAGAGAATAGCGAGGTACTACAACAAGTATGCTCGGATTCGCAGATTCAATGTTGGAGACTTAGTTTTACGTCTCATTCTGCCAGGAGCTCGCAAGCCAAGTGATGGATCCTTAGGCCCGAACTGGGAAGGACTGTATGTTGTCAAAGCAAGCTTGGGGAATGAGGCTTATCATTTAGCTAATGAAGATGGAGCTGAAGTCCCTCGAGCATGGAATGCCGAGCATCTGCGTCCTTATCATCAGTGAACTCTTTGTAATATGTAATTCAAAATCATTCTAGTTAATGAAAGCTCCATTTTCCTAAGCTTATGACTCAACTCATTTCACTAGGGCTAACAGGCTTGGAGCTTAATAGCTCGCTCCAATAAAAAGAGCTTAAAAAGCAGTCGAGGTGACGACCCACTGCATAGTTCGCTGTATAAAATGAGCCTAAAAAGCAGTTGAGGTGACGACCTCTGCATAGCTCGCTACAATAAAAAGAGCCTAAAAAGCAGTCGAGGTGACGACCTACTGCATAGCTCGCTGTATAAAAAGAGCCTAAAAAGCAGGTGACTAAGTGTCCTTGCATAGCTCGCCACAAACAACAAAGAGCCTAAAAAGCAGTCGAGGTGACGACCCACTGCATAGCTCGCTGTATAAAATGAGCCTAAAAAGCAGTCGAGGTGACGATCCCTGCATAGCTCGCTACAATAAAAGAGCCTAAAAAGCAGTCGAGGTGACGACCTACTGCATAGCTCGCTGTATAAAATGAGCCTAAAAAGCAGTCGAGGTGACGACCCTTGCATAGCTCGCTTAAAATAAAAAGAGCCGAAAAAGCAGGTGGCTAAGTGCTTCTGCATAGCTCGCCAGAATGAAAAATAGCCAAAAAAGCATATGGCTAAGTGCCTCTGCATAGCTCGTCAAACATTCTGACAGACCAATTACTTGTACTTATAAAATTTTATTAATTGTTGAATTAAGTAATTGCTTTAATTATTATCAGATTTTGAGTTTATTGACTATCAGCTCGCAAGAACTATGATAACTCTAAAGATGAAGAACATAAAATATATTATACACAATAGCTTAAATACATTCAACACAGAAGAAATAATGAAAAAAATTTCATTAAGTGTGAGAGCTGTTTACAAGTTAAAAGTTAAGAAAATACAATGAAAAGAACAAAGAAAACAAGTTCTTAATCTTGAGCTGGGTGGCCTGGACCTACTAAAGGTTCTTCATGTGAAGGAGGTACGCCAGGGGGATCGAGGTTAATAACGGGCTCAGCCTGGGAGGTCGTACCATGAACCTCATCTACCGAAGGAATTGGACCAGCTGAGAACGAGGTAGCTCTTGCTTTAAAATCCTCAACGGTTTCAAGTCCTATGTCCCCAAAGATAGAAAAATCCATCTCTGGATGGGACATCCACAATGTGTAAGAGGAAGTCGCGGCCTGTTCTTTCCTCAGCCTCATCCCTTGCATCTGCAACCTGCACTTCCAATTCTCGAGCAGCTTGCTCTCTGAAGGTCGATAGCTCCTCGAAGGCATTGTCTGCAAGCTGGTTAACGTCCTCAGCATTTTTCTGAACGGCTTCTGCTCGTTTCTTTTCAGCCTCGGCTTGCTGAATGGCCTCCCCCACCTGTTGCCTAAGCACCTCAGCTCGATGCTCAGCCTCCTCGGCACGTTTAGCCGCGGTTTCAGCCTCTTGAGCTCGTTTTACTGCAGCCTCCTCAGCACGTTTAACAGCGGCTTCCACCTCTTCAGTACGCTTTTCAGCAGTCTCGGCTCGTGTCACTGAGCCTCAATTTGACGATCGAGCACTTCTATTTTTTCCTTTGCGGTTGTAGCTCGCTGCTCTGCCAGTTCGGCTCGCTGTTCGGACTACCTCAGCTCCTCTCTTGCTGCAGCTAACTGTGCCTTGAGATCCTCAGCAGCTTTCTGGGCCAGCTCAACCCGCTGGTCACTCTACTCCAGCACTTCTCTTTGCATGTCGCGCTCTTGTTGTGTTTCCAGCAGAGCTTTTTCGGCAGCCTGTTTAGCCTCGTTCGCTGCAGCCATTTGAGTCTGAAAATTCTCTATGGTTCGACCAGCCAAGGATGCTATCTCATCGTTAGCGACCTCCAGCTCACTTCGCAGCTTCATTATTCGATCTTCATTGATCTTGGTCATCCTCTATTGCTTCATGGCAGCAAGGGCAGCCTGAAAATTTTATGAGTTAATATGCGATGAAGTAAAAGAGGCCGGAGGATAAAGAAAAATGACTTACCAGCATAGAATGATGAGCTGCGAATTCATCTAGCTCCAAACCCTGAAGGGACTGATTCTCCAAGACTCTTGCATGAGTAAACATAATGGGTGCCCAGTTATCAATGAAGGAAGTCAAATATCTTCCCCCAGGCCCAAGCTCGGTTTCTGGTCTTGTAGGGGAAGGAGTTCTTTCACGCTCCGGGAGATCAGGCACATTGGTTGAGTAAGTACCACGTCGCGAAGTAACAGTACGCCTAGTTACATGCCCGCTAGGGCCATCTCGGGTTGCCTGGGAAGCGACCTTGGGAGGAGCGTCTCCTTTTCCAGGCTGCGAACTGGAAGCTGGAGTCAGCGGAAGACCTGAAGAACCAACAGCAAGAGGCACTTCGCTGGGAGCAGCGGTTGAAGGAGCAGTGGCCTCAACAGCAGTAGGCACTTCGCTGAAAGCAGCGACCGCAGGAGCCTGGTCCTGGGCAGATGGTTTTGAGCGTTTTGAAGGGGCCGCTGGAGTGGCTAAGGCCTCAGCAGACCGTTTCGTTGAAGGAGTCGAGGAGGCTAGAGATACGGCAGGACTTGCAGGAGGAGATTTCAAAAGCACAAGTTTCCTCCTGTTGGCTGGAATTCGCTCAGAGGAAGGAACAGGGGTTGGAGCACGAGCTGGAAATGGCAGTGAAACCCCTAGGATAGATGTGTGATATGGGGAAGAGGATGAGTCAACCTGTACAGTAGGGGCTGTGTGGGCTGGATCTGATCCTGTCCGAGCTGGGGTAGGAGTCGGAGAAGTAGTTTTTCGAGATGCGCCCTTTGATGGGGCGCGAGCTGAAGACGATTTCGCCTTAGGTGAGGCGCGAGCAGGAGCACCTTAGGTAGAAGCCTTCCGAGCTGGAGAAGGTGAACGAGTTGTACCCGCTGCTTGTATAGAGACTGGTTGCAGAGGTCGGGAAGCAGGCGTGTCCCCCACCTGAACTGGAACTTCAAAAACAGAAGGAAGTTTAGGATTATCGCTGGTCTTGCCTATGTTCTCCTCAGATCGCAGAAGAGGGGATTCCTTAGGAGGAGCAAGGCCGTAAGCTCTAAGGACAACATCATCAAATTTACTACTGATGCCTGCGTCCTCTGAGATTGCGAGCTTGTCAAGAGCTCGTTCCTCCTCGCTGCTGAGAGGAGACTCGTCCATTTTTTGCACTGCAAAGCAAGACATTTTTAGAAAACAAAACAACAAGCTCGGTTCAGCTCGTAATATATTATCCTGCATACCTGGTTCCAGAGAATAGCTAAAATTTTGGAGACCTGCAAGGGAGGGACACGAGACATAGAACCAGCTCGTTTTATACTGCCCGACGTTGGACTTGCCCTTCGCTTCTCCTTTGGGCAAGAGATCTTTGTATTTCGACGGACGGGCTGTGAGGTAATAAATGCCCTCAGGTTTCTCTCATTCTGCTGCGCTCAAAGCCTTGAAGGAGTAGAATTGCTGTATAATTTTTGGAGTAGGGGGACGAAGGCCGTTCCTGAGAAAGGCCACGGCCAGCGAGGTCAGCTGCGCATAGGAGTTTGGAGTTAACTGGAATGGTGCGAGCTTGACCTTGTTGAGAAATGCGATCAAGTGCGGTTGAATGGGGAACCGTAGTCCCTGCTCGAAATGTTGAACACTGACGGCGACGTATCCCCTTGGTGGATAACATGCATGACTCTTTGAATCAGGTAGCAATGCACGACAACCTAAAGGGATGTGGAATTGAGTGACAAGTCCCTCCACCTCAGGACGCTTTAACGATGAAGGATGACGAGCGAGTGTATCCCGAGCTTCTCTTCCCTGTCTAGCATGTGCTCGGGCTTCATCTTGCTCACGAGCTTCACTGCTTGGAATAATTCCCTTGCGAGCTCCGCTTGAAGACATCTGAACAAAAGAAAACAGTCAGACTATGTAATGGAGGGTTCAGCCAACAAAAGCAACGACCTGCGAGCTAACAAGACTACAACAATCCTAAATCAACAGTCAAGCATGCATTGCAAGTCATAAACAGTAGTCCAGTCGTGAACAAGTAAAAAACCAGATCAAACCAACAGAAGAAGAAAAGCCATGTTCAATAAACAAAAGACTCAGAATAATGAAGGTATAACAAAATGTCATTGCAGGTACAACGATGATGGTGAAACAAAATACAAACATGACATCGATTCAAAAATAAATAAATAAATCAGGTGTTATCTTGAATCGCTGATGAAAGATGTGAAGACTGTGACTAGAAGTTCTCTGAACTTGGTCTCTTGGTTTCTTGATTGCTTGTTTGCTTCGAGTAAAAATGGCAAGATGAAAGAGAAAAATGAAAGGGCTCCACCAGTTATAAAGTATGCGATCTCAAGCCCCAACCGTCAGATCTCTGCACTATGTAACCGTCATTAATCCCACGGTGCAGCGTGTGGTACGGCTTTGAAATCATGCAGCCGTCAGTTGAAAGACGTGCACATTAAATGCGCGTGTAAAGAACGTGCAGGTGTCGTTTCAGTTACCTCCTGTATGACTGCCACGTGTCGCAACTGAAAAGATGGAATTTGAAAATGCACAGAAGCAGTTATGAAGGTTAGCGTGCCAAAGAAGCCAGCTTTTACCAGCAAGCTCGAGCTCCCAGCTCGCAGAAGCGAACTGAGAGCTGGGGGGCTAATGTTATATGTATTTTTTAGACTTATTAAATGTGCTGGTAAAAGCCCAATTTAGGCCTAATAAGAAGGCCTGATAAAGGTCAAAGCCCGGTCAAAGTCCATCAGATGAGGCCCAGATGACTCTAAGCCCAAGCAAGCTCTTCAGCTCGCATAAATAGCTTTTTCAGATTATATCAACGAGCTCAAGCCCACAGACCGCCATAGACGTCAGCTCGCTCAGAAGCATAATAAATGCAGTATCTTCCAGAACAGGCAGTTACCTAATTCAACCATGATTCTCTCTCCGAATATGGCAGTTACCCAATCAAACCGTGATTTCCTCATCAGATATGGAAGTCTACTCAAATTCAAACCGAATCAACATCATCCCTGATTTTTTGGAAGCAGTTTCCTGATATAATTCAAACATATTAGGAAGTATAATTAATTTATAATTCTTTTCTTTATTTTTCCTGATTATTTGGGAAGTGTAATTAATTCAGGATTCTTTTCCTGATTTGCTACAACTAGAATTGTAACACCTCTTTCCCTATAAATAGAGATTAAAATCATTGTAACATAGAGGGAGAATAATCAATAATATACTGTCACTCTGCAGAATTTAAGAGATAGACAGTCGTGGACGTAGGCCTATTATTGCCGAACCACGTAAAAGCTTTGTGTTCCTACATTTATTCTCGGTTCTTGATTGTGTTATTTCTTGGTATTTGTGCTTTCTCACATTGATTGCAGGTATTGAGCATTGAATGCTCGTCGACTGAAAATCAACGTCGACAATAACCAATCAAGAACAAAACCAAATAAAAGCTCACAATCAATAATCATGTCATAACACAAAAATATTGAATTAATAAATTCATACATGACATGATTAAACGATTCTCATAATGGTGGGCCCTAACACAATACACCTAGCATAACATTGATACTTAGTCTTTGGATAGAAGTATCAATTGCAAGTTCTCCGTGCAGTAATCAAATATTAATAATTTTTCCCCGTCAAGTGGTAAGCCTTTATTTGGATTGACTTATTACTCATATGGAAAACCTAATAATCATCACACATTTATTACCACATGTATGCCTATTATTTGGCTAAACAACAACATTTTTTTGGACCGATCATTATTCGTATAAACAATAGACATACACATTTTAATATTTCAAAATAAACAAATTTACATTATAGAGGTTATTTTGGTAATATATAATTTCAATAAATTTATTTTGAAATATCAAACTATTTTTTAAATATGAAAGAAGAGCAAAAATTCCATGACAATCAAAATTTTGCATATGAAACAACCGAATAAAAAAAATTATTATTACTTCAACAATCCAAAATAGTCATCTTGCTTTTGAATTATTAAAAAAAAAAAAAAAAATTCTTTAATCGTTTCATATAATTATAAGTGCCACAGTTGCCATAATTATTTCTTTGACACTACTATTAACAAGCATGGCAAAGTTGACCAAAAATCTTGTGAATTGCCATTCTCAATAATAAATTTTTTTTTTCCTTTATTGACTTTTACGCCAACAATGGACACCATTGCTTTTGTGTTGTTCACAATGTTAAAGCAATAATTGATTCTTTTCCTTTTCTTTTCTTTTTTTCTTTTTTTTTTTTAAATGACTAAAGAAACTACATTACATTGTCAAAACAACATAAAAGATTATGAACAACACAAAAGCATTACAGTGTCAAAATAGAAACTACATCAAGTCAAAACTTTATAGAATTAATAAGCCACCATATTGAATAAAAGCAAAACTATATATACTAGATGACATTAACATAAACATAGTCTATAATTAAGTATTGATTCTTCACTTCTTTTCTAAAAGCACTCATAGAAAACTCGAAAGACACCATAATTAATTTTTCTCAATGATTTAACATAAAGTTGTAAAGGGACCCGACCCGGATTTCCCCTTTACGGAACCCGAGCAGAGCCCTCTTGACACTCCAATGGAAGCCCTTGTAATCTTCATACCGATGACTGACTATAAAGAACTCCGAGGAGTAAAGCTGTAATATGTTTCCATTTCATAAATCACTTATAACTCATAGTGGTATATTTTTTTTTTTTTTAAATTCCGACAGCACCATGGCTGTTTTCCGGACATTTTCAAATCTTTTTGAATCACCTGCAAACAATTTATAAACACTTCAAAAATACATATATTTTTCTCCACTTCCATTCTAGATCTCAAGTCCATCTCAAAATCCAAAATTTAAGGCACAATTCAAAGTATTTCAATCGAAACCATTTCGAACTTAAAAACATTTTGACATGCATAAAATAATGAGTATCAACATAAAATCAAGCGTATTTACATTGTACATATTTATTAGACATCAAAATATTTACTTTAACTTCACAATAGCAATCGTCGGATGTGCTCGCCTAACTTTGCATTGGAGATCTTTCGTCTTGAGCACCTGTCTTTACACCTGGGGAGATTTTTATTCATAAAAACAAAACAGAAAGAGTGAGCTAAAGAGCTCAGTAAGTGTTATGTAATGTATTCATCTTTCTTATAAAATACCTCGCAAAAATCATTTAGAAAATCCAAGTTTTCTAATGCTTTATTCAAAATCATAAATCTCATACTTCTGCATAAACATTTATATAAATTTCGCTTGATAACATAAATACATTTATCATTAAAAATCCATATAGTACATGTGCACGATATAATAAATAAGTACAACTTTCATTCATAAAATATATATCCAATGGAACCTAGGGAAATCATAAATCACCGCTTGGTCCTAGGACACTGGTGGTGGGGACGGTTAATCTTAGTTATAAGCCATTATGCTGTGAAATGTTGCATCGCCTTACATAGGGCATCAATCATAATAGTACCTTAAAAACGCACAAAGGGCAACACGATAGACTCGATCCCCCCATAGTTAGTGGACTTACCCCGACTGACCTGCCATACGTGCAATAAGGTATTTCAGTCGCATTTTAGTCATTTCTCAGTCATATAATTCATTTCATGGGGAAGGGTAACTATTGGTTTTGAAAATTTTCATTCCATTTTGCTTTAAAAATTTAGTTCATATACTAAAATAATCATTCATAAAAACATATTGCTTTTAATTTGTAGCTAAAAGCATAAAAATATATTTCTTCAATAATCTCATGCTATAAACATTTCTTTCATAAAATCTCATTTAAATTTCATGTTGCTTCATCATTCATAATGATATTTCTTAGATAATTTCATAAAGATATTTTGTAAACTAACAACTTCTATAAGCTCATTTATGTTTCAAGATGCTTAACATTCGTAAAAACAATTTAAAATATGCATTTAACATTTCATTAAATAATTTATACTCACATTAAATCATACTAAAATAAAAATGCATTTATCATTTCGTAAAATAATTTGCACTCATTGATTCCTAACTCATGGAAAATTTTCGATTTCCTAGCTTGCGATAGTTTCATGGCTTTGAATTTTTCGCCCCCTCGTTACCTATATATTTCACATTCTATTTTTAGGAAATCATCATAACCAAATTCATTTGTACACACTCTTCCATTAACTTGCATTGACACGCATAAATGCCTAAATTCTCAAAAATATCGAAATACCCCTTTTCCAAAGCGTAACAACCATAATTATTCGTAAACACTTTCCATTCGAATTTCTTTATGTTCAAGCACACAAAACACCTCATTTAAAGTCTAAATTTAATATCAATGGATTAAACACATTTTTAACTCATTTTGGCATATGTTGGCCGAATACACTCCATCTTTTACACTATCAATTTCATTCAATTTCTTACTCATCGAAATCACATTTAAACATATGGTTAAAGGTATAAATACACGTCTAATTTATAATGCATCACACTTTCGTAGTGAACTAAAGTTTTATTGCAAGGTACTTATTTTCAATCTAATTCATTCTTTTGAATATCCAAGCCATTTTCATCATCAAAACAAATTACAAAATCAACCAACACATTCCAAAACAATTTTTCACCACCTAAACATCAACATGACAGCTTATATACCAAAGTTTTGCTTTTAATTTCAACACCAAAATCCAACCCTTCAATACATTTTCAAACATAAAAATCACTCAAATAACTCAAACTCAAAATGAATCATATCAACACCTCTTTGGCCGAATTCAACATGCAATACCATACCAAGATTTTATCAAGTTTTACATATCCAAATCACATCAAAACTCATCGTAAAACACTCAAACTCAAAGCAAACCACCACACTTATCTTTGGCCGAGAACAACATCAACATGTATGTCTATTTTCTCACTTGATTTTACACTAAATCCACATGCAAAAAAACCTCCACACTAATGAGGTTTTAAATCCTAAAGCCCAAATATAATCTCACAAAATCCATCCATTTCTTCAACAAAAATCATGAAAACAAAAGCTTACCTCTTGGAATGGATGAAAATTGCATATAGACTTGATCACCACTCTTGCATGTGTTAGATTTCCTTCAAAAACAACTTTGAATTCAACAAAAATAGATGCTGTCCTTTTGTGCAGTTCACGGTAGAACAACCCTCTCTTTCTCTGTTGTGAAGAGCTGTACTCTTCTTTCTTGTTCCTCTCCCTTTACATGTGCTGAGATTTTTCAAAATTGCACTCAAATCACTCAAAAAAATTGCTGCACTTCAAGTCTCTCTCTCGACAAACAAAATAGCTCTCAACTCTTGTATTTCATCTCGATTCACACACCCCTTTAGAGACCAAATGTGATTTGCTTCTTGTTTGACCGATTTCTACTTCTTTCAAAGGAGGTTTGTTTGCTTCTTTTATCCACTTAACGTATACTTTATATATCACTCACCAAATCATGTCATTTGTCACTAATCCTTGCTCTCATGTTGACATTTGTCTCACATGTATTCATTCTTCCTTTATCTCACGCTACTTGTCAAGTAGACATTCTTCTATTCACCCATTTCATGCCAAGTGTCCCATATGCATGTATTCTTGTTCCAATCCGATTCCGTATTCCGAATTATTTTCGATCAATCCAGAAATTATACGAGAATTAAATTAACACTTTTAGAAATTCCATTAAAAATTTGATTAATACCTACGGTCACTAAAAATAATTATTTTATTACCTCACAAATAAAATCATTTTTGGTCCTATTCCAAAATTCTACTAAAATTCAATTACATATTCTTGTACTCAAAATTATTTTATTTCTCTATAAATACTATATACGGAACATTAATTGAATAGAGTACTTCCATCCAATATATTTCGGATCACTTAAAATATCTTCTAATAGACTTATTTTTGATATGTTTCAGTGTCGCTTAACACTAATACTAAATTTCCAAAATTTTTAATTTGTGTGGTTTGCTTTTCGAAAATCACTATTCATATAGATACTATTCCCACGAAAAGACTATTCACTGAAAAATTTTTTATTTCTCCTATGGAGAGGAAATTCTAGGTTTTACGAATTCGAAAATCACTATTCACTCAAAAATACAATTCATCGAAAACACTATTAATCCAAAATTACTATTTATCTGAAAGAAATTTTATTTCTCTTAAATAGAAAAAATTTCAGGCTTCACAAGTTGGCTCTGATACTATTTATTGAATAAAACTTTAATAGACAAAACCTTAACCGAAATCTAAAAACTCATATTAAATCATTAAAAATTATTATAGAGAAGACATATTTAAATTCATATTAACAAGCTTAAGAAGGAATGAGCCTTCCACAATCAAATTACCTTAGGATGCTTTTTAGTTTTTTTCTTGAATACGGGAAGAGAAAGAGAGCAAAATATTATGTATGTTAATTTGACTTGGGGACTATAACCCTTATAATGTTCTTTATATATTAACCTAATCAGGTTCCCATTAACCCTAATTTCATTAGTCTTGTATTTCTATATACTAAAGCCTATACCCAATGGATATCTCTAAAGCTCAATTAATGGAACACTTATTTGGCCCTATTAAAATAGATAGTCTATAATATAATTATTATTTAATATGTATGCCTATAATAAGAAATATAAAAAATTCCAACAACAAAATGGGGCTTACAGTCTCGTCCACATAGTGCTGTGTTATTTTCATAAGTAACATTCATTGCAAGCATCCATGCACCAATTGTAACATCCTCATTGCTGAACATCTAAAAGCTATAATTTCAAACAAAATGTACATGCGAGGCAAGAACTTCAAGAAAACTATATCATGTGCATCTATAGGACCATCTGAAGTTAAGAAGTGAGCAATTCAACCCTATGAAGTTACTGGGGCATGTTGTATGAGGATTATGTTTAATGGTCTATTTTCTAACTTTTAATAAAATATATGCTGATAATGCCCATAAATACTACAATAGGCCTTTATATTATTGTTCCTATACATTTAATAATATTACAGGAAAATGTACATGAAATTTGGCCATGAGCGTGCAAATTTCAATAAAAGTTTGTGTTGGATGATGATTATGAGGATCAACCTAAGCACTAGATCATCAATATTTCACTATCCATAGGTGTTTATTTAATAAGTCTAGCCAAGTGAACAATACTGTTAAGTACAAGCAATAAATACTGGTGTGGTCAAGCCAAGCTAATTTAGAACAAGATTAAGGTTAGAATTCTTACTAGATTAGGATTTAAGTTACTTTAATACTTAGTTTTCTAGTTTTGATTAGTTTCAAATTATAATTTGATTAGAATTTCTATTTTTAATAATTTTAAGATTAGGTACATTAATTAAAGACTTAGTTTGCTTTTGTTACATTATTTTTATTTTCTTTCAGTAATTACAAACTTGAATTTTGTGTTCTGTCATTCTATTTGAAATGACCTATTTCATTTCAAAAAAATTGTTTTGCTACACCAAATTAGTACTAGAGCATTGATTTTACCTCGATTTGATGGCTTATCTTAGTTCAAGTAGAAAATGACCTTGAACGATAAACGATGGTTCGTAGTAGTCAAAGAACAACTCGACAAGATTGAAAAAACATTTTGAAACCTTTCACAGATGCTTATTGTGATGGTTCCCGAAAGTCTACATGCCTCTAGCAAGCGGCAACTTGACTGGAAGGTAACAACCGATATAGATGCCGAAGATGACCACAGGTGGTAAGGTGAGCAGGAATTGAAGGGTCATGACCCACATGATCGGGATTTGGGTAGAAGAGACCTGTGCGACCTGCGAACCATCCTTGACCTACAAAGAGACTTGTATGACCCATAAATCCACCCTTCAAACCCACGAGCAGGTTCATCTCACCCACCAAACCTGTATAACCCATACGTAACTTTGTTTCTCTATCTAAATTCGTGGAACCCACATGGAGATACTTGCAACCTGACTCGTATCTTAACCTTAAAACCTTAGATCCATATAACTGAGCCTAGATTGGCACCGATAAAGGTTGGAATTGTGACAATGAGGGTTGACAACCTTAAATGCACGAAGCGAGCGGTTAGATTGGGGACAAAAAAGGTCAAATAGACAATAAAAGAGGATAGTTTGAGGGATTTTGTGACCCTACAACCATCAACTATCACTGTCCACGTTAACCTAATCAGTTTCATGTGTATAAGAAAGGCAATCGAGGTGTTTTTTGGGTGGCATGACAATGAAAGAGGTTAATAAATAGCTCATGGCAGTGGTAGAGGTAGGTTTGCACTCGTTGGAGGATTTAAAGACTCTTCAGGTGAAGAAGATAAAGTTAATATAGCCCAAAATGCTTTTGGATATGCCCTACATCATTATGATTGACATTCCAAGATAAAAATGGACTTAACAACAATATTAGAATTATTGACAAGCAAATTAAAAAGTTTTGGATGATACTGAGAAACTTTATTGACTTGGTGCTCGATGCAATTTGTTGGAAATTATGGATTAACGAGTGGCCCATTATGTTAGAGGTTTGAAGTTAGCCATTTTAGACAAGTTGGCTCTCCACAACGTCTAGACGTTGATAGATGCATTCAGTTTGACATTGAAAGTTAAGGCTCAACTAAATCAACCTGTTAATTGGAATACAAGTAATTCTTGAAGATTTGTTCTAGATACTTCAGCCACTCCAAGAGAGTTCACGACAACTAACAATAGCGAGGACAACTCTAAATCCACCCATTCGGCCCAAACTCTAAGACAGAGATAAAATATGACCACTACTTATAATCGAGCAACAATACCAAGTTAGAAATAGAACCAAACCAATCCCAACCTCTACGCATGACGTAATCGAGCAAATTTTGTTAAAGGTTTGTTAATTTTGTCGAAGAAGAGGAAGCAATGGACTACACTATAGAGGCTCAAGGAGTTGACAATGATACTTACAAAGCGGTTGAGTATAATGACCAAGATGAAGGGAATGCAGTTGTTTGCATTGCTCAGCAACTTTTGTTAGCACACAAGAGGATGAATGATTCATAATAGCATAAATTTTTTAGGACTAGATGTACTATCAATAATAAATCTAAAATGTTATTATTGATAGTGGGAGTAGTGATAACATAACTTCAAGGGCATTGGTTAAAGCATTGAATTTAAAGGTTATGAAGCATCCTTCTCTATACAAGTTTACATGGATCAAAAAAGGTTTGAAGGTTTAAGTAATGGAAATTTGCAAAGTTCCTCTATCAATTGGCAAATGCTACAAGGATGAAATTACATATGATGTGGTAGATATGGATGCCTATCACATTCTCTTGGGATGATCATGGCATTTTGATATTGATGCCACTTGCAAAGGTTGCGCCAACACTTATGTGTTTTGGTTGTATGGCAAGAAGATTTTGTTGTTTCCATGAAAACAACAAATGGAGTTTCAAGGTGTTAGCAACATTGCTGGACAACTTTTCACAGCTATATCAAGGTATACCGTGGACTTTATAGTTAGAATTCTTACTAGATTAGGATTTAAGTTATTTTAATTTTAGTTTTCTAGTTTTCATTAGTTTCAAATTAGGATTCAATTAGGATTTCTCTTTTTAATAGTAAAGGATTAGATACATTATTTAAAGACTTAGTTTGTTTGTGTTAAGTACATTATCCTTATTTTTTTTCAGCAATACCAAACTTGAAGTTTATGTTCTATCATTTTATTTGAAATTATCTATTTTGTTTTCAAAACAACTGTTCTGCTACATAACAAGCACAAGAACATCAATAATTCAACAACCATTGCTTTCCAAATTTTTTAGCCATATGAACAAACTTGACAAGTAAAAGCATTGCGACTTAAAGCTATGTACATTTTAGACAAAAAAGTGATGAGAGAGCAGACTAGCCTATTGTCCTTGAGAGTAATCAAACTTGCAACAACATCCATCGAAAAAGCATATATGTGTCCGTTAGCATCAAGAAAGTACTCCTTCCCAAGTAAATTAGACGGTGGATCAAACATGCATCATTTTCAATTTAAAATTAAATTAGTTTGGCACCAGATTTAGAGGCTATCAAATCTCCACTTGTGTAATATGGTGTCTCAATGAAAAACCACAACAATAACCAGAGGTTGAAAGGAAAGATATTAGGTTGTTTAAATTAGTTTATAATATGTTTGAAACTATAGTAGGTTTGAATGTAATATTTTTTCTTCTTGGCAAAGCATAGCCTGTCTACTACAATCAAATGTTTGCTCTATAAATTAAGGCTTTAGAAATTATATAATCTTTGTTTAGCCAACTTACATATATAGGTGTGTTTAAGAGTGTCAAGATGCCAACTTAGAAGAAATATTAGCTAGACAATATAAATTCTTATATTTTATTATTCTTGTTGATGCACAACTTGTTGTGCATAGAGTATAGGCATCTTATTTAAGGCAGTTCACTATGAGCAACATAATTCATGGACTAGTGAGATGTTGTAACACCAGGCCTGAAAAAGTGCTGTAATATTAGACCACAATTTGTGTTACAACATTTTTTGTTAATAGTGCTCAGTGTAGATCTCATAGTATTTATCAAGTAGTGACTTGATTGACTTGATTCTCGCGATTCACCTTTCTCATGTTTTATCTGATTAGTTTTCATGTGATCTTGTGTCAAGATAAATGTCTAATTAAGTTTCTAAAGATAAAATATAATTTTCTTTTATATTTCTTGGAATTTATCTTTAGGAAACTTTTCATGTAAATATATATCTTTGAGTATTTTTTTGAGTATTTTTGTAGGGCTTGAAGTTTATCAGTTGAAGTGCAAAATAAAACATGTATCTGGACAAGTTTTTGACCAAGTTTGGATTAAAAAATCAAAAGGATGCGATCTTTGCTAAAAAATAGGACTTATTTATTTTTTAGCTGATTTTATTTTCTTTAATTGTGATGTTTATGTTTTAATAATTATGTGATTTTTTCAACTGATAATTTTGTTTTATCTTTGGATTAGCTTTTGATTTTTTGATTGATTTAATCTTGTTTTATCTAACAGTTCCTGATGAGTATGAAGTTACTATTAATATAGGATAGAATCAAGCTGAAGAATGCAAGCAAGCCATTGAAAGTTAACGTGCATTAAGAGTTTGCTTGTAAACCTTAGAGAGTGTTTTCTAAATTGTTTTTATTTCTAGACTTAAGAAGTAAATCGACTAGGTCTGAGTTTGTATTTAGATGCTTGTTGGGATGACAAGTTATTAGGTCTTTGTGAGAAGATTGGTTCACAATCCTTAAAAGGATATCAATGAGCATAACTTCTTTAGGAGGAAGAACGTTTTCGTCCTTGAGAAGAGGTGGCTTAAGTCTTGAAGGGAGTTCAACCAACAATTGGTTTTTGAGAGGAAGAATCGATTGGTTTTCAGGAGAAGACATGTTTTTAGCTATTAAAGGGAGTTTAAGGAGCTGGCAACTATTGAAGGCAAGGAGAGCTTATTACAACCTCATTGATAAACTTGGACTTGCATCAACATTAAGAGAGAGTCATGGTTTGCATGAGTCAAGTATATGTTGTATCCTTGTTTGTTTATTAATGAGTTGATATCTTTGGGCGTGGTGTCGTGGATGTAGGGTAAAACCGAACAACATTGGAAACATGCTTGTGTTATTTCTTTACTTTACTACATATCTTTATTTCTCTGTTGTGTTGTAATATGTTGAATTGAATGTGTTGTAACATTTTGGTTCTAAACGTGTTACAACATTCTTATAGTTTGTGTTATAATATTTTTGCAAAGATTTGGTACTTCACAATGAAGAGGTCATTTCAATTCTTATATTTGCTTGTCTTTTGGTATTATTAGTGGTAGTTATCCTGGAAATTGCAAAATGCTGATAACAATTAAATCTTTTATTTTTTCTATATTGAACAAAATTTCCTTCACATTCAATTATTTTCTAGTTCGCAAAATTCCTGTATCAGCAAAGTTCTATATTGGTTAAGTTCATGCTCAAATTCTAACTATTCCTTACACAACAGCAACATAACAACTATTGCCGAAGATAAATTCCGCTTAGATACAGCCTCTGTTTGAAATGCTTCCTTGAAAGATGCACTAAAATCTTCTTGTAATTAATAGTAATAAACACTATGTTCTCGAAATCTTCCCTCAGTAATAGGGCTGAAGCACATAATTCAGAGACAATATTTAGACCAGTTTACACGAATTTTTCCCAGCAAAGTGCTTCTAAATTCTCTGCATAAATTATTTTGACGGCTAGAAGAACTTTAAGAAAATATACATATAAGATGCTACTTCATAGTTACTTAAAGGGTTACTATGCATGTCACTTCAATTTTTATATTATAATGAATTACTAAACAAACATTTATGACTTTTAAAAGTAATTTTCCTATTATTGATTTTTTCTATTTCGCATATGTTTGTTATAAATATTCTTACGCTTCCATTTCTCATAATTCTTGAAACTATAAAAGCTTCTAAGACTTTCTGCTTATACATGCATTTGGAGGTACATCGAACCATACGTGTGATTTTAAACCTTAAAATGACTTTTCAATACTCGCCATCATTTGTATAAAGGTGGAGAGAACCATGACGTGTAAAGACCAATATGACAGGAATTACCTTTTATGCGGTTAATTGTATTTGCATTGCTACATCAAATGTTGTCCCCTTTACTGTCACACAATAGTGACTGATATCTATGTATATATTCTGAAGGCAGAGCCTTAAAAACTCCTTTAATCATCCCATTCCTTGTAGATTGCTTTTACCTTCCCAATTAATTGACTCAAACCTAAGAGCACACTCTTCTGTCTCTTTCCTATCTCTTGTTATCAACAGCAGCAAGACGTTTTGTGTGGATTGAAAGATGAATATCAACAGAAACAATATATCAGAAAGCAGTTAAGAAGCAATTTTATAAATCACAAACTACATAAAAAACAGGAGTCAGACTGACCATTTATTCTTTGGATCAGTATAAACTGGACCCTTCTTCATGCATCCAAGATAAGTCCGAGAGTGATGATGTTCTTTGGCCAAGAGTAATGACAAGCGATCTAGGAATAGAAAAAAATATGATATTAATGTGACGAGAAAAAACTTCAAAAAGAAACAAGAAAAAGATGAAATGGAGCAGGTAATGTATAAAGCATGAATAACTTTTGCAAATATAGTCACCTGGCCTCAAATATATGTCATCATCAGCTTTGACATAAAACTCAGAATCATAGAGTGCATATGCAGCTTTGAAGAATGCTAACCTGTGTAAAAGACTCCAGATGAGATATTTTCCTTTCTTATAAATTATATAACAAATAACAAACCACATTAATTGTAAGCACGAACGTTTTGTAGGGGAGCTTACTGTACCCCTCCTCAATATCTAATAACAAAAAATCATCATATTCTGCAACCTCCCTTCTTAACTCTTCCATCTTTGAATTGTCACTGGTTCTACCAATAACAAACCTGAAAGCCAAACCAGTGGCTTCTTCCAAGCTGCAAGAAGGATTCCATCAGAACAAAGTCACTACAACAAAATGCTACATATAAAACCTGTCCAAATCTTAACCAAATAACAGCCAATAGCAATTCCAAAGCATGTATATAACGACTTTTTAGATTGAAAACCGGAAACAACCGCAACAACCAAAACAGCCAAATCATAACTAAACCTAGTTTACCCCATTACATGGAAAATAATCATCCAAAGAAAGATTTCCAAACGAATTTGTTAAAAAAAAAAAAAAATTTACACTTTGCTAGTCATACCCATTCATTCTCAAGTTCTTAGCATTACCCACATAAAACAAGGCATAAGCACCTACCGCAGCAGCGTAATTACGAACAAATGAACTAAAGGGTTCCATACAAGCCAGCACATCAATCCATGCAAGTCCAATGATCCAATTTATATTTAACTTAGCATATGTTGTGGACGTGATCGCATAGCTTAACCTCACATCTCCGATAAAAAAGACCTTCTTTTCGAGATTATTTCCACTCTAAATTTCCAATTTCAATGCAACTACATCAACACATTTGTAAAATTGCTAAATTGTTAAATAGTGTTCATCTTCATCAACCTAATATCTAAAAGCCTCTGTCTTGAAACTATCAACTTTCAATCTTTGCCAAAATTCGACAAAGATATATATCCAATTGAATACAATTAGCCAAGCAAGATAAATTCATTCACTAAAATTTGAGGAAAATTTACCCAATTGAATACAAATAGACAAGAAAAATCAAATCTTTGATGCAATTAGAGAAGAACAATGTTTTAAAAGGCGAAAAGCGATTGAGGTAGTCGCCTCAATTCCAAATAAAAAAAAAAGGAGTAAAAAAGAAATCCCTAAATTAATAAATCATTCATAACATTGAAAAAGATGGTGAAAATTAATGTTAGAAACATAAGTATTGTACAGAATAGAACAAAATTAACAAAAAAAGCCGACTGTCCTTTTTATTCTTGTTTTTCTCGGGTTTAAGGTTGAAGATGAAAAAGAGAATAGAGTGATAGGATAGTCAACCCTATAAATAAAAGTGTACAACAAGTTCTAAGAAAAGAAATATGTACAAATCATAATCCTTATAACATAGGAACAATGTCAACTATTTCATTATTGACAATTCCTAAACTTCATCCTAATTAATTGTATTAAAATCAATCTAGATATATCCAGTGGTTATAAAAATGAATGTTTTGGCTAAGGTAGACTTGGTGACTGCTTCACCATTGCCTCGCCTTGAGGCAAGCTTGAGGTGGCCACCTCAAGTAGGTAAGGCGGCTACTAATTTTGTGTGGTCTGAGGTGCCCGCATGGGGCATTTTCAACCCTAAAGTGGTCGAGGTGGCGTGTTAGATCGTCTTTTAAATCAATGGAGAAGAAAGATGAGTATCGTTGAAGGCCTTGGTGATCGGATGGCATCCATATGGCCTTGAGTGATCCCTTCCGGCTTATGGACCCGAACCCAGTTTGAATGCCAACAAAGCCCATGACTTTGTGCCTTTTCTTGTCATAAGTCTTTCTATTATGAGTTTTATCAACATTAGCAACCATATTATTACTAGTGTCCCAGATCACATTGACGGATTTAGGTTGGCTAGTGATGACATAGTGGTAGTGGCCATAGTTAACCAAGATGAAGTTGCAGATGTTGGAAAGGAAGCCAGCGAGGTTGATGAAGAGGGAGGAGAAGATGAGGAAGGTGGATTGGCGAGTGGAGTCAGACGCAAAAGGACGTGCCTTGAAGGATTCAATATGATGACATTGTACGTATGCTGAGGTTTTGATTTGGAGGAGTTCATAATAGAGAATCAATGTAGAGTGAAATGTTGAAAGAGCAAAACAACAAGAGAGAATAAGAAATATTAAAGGGATGTATTCAATTTAAGGTTTCATTGAAATTTAAAGGATTTTTTTTCTTGAAATACCATTTAAAGGACTTTTAAAAGTTTGAGCATATTTAATTGAGATTCCTAAAAAATTCATCAAAATTTAAGTATATTCAATTTAGATTTGTGTCTAATTTATTGAAATCTATATAAATATAAGTGTATTAAATTCAAATTTGTTTGGATTCTATTAAAATCCATACATTTACATATATTCAATTCAGATTCTAAAAAAATCCAAACAAATTTAGATGTATTAAAAAATCATTGACTTTATAAATTTATATAAATGATAGAATTTAATGAATTTTGATGGATTTGAAAGTAACATTTGAGAATAAAATAATCTATCACAAATCTTGAAATATTCCCAAAGATTTCATTGGATTTCTTAAAAAATTTTAACAAAATCTACATAGAATCTATAAAGTCCATGAATGCTACCAAAACTTACCATTAAAAAAAAGAAAATTCATCGAACTCCAATAAATTTTAGATTTAATGCATCTCTAAAATGTTATATATTAATAAAACAATTCAGTTTTCTGTTATCATTGATATTTTCTTTTTCATTTTTAAGTTTTTTTTTTTTTATTTAAATCGATATTACATGAATTAGAGATATATAGAGATCCTATTAATAACTATTCACTAAATTAAATGGATTTTGATGCATCAGAAACTAATAATTAAAATTTTGTTTTCATTATCTAAGACATTAAACTTTGTTAGTTCAAATGTATGTGGTGTACTAGTGTTGACATTTTATGACATTAAGGTGCATCTTATGACACTGATGATTGACTTTGTGTGTATAGCAAAACTCATGGATAGCAAATGTATTCATGGGTTGTAGTATGTTTACATATTGTGTTGATTGTTGTCTGAATTATAATATATAGGTCAATATTGCAATATTAGTTTTGATGTTATAATGAATTTTGTCTAACGATTCACAATGCAGGTTTAAGTGTAAATTTTTAGAATATTTTTAGAAGTGCTTTATTCTCGTTTTAATGATTATTATTTGATTTGTTGAATATTTGCATGATTATTGAATAAAGTTTTTATCATGAGTAAAGTACATATTTTCCTTATAGCTTTTAATTAATTGTAATATCTTCTTATAAGGAAATATTTTAATTGTTGACTAGTGCTTGTGCAAGAAACTTGGAAAATATCTTTCCTTGTCTATGGAAAGGTTTTTATCAATCAACTAATGATTTAAATGTAGGAAACTTTATTTAGTTCCAAAATTTCTAGGGGTGGACTTGAAAGAACAATGGAAACAAGATTCTCGATCAACTATTTAAAAATAGAGAAGTTTTATTTTTCAGATACTCATTAATGCAGATTTCTTTCTTTGTCAATTAGTTTTTGTAACTAATTTTTAGGTCATTTTCTTGACAAAAAAAGGTGCAGCACATAGGTGAATATAAGGAGAACCGAGAATGAAGTTTTGTATGGTTTTTTGAGAGATGCAAGCAGTGTGATTTATATAAGCAACAGTGAAGCATGTTGCAATAAAAAACGAAAGAGAGAATATCTTATGAAACTGTATGTATTTGTGATTTGAAGTTTCTCAACTCTAGTTAGTTATTTGTAGTGGGTGAGTGATGCAGAAAACAATACATATTCATTAAGAGTTTAGGTGATATTATTTGTAATACTTAGAGAGGCTTGTTCTCTAACTATGTGCTAGACTTAGGCTGATAAGGCTAATTAGTGTAGAGTGAATACTTGTTGGGATAACAAGACATTAGGTCATAGAGATAGACGATAGGTTCACAGGTTGAAGGAAGTTCAAGTTGCTATTACCATTGAAGACAATGGGAGCTTTCTATAACAAGGTTGATAGATGTGTACAAAAGCTTGCATCAATTCTAAGAGAGAGTCTTAGGTTAAATAAAACAAGTAGGTTGTATGTTGTTGTGTTCATTAATAAGTTAATTGATGCTCATTTTCGGTATTACACTTTATTACAAAAAAGCTTGTGTAAGTATACACGATCTTTATGCAATATAATAGTGAATCAAGATCGATCTCATAGAGATGATTCAAACTAGAACTAATTATCGAAATTTATCTACACATCTTTATCCAGACAATGATTAAATAAATTGTTTTAAAAGTAAAAATTGTGAAAATCAATTGACAAGAGAACTTAATAAAAATTTGGCAAACACTTGATCGACGTCTAGGGAAAAATTCAACTTCACCTATCATATCACTACTCTCATGTCATTTCCATAAATAGAATATATTGATTTCATATAGTACTTGATCAAATATACTATTATATCCATGAGCCTCTTTCGATGATCTCACAAGTGTATTCACATTAAACACTCAGTCATATGTCTATACTGAATAATTAATACAAACTCATTACGATCAAATTCCATATGTGACCACACTTGAAAATTAGATATATTTCTATTCTAATAAACAAATGTCATTTTACAAGTTCTAAGCATTAATATCTCTTTCAAGTGTACTAACACCACAAGATCTATCAATTGACTAGCATTGAGCATTAGTAAAATAGAATACTTAATCAAGAAATCATTCATTAAAGCATCAAAAATCATCCATGAGAATATATCTATGTTAAATTAAATTGAGATCCATAGATCTATACATAGTTCATCATCTTTCAAATACCAATCAATTCAAATAAATAATAATCATCAAACATCATGAATAATATAACAAAAAAGGAAGAAATCATTACAAAACATAAGCTGAAATTGGCTCCCATGCAATGTCATTGCTCCGTTGTTGCACTTGAAAACACCCTCCAATGATGCTTGAATATTTATACTTGAAGAAACAATGGATTGGATGATGGAATTTTAAGAGAAAAATGGAAAACAAAATGGCTTGAAAAATGAGTTCTCTAGCTACTGCTTCTCCCCTCTCACATCTGAAAGTGACGAATTTATAAGTGGCATGAATTGGGGCTAAGTTTCCTTCTCAAATTAGGTCTCGTGCATTATCGCTACTAATGATCATGACTTGCATCTCGAGATCATGGGTTGTGATAGTCTTGACTTTTAGGCATTGGTTATAACTTTCTCTACAAAACTCTAATTCATGAACCGTCAAAAGCTATGAAAACTAGACATCTAGGGTTTTAATTTGATAGGTTATTGCTTATATCACTCAAACTATGCACTTCATATAAGCTCAAGCAATATGACTTATCTTCCAGCCTAAAAACCAAAATCTACCATTTCAAGTCTGATTCATCTTCAAAATTGAATTAGCGAGACTCTCAACCCTCTTATCTTGAATTTACCTTGAAAGCACTTTAATTTACTTGCCATAACCTTCCATAACTCAGTTACATAAAACACTAAGAAAAAAACATCAAAACAACTAAAATTACTAAAGCATTTATTACAAAAATAAGATTTAAGAGCATAAAATTATGATATATTTTATCATGATCATTGATCTTCGGGTAAGACCTTATGGATGTAGGGTAATACCGAACCATATTAAAATGTTCTTATGTTGATTTTACTTTACTGGACTTTTTGTTTCCCCATTTAATTTGTTATAACACGCAATTTAGATGTTATGACATTTAACTAAAGTTACAACATAATATATTAAATCATAACATTGATTAATCTTGATATTTGCAAAAATTAGGTAGTTTACAACAAACAGAATTTTTCAAACTCAGGCAATAAGATGTTTAAAATAAATGGATATTAATTTTTTAAGATAGTTTAGAACAAATTATACTATATATGATTCATGAATATCTTTTGTTTTTAATTACATGTTAACTAAAATTAAACTATATTATTAGTAGTCTATTATGACATATGGAAGATTCTGATGGAGAATATATAATATACACGACTTTTATGGATTTTAAATTTTTTAAGTGATTCTTAAGAATTTCAATTGTAAGGTATTTACTTGAGTCTAGATTGTGTCCATTTCAATAGTTATAATTAAGAACTAGTTGTTATTACATTATACATCTTATATGAATTTTAAGAAGATAGAAGTAGAGTTTAGAGGAGAAGAGTAGATAGGAATTCTTGGCTGTTGACTGATACCCTTTTTAATATTTACTAGGAGCTTTATAGGCTCCTTATAGAACCATGATGCAGGAAATTAGGAATATAGCCAACAAGCAAAACGTTAAATCTAACAGCCCATAAGGCCATAACAACACAAAGAAATTGGAAACTAAAGAAGTGACATCATTCTAGCCACCTGGCACTCCACTAACTTATACAAATCAAAACTATTCATGATACTCCTTGACCAAGTCTAACACAAGTCTAACTCTCTTACATGAGATACCCCCGCTTGAGAATGTTATACGTATCATTCTATCCCTTTGAAATTATCATTGTTTGCAAGGATAAAATTTGGATGAGTTTTCAGGAAGCAATTTTGGTCCTCCCAAGTCTTCAATCATAACCGATTGGGGTCAATGACAACGGTGACCCGATATGTATTTCTCATCACAGTAAAAATAGAGACTTTTTTCTTAACGTTCTTTAGCTTCCTACCTTGTGATTGGTTTGAAAGGAAGTGAAGAATTTGCAGAATTTTGGTTTGTGTTGGTTTTAGGTGGAGGTGCTAAGACATTAGCTAAATTATTTGGTAGGGGTCCCTGGACTATGGGAGTTAGCAAAGAAAGGAGGTACCACCTTTCTTTTGCAAGAGATTCCTTTCCTCAACCAATCAAGCATCGCCTATGGTGTCAACCAAAGTTCGAGGTTGCTTGATATTGACATCTAAACATACTTAATCCTTCAGACCTACAATAAAAAAACCCACCAAAAAAAGAAAAAAAATTCAGGTAATCCAACAACTCAATTGAATAGCTTCTCGAAAGTCTCTTGATAAGCTTCCATGGTCGAGACTTGTTTTAAATAAATTTAAAAGATGCAGTTATTTGACCAACTTAACATATCCCTCCACATGATAAAAGTCTACCTTAGGATAGAGGTTTGACCAGCGAAGAACTATTAATAAATAATCAGTGAATTACCTTCAAAGTAATTAGATTTTAACATTAAAAATTCTCTTAATGTGTCTTAAGTACATGCTAAGATAAATTAATTCTGTTAATTCCATTAATTTGTGTATCTCAAAAAAGAAATTCCATTCAAAATTTGTAGTTCAAATGGTTTAGTGTACTTCACTTTTGCATTTATGATAAAGATTTATGTATAATGTTCAAAATAAAATGAAATAAAGTGGCACCATCAAGGTATCAGTTATACAAAAAAGATGCCCTTCCACTACGTTTATTTTAATTAGCATCGATCCGTCCATATATATATTCTCGAGATAAATATTTATTACTTTTTCTTTATTTTTTTTCTTAAAGTACACAACTGAAGAAGTATATAAATACCACATTATTCTTCTGATTTTCTCTTACCGATTTAAAAATACTCATGATAAGGATTTGCATATAAAATGTTTATTAAAAAAGAAGTGGTACCATACAAAGTATCAGTTATACATGAAAGATGATCACCTTCCAATAAATATATTTTAATTAGCATGGATTTATGTATATATATATATATTTATATATATTATCAAGATAAATACTTTTTATTTATTACTTTTTCTTAAGTAAACAACTGAAGAAGAATATAAATACCACATATTCCAATATTATTCTTCTGTTCTTCTCATACTGATTTGAAAACAACCTACCTTGTTTCAATTTTTTTTTTTAAAAATGAAAACCTACTTTATATACATCACATCCAAACGACTCTTATAATTGATCATGAGATTTTGGACTACATTATGCTTTGATGTAACCTTATTCAAGTCCTGGGATAGGTTACTTTATAACAATAATTGTGACAGTTTCGGCTCCATTTTTGGGGTTATATATTTTTGTCTATATTCACTTCATATTTTGAAGGTTCTTCGAAATTTCCTACAAATACTCAATAATAAATCTTGGTCTGAGAATTAAAATTCAAATTAAACACAGTATGTATAAAACAAATAACACTCAATCGCATGCAAGATAATGACAATACAATATTATTCTGTTTAATTTTGAAAACATGTAATTCTGTTATACTTTTAAATTTTCCCCTTTATTAAGTACGTGAGCCAATTACAATTTTAGAAGTGATTCAATTGGAAACCATTCTTTTCATCACCTAAAAAGTTTGAACTTCTTTTTGTCATTTTTAACATATATTATACGTACTTTCATATTAATGGTAAGGGATTGGAGTCCCATAATTTTTTTAAACATATGTAAAAAATTTTCTTTTTGAGGTTATGAAGTAAATATCTAAATGACGGATGCAATGCTTAATTAATCTCGATAGAGTGTAATAGACCTTTAATCCTGATTTATCTTTTAAGAAATAATTAACTGATTTGCTCATATTTTTGTCCATTGTTATTAATCACTCGTTAATTACTGTAAAGTTTTTGATTCAATAATATAATATATTTATATATATAGTACTTCTACCATCAGTATCTCCTAACTTTAAAAAGTTAAGATAAATCAATTGAATTTATTCATTACATTCTCTCTCTTATTTAATTTAAATATAATGGATGAAGAACACCGATGATGAAAGTATTACATATATATATATAGAGAGAGAGAGAGAGAGAGAGTTAGGCTTGTATCTCGTTGGCAAAAAGCTCAACCCCCAACCCATGTTGTGTGTCACGCAAATTCTACACCCATTAACACCGTCCCACTAACAGATGTGAGTTTTCCCGCACCCATGTGTGATTTGCTCCCTCCCATATGAGAGCTACTTTTCGGATTATGTCCTAGAGTTATATCCTATATGATCTCGGTTGATCCCTGGGTTGTACCAGCCATCTATATATATATATATATATAACTAACAGGAAAAAATTGGTTGTATGAAATGGCTGACAGTGATTGGTGGATATGCAGTGAGCATTGTATATGTGTCCATGGTCTCTATATCAATTACAATCACAACACAAACTATGGAAATTATTTAAGTGTCCAGTACAATGATTTCTCACCTCACCACAACTACAAAAGTCATCAATATGATTGCTTCTCACACCCTCTTTGCAAAATGGGCATCACGTGCCTTCATTAATTTTCCCATTCCTCATTTCCCCTTTCTTATAATCCCTGCTATATAACCGCAAGTTTAATTTTCAATTCATATCCACCAACAAAATTTGTGCAAATTTTTATTTTTGAACAAATATTTTACACATAAAATTACTAATTTATATAGGAAAAATTCGTTAAAAAACAATGTTTGCAATGAATGCAAATTTCTGTTTGTAGTGTAATTTGCGTCGAGTGCTTCATATTTTGACTATAATGTTAAATCAAATATGTATATATAATCAAACATTGTTGAAAGGGGATCTCTGATTCTCTATGCAGATACTATAGCCTGAGAAGAGAAGCAATTATTCAATGAAGATGAGAGAAACCCTAATCAATAAAAACAAGTGGCTGAGGACAAAATACCTCCACCCTTGCCATGACTTAAAAAAACTAGCTCCTCAGGATCTTCTTACTTGTATCAACCCATGCCTCTCTCTTTAGAAGGAATCCAAGGTGCCATTATAGCAAACATTGAAGTTTATGTGTCAACTTTGCATGTCATGTTATTAATTGGCTGAGAATGGTAGATAAAATTTTGTGTTTGATAGGACTACATGGGCAAGCATGGGGACCCTTGCTAGCTAATTAGCTATTACAAAACTGGGTCCAAACATTAGTTGTTTTTTGTACATGTGTACTCAGACATGAAAGCCTAAAAGAGTGGTGTCTTGCTTTCTCTGTGTGACCTTTCAAAATTGAGATCTGACACCCATGATTATTTCTGTTTCTTAATTTTCTAATCTGTACTCATTCTGTGGCTCCTCTACATCCAGACATTCGAACTCATATATGGAACCCTTGGTTTCACTCACATGCGCCCATTTGGATTTCCATTGTTTTAATTAATTAATTGATCATCATTCTCTTAATACTAACTAGAATGTTGCATAGCCTTTGGATTTTACCGAAGATATTGGTATATGTATATATATGTTCTTTTTCTTTTGATGGATCATAGGATTTCATGGAGATTAATGAAAGGAAAACATATATATATGGATCAAATATTAATAATTGGTATTAAGAGAATAGTAATATGTAATATGTGAGTGACTGGCGAGATGCATCACTTCATCATGGAAACAAAAAACAGAATCTCAGTACTATCCATCACTAAACAGGTTTTTTGACATTTTTAGAATTTTGCTTTTAATGTGAGAGAACATATGAATTTTTAACAAACAGTTCCCTTTCAACCAAGTCAAGATGTAATCAGACTTTTTGACAATCTTTATATATACATATATCTGTATATATATTGTGCGAAAGTCTTGCTATTTCCATGTGAAATAAATTATGGCATGATCACCTTTAGTAGGCTTTTAATAAGATTCTTATTTTCCTTCTTTTTTATTTTTTTGACAAAATAAAATTCTTATTTTCAATATATATTTGAGTCTGTTTCTTGAATATTCTATTGAATTTGAGCTTGTGACCTTATGAAAAACACTGACCTTTTAACAAGTATCAAACTCCTTGATAGGAAGGTTAATCTATCACATAAGAAATAGCAGTGCCACTGTTCCAGATTTAGAGACAAATAACAAATTCACATAGCTTTGTACAAAAAGTGACACCCTTTTTGTACCACATAAAATTAAGTTAAGAATTTTAGAAAATTGATGCTTTATTATTATTATTTTTTTGATTGGTTATTATCAATATCATTCTAGCGATCTCTTTTAACAGTTTTATTGTAGCTCTTGAGTGAGTTATAGACAAATTTAACGATAGTGTCTATTTGTCAGTATTACTTTTGATAACGGTTATATATTATTTTTTTTTTTTGAATGAAAGTCAATATTATAACCACTAAAAAAGCAATACATCAGAAGATAAAAGAGCCCCTAGCCAACTAGGAGGCTGAAACCAAAACGAAGGACTAGCATGTAAATGGGCAACTTTAGCTAAGACATGAGCAAACCCATTAGCTTGTCTTTTAACAAACTTAACAGAAAAAAGGCAATCAATAGCCAACAATGAATTGCAGTCTTGAATAATAGAACCAAACTCAGAGATGTCAGCAAGCTTGGACTCAACGGCATCAACAACTGACTTAGCATCAAGCTCAAAAATGACTCGGCAATGATTCAGACTCTTAACCCACGAAAGAGCCTCACGAAGCCCCATAGCCTCTGCCTCTCTAACTTCAAAAAGACCATCCAACATACGAGTAGAACATCCCATGAACCTGCCTTGATCATTTCGCAAAACCATACCGATACCAATACTATTCTTATCTTGAAAAACAGCAGCATCAATATTACATTTCAACATACCAACAGGAGGGGCAGACCACACCACATCCCTAGCAATATCCTCAGAAACAGGACTGGGACTACCACGCTGAGACCTTGCAGCAATCCAATCACACAAAAAGGATAAACCAAAACAAACAACCTGACCTGGAGATTGTGACTTATCTTGCCAGATTCTAGCATTCCTTTCTCTCCAAATACTCCAAAGAATCCCACAAATCTTACCCAACAAAGTTGTGTCATTACCAGACAACATGTGAAAAAACCAGTCAATGAAGTTAATAAACCCCGTCACTGACACCAGATAAGTTTGCATAGCTCCAACATTGTTGAGCAAAAGGACAAGCAATAAAAATATGCCATATATTTTCCAAGTCATTCCCACAAAAAATGCAGCAAGTGGCTATAGGAACACCTCTTTTCTGAAGCTTCTCTCGAGTTGGTAGGCAATCACGACAAGCTCTCCATAAAAAATACTTAAATTTAGGGGGAACTTCAAGCCTCCACAACTTAGACCACCTCCCAGAAACTCCATGTAAAGAGTCCAAACCAAGTATCTCCATAGCTACATGATAACCACTTTTGACCGAATATAATCCATTTTTGCAGTACCTCCATATCCTCCTATCATCCATTGGCCTAGAACTTAAAGGAATACTTGTAATAGCAGCCACATCTATTGGAGAAAATAACTCATTCAACAGCTCAATATCCCACTCCAAACATCCCGGGATCATGAGATCATTAACAACCAAGTGTTCTAAGTCTTCTATAATGTTTGTTTGAATCCGTTGATTATTAGGGTCTCTCAACCAACCTTCCTTCCAAACATTAATAGCACGCCCATCCCCAATCTTCCACCTACACCCTCTCTCAAGCAACACTTGAGAACTCCAAATGCTCTTCCAAGTAAAACTCGGATTATGACCCAACTGGGCTGAAAAAAAAATCCCCTCTAGGGAAATATTTAGCTTTGAAAATTTGACTCACCAGAGCATTAGGTTCAGAAATGATCTTCCAACCTTGTTTCCCCAGCATTGCGAGATTAAACCCATGAAGATTACGAAATCCCAAACCCCCTTCATCTTTTCTAGCACATAACTTATTCCACTCAAACCAATTGATACTACGTCCCCCATTACTCTTCGACCCCCACCAAAAAGAGTTCAGCATGCGCTGAATCTCATCAGTAAGAGATAAAGGAAGGAGAAAAGTACTCATACAATAAGTAGGGATAGACTGAGCCACGGATTTAATAAGAATCTCCTTACCTGCTTTTGATAAAAATTTAACATTCCAGTTTTGAATTCTACACCAAATCCTATCTCTTAAATAAGCAAAAATAGCTTTCTTCTTTCTACTAATAAGAGAAGGAGCACCCAAGTAATTGCTTGTGTTTAAAGAGGCATGAACTCCCATAAAAGACGACAATCTATTACAGTCGGTCTCTCCAACATTAGAACTGAAAAAAATACCTGATTTGTTGAAGTTAATAGCTTGCCCAGAAGCTTCTTCATAAGAAGATAAAATGCTCTTCATAACAGAACATTCAACATCTGTGGCTCTGAAGAAGAAAAAACTATCATCAGCAAAAAGTAAGTGAGTGATACTTGGGGCTCTTTTGCTGACTCTACACCCATGAAGAGACCCTTGTCTTTTAGCTTTGTCAATAAGGGCAGACAACCCTTCTGCGCACAAAATAAAAAGATATGGCGATAAAGGATCACCTTGACGCAGACCACGATAAGGAGTGATAGGGCCAACTTCAACCCCGTTCATGAGGACAGAATAATTAACAGTCGAAACACACAATAACACCATATTGACCCATTTGGATGAAAAGCCCATCTTGAGCATAATATGCTTGAGGAAGCCCCAATCCATGCAATCATAAGCTTTACTGATGTCAATTTTCAAAGCTACATCCCCAACTTTACCCCTAGATTTCCTCCTCATAGAGTGAATAAGCTCAAACGCAACCAAAACATTGTCCTGAATAGCTCTGCTTGGCACAAAAGCTGATTGGAATTTAGAAATCAAATCAGGAAGCAACGTTTTTAAACGGTTTGCTAAAACCTTAGCAATGATTTTGTAAAGAACGTTGCATAAGGCAATAGGACGAAGGCCTTTTAAAGTTGATGGCGACGCACACTTAGGGATAAGGACTATATGAGTATCATTCAGAGAAGTTGGAAACTCGAGCCTATAAAGCCAACCTGTACAAGCTTTAAATATATCTTCACCAATTAAAGGCCAAAAACTTTGATAAAAAGCTGGGTTGAGACCATCAGGTCCAGGAGATTTGTCTGGATGCATTTGAAAAATAGCTTTACGAAACTCTTCTATAGTGAAAGATGCTAAAAGATACTCATTATTAGCACTAGAAACCCGAGCACTAACACTATCTAATACCTATAATAATAGTTACAATTATTGTGATATTTTACTTTATATTGTTCAAACAATGAAGATGATGGTAAGTGTTTTTGATAGTGAAGTGGTTTGCAATCAGCTAAACAGAGCTGTACATATTATTCATATATACATGTTTTTTTTATTTTTTATTTTTTTTTATTTTTAAAGAAGAAAAAAGAAGGGGGGCATAAAATGATGATTCTATTATTTATTTATTTTTGAAAGTAAAATGATGATTCTTAAAATATAAGATGAAAGGTGATGAAAGGTATATGATGGGCCAATCATTTGATAGGCCCATATATAATAGCATTGATTAACTTCACACTTGAATGCTACTCTTTCATCTCCACTACATATTGCATCAATCATTTTTCTGTCACATAATAGTATCATCATTCATAAATGCTTCTTAATTGTAAGTCAAAAACTTCACTTCAACTACACTCTTCTATGTTTTAATGTGATCAAAAGCTCAAACTTTTAGGTTAGAGTACACTGAATCCCTCTAACAATTTCTAATTTACCCCTCACCGATCTCCAATCCCATAATCAATTGGACAATCTTTATGTGTGTGTGTGTATATATATATAGACATATATATTGTGCAAAAGCGTTGGTATTTCCATGTGAAATAAATTATGGCATAATCACCTTTAGTAGGATTTTAATAAGATTCTTATTTTGTTTCTTTTTTTTTTTTTGACAAAATAAGATTCTTATTTTCAATATATATATTTCAATCTGTTTCTTGAATATGCTATTGAATTTGAGCTCATTTAATCTTATGATTGATTGTCATAAGAGATGAAATAAATAGTAAATAAATCATAACCACAACTTACTACTGATAATAATATGTTGCAAATCTTTTTATAACTTAGGTGGTTGTGCATCTCTTTATCTATTTTAGTAGTGAGAGTTCAAGTCTTATAATGCCCCATTTATAAGTATGTGTAATTAGTTTTCTTCTCTTATTGTAGGATTGTAAAAATAGTTGTATATTGATTATGAGAGTAGATTTCTAACTAATTGATCTCTATAAGTCCCAGTAGACCTTTAACCATATGACAGACATTAATAGTATAATAATAACAACAATAATATGTCAATTAATCTTTATGACCATCAAAAGCTTAGATACACACATCCTAATTCCGCATTAGTATTCACGTAAAAGATGATCGTAAGGCACCAAAAAGTCTAAATAGATATGATATCTAATGTAGTCTATTTATGGGTGATTCACAGTCTAATGATAATATTGTTTGACAGTGTTTATTACATCCGCATATGAATGGGAAGCAGTTGACCTTATTCTGGTGCATGAATTTAGTATAGTACTTTGTGTACTTGGTAGTTTCCTTTGAGATATACAATATGAAACAAAGGGGATATGTTAAAGTGTTTTCAGTTTTCAGTATTTTCCTTCCCTTCCCATCTCTTGGGAGAATATGATGAAGAGTTTAATGAAATCACAGGTACAGTGTGGATAAAAGAAGTGGTGGCATGGATAAGCTAGCTATTCCAGACTCAAAATGGTAAACTATGTATGTACATGTGCAATATCTTGAGACTTTGTGCATCCAATCTAAGTGAAAATAAATTTATTAAAGCAACAGGTAGAGTACTAATTTATTAGATGAGATCTAGCAGGGTTTTTGTGTTGTGTTGGGTGGGTGGCAGAATAGCAAAGTGAATGTATAGACATGTAAAGCACACGCAATGGTCTTATAAAGCATTCATATCATTTCATATCATAACAACGCATTGACAACTCTATGTATGCTTAACTCCTTAAAAAAAAAAACACTCTAGATATGTTTAGTTAATGTGAAGCACAAGTAATATGCCAGAACATGGACACCCATAACATGAAATCAATTCACTGAGAGAGAGAGAAGATCTCGCATGGGGTTTGATGACAGGAGGGAAAACCAAATTCCTACATGCGACTGGTTGTTGCAATTATTATTATTATTATTTTAATTTCGTTTGAGTTCAAATTGTATGGATGTAGCTAGATCAATAATCCAGTCGTTTTAAGTCTCTTAGATTTTCAGTTGGGGCAGAAGACAAAAAGTGCAGAAATCAATAGAGCATCTCACATGGATAAGGTTTGAGCACATGTTAAACACACTCCAATCATAAAATAATAATGATCATCATCTGCGTGCCACCGCAATGTTTTTTAAACAACAACATACATACATATATATATTTTTTATGGAACATGAAAGTTTTGGCAAATACTAGTTTCAGTTACAAATTTGTATTAGTTACAAATATGCATTAGTTTCAATTAGTACATTTGTTGAAAAATGAAAAGAATAATTAAAAAAAAAAAATCTTTGTATAGAACTACTGTTGGGCTTGTCATTTCTTATCAGTTTCACATCAGTGTAAAGTGAAATTCATATATTGGATTACTATTCAAGGCATCCATAAATTTTATTTTCTTCACAATTACAATGTGGGGAACGAAAAATTTACTTTTATTTCACATTGTTAAGACTATCCTTATTTCATGATCAGTACTGTTATAAATCGCCCAATCCTTTAAAATCACAATTTCGGTTTATACTTCAAGGAGATTGCATAACCATTATAGTCATGCAAATCATTAAGTACTCTACTTTAAAAAAAAAAAAGAAAATCAAATTAAATACTCTAGCAGGGGTGCCATATTCCTGTTGCAACCCAACACTTACCATATGACATGAAATATCACCATATGATAGGTTGGACAGATTCTACCAGCATTATATAGCACGGTATGAGTGGATGGACACATTGCATCTGTCCAACTCAACAAGAAAACTGTTTTTTTAGCTCCATTTTTTCATAACATCTAGATTCCAACAGCAGAAATCAGGGTGTACAAAGGTATGAGAGAAAAATTACTAATCATTAGATTCCATTGGTGGCCGGCGGCTCTTTGTGCAGTTCTTCTTTTGATGAAGTTCTAGTAACCTCGTTTCTGGATTGCAAAGCCCTGGATAATGAGCAAAATGTCAGCACACCATATATTTATATTCCAAAGTGATGCACTTAAATACACCTTCCTTCTCAAGGGATTTTCAAACATTGACTTCATCTCGGAGCATAAACTTTTCCTCCAAAGGCTACCAGACAACTTGCTACTTGCTACACTCTTACTTTCAAACAAATTTCAGTGGTTCAAAACATTTCCTCGTTTAATATTTACATGCTCTTGACTATGTTGCATTACTAAACAAGTTTGATTTATTTTGTATTCCAGTATAACGACAGGCCAAAGTGAGCATCTGCAGTATAGTATCTTTCCAGGAAAGCCTAAACAACTATTGTTGAACTTAATTCCATTAACCATTTCATCTATCTTATTTGTTTAATTCAGTAAGCCACTAACCTGAGCATTTGGAATTATTATCCATGACAGCAACAAAATAGGGCGTACAGTCTTGTTGACACAGTGCTTTGTTGTTTTCATGAGTGACATTCATTGCAAGCATCCATGTGCCGATTGTAGCATCCTCATTGCTGAACATCCGAAAGCTGTAATTTCAAACAAAATCGACAATGCTACATGCGAGGAAGAAAATTCAAGAAAACTATATCGTGTGCATCTGCAGGACCATCTGAAGTTAAGACGTGAGCAGTTCAACCCTATGAAGTTACTGGGCCATGTTGTATGAGGATTGTGTTTAATGGTCTATTTTCTAACTTCTAATGAAAATATATGCTGATAATGCCCATAAATACTGCAGTAGACCTTTATTGTATTGTTCCATACATTAAATAATTTTGCGGGAAAATGTACACGAAATTTGACCATGAGACACTATTCAAAAAGGGGAACATAGCCATCATTTAGTAGGAGCGCGCAAATTTCAATAAGAGTTTGTGTTGGATGGTGATTAGGAGGATCAATCCAAGCACCAGATCATCAATATTTCATCAATCCGGAGGTATTTATTTAACGAGTTTGGCGATATGAACAATACTGTTAAGTAAAAGCAACGAATACTGGTGTGGTCAAGCCAAACTGATGTAGAACAAGATCAGAGTTATAATTCTTACTAGATTAGGATTTAAGTTACTTTAATTCTTAGTTTTTTTTTATAGTTTTGATTAGTTTCAGGTCAGGATTCAAATAGGATTTCTATATTTAATAGTTTTAGGATTAGATACATTATTTAAAGACTTGGTTTGCTTTTGTTAAGTTCATTATTCTTATTTTCTTTTAGTAATAACAAACTTGAAGTTTGTGTTTTGTCGTTTTATTTGTAATTATCCATTACCATTTTGCTGCGACAAATTGGTATCAGAGCGTTGTCTTTACCTTGATTTGGTGGCTGACGTTGGTTCAAGTAGAAAATGAAACCCTAACGATGAACATCAGTTCACTATAGTCAAAGAACAACTCGACAAGATTGAAGAAAAACTTTGAAACCATCCACAAATGATTGTTACGATGGTTCTTGAAAGTCTACATGCCTTTAGTGACTTGCAACCTGATCGAAAGTTGACCAGCGGTATGGACATCGAAGGCGATCACAGATGATAAGGTGAGTGGAAATTGGACGGTCGAGATTCACATGACCAAGATTTAGGTGGAAGAGACAAGCGCAACTTGCAAACCCCACTTAACCCACGAAGAGACTTGTGTCACCTACAAATCCACCTTCCAGACCCATGTGTAGGTTCATCTCACCTACCAAATCCACACAACCTACGAACAACTCTATTTCCCTGTCTAGATCCACCAAACCCACACAACCTACGAACAACTCTATTTCCCTGTCTAGATCCACAAAACCCACATGGAGATCTTTACAACCTGACTTGTATCTTAACCTTAGAGCCCTAGATCCATGTAGCCTACGCTAAATCGACATTAGCAGAGGTTGGAACAGTGACAGTTGGGGCTAACAACACCAGATCGACGACGATAAGGATCAAATTGGCAACAATAGAGGTCAAATCAACTACGAATAAGGGTAGTTTGAGGGATTTCGAGACCCAATGGACATGAACAGTTACCCTCCACATCAACTCGATCGGTTTCATGTGTATATGAGAGGCAATCAAGGTGTTTTCGAGTGCCATGATGATGAAAGAGGCCAACAAGTAGATCATGGCAGTGGTGAAGTTAGGTTTGCACTCATTGGAGGATTCGAAGACTCTTCAGGTGCAAAAGATAATGTTAATATGGCCCACAATGCTTTTGGATAAGCCCCACATCATCGTGATCGATAATATCTTAAGATGGAAATGGACTTAATACCAATATTAGAATTGTCGATAGGCAAATCAAGAAGTTTCGAATTATACCGAGGAATTTTATTGACATGATGCTCGATCCATTTTGTTGGAAATTATGGATCAACGAGTGGCTTATTATGTTAGAGGTTTGAAGTTGGCCATTCAGAACAAGTTGGCTCTCCACAACATCTAGACATTAATTGATGCAGTTAATATGACCTTGAAAGTTAAGGCTCAACTAAATCAACTAGTTAACTGGAGTCTAAGTAATTTTTGATGATTTGTTCTAAATGCTTTAGCCACTCCAAGAGAGTCCATGACAACTAACAATAGTGAAAACGGCTCTAAATCCATCCATTCAGCCTAAATTACTAGACAAAGAAAAAATATGAAAACAACCTTTAACCAAGCAACAATACCAAGTCAACAAGAGAACCAAACCAATCCTAACCGCTACGCACAATGTCATTAGGGCAAATGCTTTAGGCATAATCAACTTAGTCATCTTTCGAATAATTGCCCAATCCAAGGTCTGTTAATCTTGTCAAAGAAAAGGAAACGGTGGACTACATTGTACAGTTTTAGAGAGTTGATAATAATACTTACAAAGGGGTATACTGATCGAGATGAAGTAGGAAGTAGTTGTTTGCATTGCTTAACAACTTTTGTTAGCGCACAAGAGGATGGATGATTCACAACATCATAAAATTTTTAGGACTAGATGTACTATCAATAATACATCTACAATGTTATTATTGATAGTGGGAGTAGTGATAATATAGTTTCGAGAGC
Organism: Litchi chinensis; assembly: GCA_019925255.1. NCBI lineage: Eukaryota > Viridiplantae > Streptophyta > Magnoliopsida > Sapindales > Sapindaceae > Litchi > Litchi chinensis. Next base: position 21,859,775 of record CM034462.1, read on the forward strand.
ATTGGTTAAAGCATTGAATTTAAAGGTTATGAAGCATCCTTCTCTATACAAGTTTACATGGACCAAGAATGGTTTGAAGGTTTAAGTAATGGAAATATGCAAAGTTCCTCTATCAATTGGCAAATACTACAAGGATGAGATTACATATGATGTGGTTAATATGGATGCCTATCACTTTCTCTTAGGAAGACCATGACATTTTGATGTTGATGCCACTTAAAAAGGTTGCAACAACACTTATGTATTTGAGTTGTATGGTGAGAAGATTTTGTTGTTTCTGCGAAAACAACAAACAAAGTTTCAAGGTGTTAGCAACATTGCTAGATAATTTTTCACAGCTATATCGAGGCATACCGTGGACTTTATAAAACTCGAGGGCAAGTTTTTTTCAAGTGGAGAGGATTGATGTAGAACAAGATTAGAGTTAGAATTCTTACTAAATTAGGATTTAAGTTACATTAATACTTAGTTTCCTAGTTTTCATTAGTTTCAAAAAATGATTCAATTAGGATTTCTATTTCTAATAGTTATAGGATTACATACATTTTTCAAAGACTTGGTTAGTTTGTGTTAAGTACATTATTCTTATTTTCTTTCAGTATTAACAAACTTGAAGTTTGTGTTCTATTGTTTAATATGAAATTATCCATTTCATTTTCGAAACAACCGTTCTGCTGCACAACAAGCACAAGAACATCAATAATTCAATGACTATTGCTTTTCAAATTGTTTAGCCATATGAACAATTTTGACAAGTAAAAGCATTGTGACTTAAAGCTATGCATATTTTAGACAAAAAGGTGATGGGAAAGCAGACTAGCCTATCATCCTTGAGGGCAACCAAACTTGCAACAACGTCCACCGAAAGAGCATATATAGGTCCATTAGCATACAGAAAGTACTACTTCCCACGTAAATTAGATAGTGGATCAAACCTACGTCATTTCTAGTTCAAAATTAAATTAGTTTGGCACCAGATTTAGAGGCTATCAGATCTCCACTTTTGCAATATGGTGTCTTAATGACAAATCACAACAATAACTAGAGGTTGAAAGGAAAGATATTAAGTTGTTTAAATTAATTTATAACATTTTTGAAACTATAGTAGGTTTGAATGTAATATTTTTTCTTCTTGGCAAAGCATAGCCTGTCTACTACAATCATATGTTTGCCCTATAAATTAAGGCTTTAGAAATTATATAATCTCTGTTTAAGGAACTTACATATATAGGTGTGTTTAAGAGCGTCAAGACGCCAACTCAGGAGAAATATTATCCAAACAATATAAATTCTTATCTTTTATTGTTCTTATATTTGCTCATCTTTTGGTATTGTCAGCTTTAGTTGTAAACTCATAGTCTTGATTTCTTTAACCTCCTAGCATTAGAAATGTAATTAGGAAGTTTAAATAAGAAATCTAGTAAATACTAAATTAAACCGAATTATCGAAGAGCGAACGCTCATTCAAGAATATCACTATAATTAATCTGGTAAAGAAAAAGAGCAATGAAGAGTAAAATTACCCATTAACAAGTAAGAGACAGTTTAAAGATAACTATATAAACAAATGTACAAGTGAGAATTCTAAAATTTGTTAAGTAGGATAAGTGATTAATTATTAATGAGAGTAAGTAAAAATATTGATTATAGTCAAATAATCAAATGGGACAAGCTTGGTAATCTAAAAATTCTTAATGAGATGAATAAACAACTCTAATAGAAGCAAAATAGACAAGGAAGAAACAAAGAAAATTTCAGCCGTGAAACACAAATAAAAGGAGGTGTTTAGTGTGAATTTGGAGGAAATGAGGTCAAGAATTGCAATTATTGAAAGGTTGAGTCTATATACATGACTAGGGATGGCAATGGATCGGATCGGATTGAGTTTTGTCCTTTTCGAACCCGATCCAAAATTTTTTAGGGATGCTCCAAACCCAACCCTTGCCCCAAACGGGTCACTACTTTCTGCTCTAAATCCAAATCCAATTGGAGGGACTTGTCCCAAGTCCGATCCGTTGACCCGATTTAATTTTTAACTAAAACAAATATGTAAAAAAATAAATAAATAACAAATATCACAAGATTAACTACATTTATGATAAAATGTCATTACACAATCTAAAATATTAATACTACATAGTCATAAATATCAAAATCATAGCAACAATATAATCAAGTTTCATTAAAAACACTAAATAAATAAATAACCGAAAACATTACAAAAATCAATGCTAAAAATCCATCACAATGCTTTCAAACACGAACCTATAACCCAAAAAAAAAAAAAAATTGAGTTAATAAGTTTTAATGTTACATTAAAATAATATTGAAAGTGTAATATATAATTATTATAATTTAGCCCTTCACCATTACCATCACTATATTCTTCATAACAATCAACTTGTTGAGTTTTTTTTATCTAACTCTACACATATGTACAAATAAAATAGGGGAACAAACTGACGATAGGGGAAGGGACAAGATGGAAAATAGGAGAACTGGAGAAGTGGCTGCTGTTGCTTGTTAGGTCTTTTTTTTTTTTTTTGTTTATTTATATGCCGGGTTAATGGGGTGGGTCGGGGCAAAAAAGCTTGCCCCGTTCTTGACCCGGTAACCCGATCGGGTCAGTCCTTTGGCCCCAAACCCGCCCTAAAGTCAATTTTTTTAGCTCCAAATCCGCTCCAAATAGATCGGATTTTTTTGGGTTTGGATCGGATCGGGTATTTTTTCCATCCCTAAACACTATAAGAAAAAGAAATTTTTATCAATTAAACAAAATATTTTTTTAACACAGTACAAAATTGTGGTTTATTTGATTAAAAATATACACACTTTCTTTTTACTATGTGAAATGTGAGTAAAAATGATGAACAAGCTTCTAAATAAACACATTTTATAGGATATTATAAGAATTTGATATTAAAAAAAAATCTAAATACTTTAAAAAAAAAATCTATATCTCGAAGTAAAACCTGGTATTGTAGAATTCTCGCATTAACTCTAATATAACATCACATCTTAATAATTATCAAAATGACTCTAAAGATGAATTAACAACACAATTACAAAAGAACCTGAGATATATATGCAGCAATTGATGGTATATCAGACTGCCCAAGTGAAACATTTATGGCCATGCCGAGGATGATGGTGGGAGCTTTCGAAACTGGAGGGATTGAAGGTGAATGTTCAATAGCCAACAATTGATTCCATCCACCAAGCTGCATATGAAAATAGAAATGAAAAGGTGAGACAACAAAAAGCCTCATATTGCAAGAAGTTAAAATTAAAACACCGAAACCACCATCGGTAAATCAATCCACTAAGTTGGAAGCTTGACAATACGGAAAACAGATTCAAAACAGTACAACAGTACTGCTATTGTCGTTCACTTTCTTGCTGCCAAACACCTATAATATAAGGCTTCATTTTTTTCTTTTGTTTTTAATTTTACAATTACTAAAAAAGATTTAAACGTTTCTTCACTTTCTCAACCAAGCAGCCAACAATAACAAGTTTCGATTTTTTTACAACTGCTATTTTCGTTCACTTTCTCATTACCAAACAGCCTACAACAACTATTTTCAAATTTTCTCACAAACCAAACATCTTTACAACAACAATTTTCATTTTTTTCTTAAATTTTACTTCACTTTCTCACCAACCAAACAAAAACAAAAATGAGAAAATGTACTTACTAGAAGTGGTGAGTGGTGGCGGTGAGTAGCAGTGGCAATTGACGATGATAGCTGCAAGTGTAGGCAGTGGAAAGGGAGATTGACGAGACAGCACTGACATTTTGAGAGAGGGAAAGAGCGGCTGGGGCTGCGAGAGAGACACGAGAGGAGTTGTGTTTTAGGTTTCAGAGCCTTCTTTGGTTATGCTATACAGATATACAAGTTTGGGGCTTACACAAATAGCCCTAGACATTTTGAAAATGTTAGGGCTATGCAAAAAGCCCATAAACCGCTAAACCAAACCAGAATTCTGCGAATTTTCCACTTCTTTTCAAACGAATCATAGGACAGGAAGCAAAAGAATGTTGAGAGAAGGGTCTCTATTTTACTGCAATGAGAAATACATACCGGGTCACTGCTATCGTCGTTCCCAAATGTTTATGATCAAAGACTTAGGAGGACCAACGCTGCTTTTCAAAGACTCATCCAAATTTTATCCTTGTAGATAAGGATAATTTCAGGGGACGAAATGATACGTATAACATTCTTAAGCAAGGGCATCTCATGTAAGGGAGTTAGACTTTTTTTAGATTTAGTCAAGGAGTATTATGAGTAATTTTGGTTTGTATAAGTTAGTGGAGTGCCAGGCGGCTAGAATGATGGCAGTTCTTTAGTTTCCAGCTTCTTTGTGTTGTTATGGGTTGTTAGATATAACGACTCTGCTTGTTAGTTGTATTCCTAATTTCCTGCATCGTGGATCTATAAGGAGCCTATAAAGCTCCCAGTAAGTGTTAATAAAGTGTATCATTGAACAGCCAAGAATTTCTTCTCCTTTAAACTCTACTACCTTCTCAAAATTCAAATCAATTTGGTATCAGAGTCAAGTTCCAATCATGGACCTCCGCCACGAATCTAAAACTGAATTCTGCAATGAAGTCATTGAAATTCTCACCAAACATGAGTCGAGTTTCAATGCCTTAACTAACAACTACAACCAATTACGCTCCACCCTTCAAAAAGCCCTCAATGAGTTGCACGCACTCTGTATCAACTGTTCAACCAACCCGCCAACCACAGAAGTGAATCCTTTTGCATCTACTAAGACGTCTCATAATCCCACCTAATCACAGAACTGAATTACCACCTGTAGTATGACCGCAACAAAACTCATCTCAAATTGAACTTTCCCAAGTTTGATGACGAAGATCGAACTGGGTGGATTTATAAGGCGAAACAGTTTTTCAATTTCAAAAATATTTTACCAGACTAGAAATTTAATATACCCAACCCTCAATAATTAAAAAATATATATATATTAATTGAGTGTATATTAGTAAAACTACTTGAATTGCATTATTTAATCAAAAAATGGAACTTGATTTCAAAGGTGAGAGGGGGGAATCAAGCCCTTTCTAGTAGGAACTTGATTCTTGATTTTAATGTGGGCTTCACATAATTTAATTGTAAAAATTTATAATAAATATTGAAATTCAAACTTTGAAATTAAATTCCCTTTCCCTATCCTGTATTCCTTGTTAATTAACATGCTATAAATTCCATCACTTATATAGAATCTATAATGTCAATGACTTTTTTAATACACCTAAATTTGTTTGAATTTTTAATAAATCTATATTTGTATGAATTTAATAGAATCCAAACAAATCTGAATTTAATAAAAATAGATTTATATGGATTTTAATTGATTACATACAAATCTAGATTGGATACAGTTAAACACACAGATTTTTAAAATCTTTTAGATTCCAATGAAATTTTAAATTAAATACACCCATTTAATATTTCTTCTTCTTTGTCGTTGTTTTGCTTCTTCAACACTTCACTCTACATTGATTCTCCTCCAAATAAAATCTCAGCATCCGTACAATGTCTTCATCTTCGAAATCCTTCCAGGTGCCTCTCTTCGCGTTTGCCTCCACTCACAAATCCACCCTCCTCATTGGCCTTGTTACCTTCCTTTTCAGCATCTTCGCCATCGTCTTCATCAGTCACGGCCACTACCGTTGCATCATTGTTAGCCAGCCTAGATCTGTCAAGGTGGCCTGGGACACCAGCAACAGTCTAGCTGTTGATGTTGATAAGACTTACAATAGAGATGCTCATGACAAGAAGAGGCACAAAGTTAGGGGCTTTGTCGGCATTCAAACTGGCTTTGGGTCCACAGGTCGGAGGAGATCGCTTAGGGCCACATGGATGCCATCCGATCACCAAGGCCTTCAACGGTACTCAACTTTCTTCTCTAATTGCATTGAAGATTTGATCTTTCTTGTCTATTTGTATTCAATTGGGTATATTTTCATTGAATTTTAGTGAAAGATTAGATCTTGCTTGGCTAATTGTATTTAGATGATATATTTTCTTCAAATTTTGGTGAAAGACTGAAAATTAATAGCTTCATCTTGATGTGAAAGTTGATAGATGCTTTAGAGGCAATTATTAGATTGATGAAAATGAATAGTATCCAACAATTTAGCTATTTTACAAATGTGTCGATGTAATTGTATTGAAATTGGAAACTTAAATAGGAAATAGGTCTTGAAATGTGGGTTTTTTTTTTTTCGCTTTTAAGAGATGTAAAAGTTAAGCTATGCAATCACATCCACAACATATGCAGAGTTAAATATAAATTGGATCATTGGATACAGTGTTTTAAGCAAAAAAAAAGAGGCGAGATAGTGGAGCCTCAACGAGGCAACATGATCAAGGCGACCCGCCTCAAAAAAAAAAATAAAAAATATAAAAAAGGTAAAAAAAAAAAAAAAAACCTAACTACAATATCTTCCATAACATTGAATAAGATAGTGAAAATAAATGTTAAAAATATAAGTATAAAAAAAAAAAAAAAAAAAAAACCAACCAAAATTAACTAAACAAACAAAATCATCCGTATCATCCTAATGGCCACTACATATCAAATAAAGGATCATCAATGTTAAGGGACCTAAAATGTGAATCTAAGATTTTATCTCCATCATCATCTATTGTGTCATCCTCCAAAGAGTCATCATTATATCTGATTATTATGTCACTCTCCTCATCACTAATGTCATCCTTCTCCCACTTAGGTTCTTTAGCCTCTTATTATATATTCTTCTCTTTGTCTAACAATAATATAAAATAATAATTTAGTGATTATATAATTGATTCTAAGTAGAACTTACTGCATTTAATTAAAGAATAACTCACATGTACTTCTCTTTCTCTTTTTGCATACTTGTCTATTGCCACTTGGTTAACTCATGTCAACTTCTAAGGATTCCTCATTCACCCACTCACATCAGAAGGCACATCATCACTATTAATCAAGGGATCCTCATCATTTTTTAGTGCATGTTTCTTCAAGTATTTATGTTATAATCTTCTATTGTACATTACGTAGACCAAATCATTCAATTTCTAAGTATGCAATCAATTTCTCTTCTTCGTATGAACTTATACAAATGTTTGAGGAAAAATTAATTTAGTATATCTTGTATTGAGAATTCTAAGTACGTTATACCACATTAAATACAGTCCAATTCCTCTCACAAGTGGAAGATGAGCAAATGAGTATTGAGGACCTAACTTTAAATCCAACAAGAAGTTTATCTCATCCCAAAATCACAACACAAATAGGATAGATAATGAATCAATCGTCATATCAGAATGAGCAAATTGATTATCTAGAATAAAGCCAATGAATTGACCTAACACTAGCCCAAGCAAGAATACTCAAAAAAGTTGAAACCGTCTATAATCAAATCACATAATGACTTGAATTCTAACCCAAGTGTAAGTAAATATACCTTGAAAAGCCGAAGACAAGATAATTACCTGGTAAAGTTGTAGGATTTTATTAATTTCTCTAAAGCAAAAAACATACATAACTCTAAAGTTTTATGGCTATTTATAGTTTTACAATTCCTTGAGAGATAAGACTTTCATAAAAATAAGTAATAACTAAAAGAATATAGTATCAAACAATAAAGGAAATAGTATCAAATAATTAAATAAAACTTATAAGGAAATAAAATCTAGATCTAAAAGGAAATGATATCAAATCCTAAAAGGAAATTATATTAACTCCGAAAAGAAAACAATATCAAATCTAAAATGGAAAGAATATTAAATCCTAAATGAAAATAAGTCTAATTTAATAAAAGAAATAAAATAGGAAATAATCAGATATTGTTGTGGATATATTTGAGGCTACATAAATAGACTGGTAAAAGCTTAATAAATTGATCCAGTGGATTGATCCAATAGACCAAGCCTAAGATCCAATGGATGAGCTCAATGGTAAGAGGCCTAGGAAGCTCAGTGCTCAAGTCGCAGTATTGAGCTCGCTTCCTTTTTCTTCAGCTCGTGTCTTAAACCAAAGCTACCTTGATTCATCTTCAGCTCGTGAGAATGATGTGTTAGCTTGCTAAGCTCGTGCCAAATAATCTTTTAGAAGCTTGTAGCAATCAAATCGAGAGGGATTCAAACTTCTTGATTTTGTGCAAATCAAATCTCTACAATCCCAAATTCAATTTCAGAAATCTTTCCTGCTTCAAATGAGATTGTTATGGAAGTATAGTTAAACTAAAAATTTACTTCCTAATTTGTGTTGCACTCAAATTGTAAATCCTCACACTATAAATAGGGATGAAATTCTCTGTATTACAAACAGCTCTCATTAGTGATACCGTTACTCAACCGAATTATTCAGAGTGGTGTCTATGAATGTAGGTATACTTACTGAACCACATAAAAAATTCTCTTCTTTGCATTGTTCTTCCTCTCCCCTTTTCACTCTTGGTTGTTTTTATTTGCTCTCATTACTTCTTGTTATCAAAATTGTAGTCTGAGCCTAGAATCTCTAGGTCAACTAAACTCCAACGTCGAAAAATATAAATCCTAAAAACAACTAATTCCTAAATTAGACCATTTTCTAAATTAACCTGTCATTAACTTCTCTTTGATCCAATGGAGGTTCTCAACATTCTTCTATTCTTCAAAAATACCCTTGTCCTCAAGGGTAGGATCTAGAACCCTCTTTTTCGACTTGTTAAGCATGTAATTTCCACCATTTATCCCAACTCCAAGTTCTGTCCTTGCTTCTTGAAGTAAGAGTTATAACTGTATCATACATGATTGCTCTTTCTGCATCAAACTTGGCAGCATACATCTAATTATCATCGACCTCTTTCTTAGTTGTCTTGTCAGTCCACAAATAGATGGGATAGTGAATGAACTCAAAGTGCTTCTTCACAAGGTCCTTCAATCTCCTCGATTCCAAATACTCCCATTAATCCTCCTTAAGGAAGAGAGTAACCTTGGTTCCTCCATCAAATGGCTCCTCACTAACATCCCTCGTGGCTTTAAAGGAACCATTAGCTTGAGACTCCCACACATACTCCCTAATCATGCTCACATCAATAGAACTAATTCTAGGCAACCATCTAATCAAATGCTTGGAATCCAAAACGATGTTAGTAGGGCTCATAATGACCTAGTTTTTGGCGGTGTCATTGATCAAGTGCTTTGTGTCGATAAACGCCATGTAAGACAGTGTGGTTTAGTTCCTTCGTCTTTGGTGATGATCTTGATACTGTTGTGCTACCACAGTTCGACATATGAATAAACAATCCCTAAATTGATATCGCTCACCAGTCTATCTCTTTCTACAGTTTTCAACCTCTACAACTTAACCTTGAACTGACAAAGTAGTTTTCCTCTATTTTCTCATCATGATCTAGAGACCCTTTTGATTTTAATATTGGTTGGTTTATATCTAGTTATGGGTCAAGGATATCTATGGATCCTAATTCTACATTTGATATCTAAGACAATGTTGAATTATTATCGGATCATCGAATTCTCGTCCACTAGCATTCCTCTCATGCCTTTTGTAACTATAAGAGCCAAAAGTAGCCTCTCAATAAGAGAATCAGTCAAAGTATGGCCAATATTCTTTACTGATGCAACATCTATATTATCTTCCTTCAGTTTTGCAAGTTGATGACTATTAGACTCATTAAAGTCATTCTGGGCTTAACCACCTCGTCCATCATAATGGTCTGTACCACCCCCAGTAGATTTCTTGTTCCCGCTGAGATGATGTCTTCAAGTTTGTCTATCATAATTCTCAAATCTCCCTTCGTCTAATCACTTTTCAGTCTGTTTGAAAGATTTCTTCAATTTTTTTACCAATAGTTTTAACTTCACCATGGACGTAGCAATATCATCCACTACTTTAGTCGTTCTCAATTGGCATTTTTTCAGAGCCTCTAATCCTGCTTGGTCACCTGATTCCATCATGCAGCCACACTCAAATCCTCTTAATGAAATTTTTTCTTTTCTCTCTATCTCTGTTTTTTTTTTTTCACTCAACACTTTCAATGTTTTTTTTTAAATCTCAATGAAATCTCCCAACGGAATTGTTGAAGACCTAACTCTACATCCAACAACAAATCTATCTCAACCCAAAATCACAACACAAACAGGATAGATAATGAATCAATTATCCAACCAGAATTAGCTAATTGATCTTCAAGCCAACGAATTGACCTAACCCTAGCATAGACAAAATCCAAGCAAGAATACTTGAAAAAGCTGAAATAATTTAGAATCCAATCATAGAATGGCTTAAATTTAAACCCAAACAATCCTAAGTAAATCTACCTAAAAAAGCCAAAAACAAGAGAATTACCATAACAAAGTTGCAAAGTTTTATTAATTTCTCCAAAGCAAAAAAGATACATAACTCTAAAGTTTCATGACTATTTATAATCTTACAATTCCTTGAAAAACAAGATTTTCCTAAAAGAAATAATAACTAAAAAGAAATAGCATTAAACAATAAAGGAAATAGTATCAAATAATTAAAGGAAACTTAAAAGAAAATAAAATCTAGATCTAAAAGGAAATAATATTGAATCCTAGTAGAAAATAATATAAAATCCAAAAAGGAAATAGTATCAAATTCTAAATAGAAATAATTCTATTTCAGTAAAAGACATAAAATAGGAAACGATAAAAAAAAAAAATATCCTAATTAAACAATTCCTAAATTAGTCCATTTTCTAAATTAATGTGTCGTTGACTTCTCTTTGACCCGCGTCTTTTGACAGAGGTTCTCAACAGTTAGACTCAAAATCCTCACAGCATAAGACATAATGACAGATCTCGATTCTTACACGACCTCGATAGTCTACCCGGTAACCCCATGGTGACCTTCTAGTCGAGATCTGTTCTGGTTGAAAGGTTCCCATGAGGCTAAACCTTTATCTTTTACTGAAAACATTTTTAAAACTCTTTATAAATTTATTTTCTAGCGGAAATTGGTGGAAACTTTTTTTTTTTTTAATGTACATTTGCAAAACAAGATTTATAAAAATTTTGGCAGTAAAACGACTATTTTTTTAAAAATCTCACCCTACAAAACTTTATAGAAAACTTGTACACTTCTAAAATAATAACAGTCTCAACTTCTGAGCCTCTGAGCCTCTTTTCCTTTTTCACAATCAATCACAAACATGCTTTCAAATTTAAAAGACAACTTGCAAATCATTTGTAAGTCATGCATGAATACATTTTCTAAAAATTGCATACAATTACATACAAAAGTTATTATAAAGGTTTTCCAAAGCATTTATATCATGCCTGTATAAACATAGTTACACAGCAGCACATGATGTTATCCGACTACTCTGGGGTTGGAGTTCCATTACCAAAACACCTGCACTTGCATATGATTCTGGGAAGGTTTTGTTTATAAAATATAAAATAGAGAGTGAGCTAAACGAGCTCGCTGAGTATCATACTTTTCAATTCAAACTATACTTTAAAAAATAATCTCCCTAAAATTTAAAAATATTTCATCATCATCTCAATACTATAAAATTGAAATGCATTTTCAAAAAACCTCATCTGGAACAAACACATGTATAAACATTCAATATAAACATAGTTCATGCGTAATAAACGAGAATTTAATAATATATTGAAATGCAATTTTCCTGATTTCAAAAAACTATTCTAAAATGTTTTTCAAATCTAAAAATATAACAGCCTGTATTATTTCATTTTTGCTATAAAATATAAATGGTGATGGCAATACAATTTCCTAAAAAAATTTCTCTGTGAAATAAACCAATCACCGGCGCCTAAATACCATATGGCATCCTAAGTATATGGCCGAGTGGAATTTTGCCTCGTTTAGATCATCTGCCCAGTTCCACGTAGCGGAATCCTGTATCGCTACTGAGAGCTAGCCATTATATACATCTAAACGTGCATGGGCGACATACTGAACTAGACTAACTGACACAGTCCCTCCTGCTGTTAGTGACAAACACCCCTGACATTGCATGCACATTTAGGGTACTCTGACCGGTAACATCTATCTGAGATACTTATTTTAGGCGGAACGAACCACCATCCCCAATGGGTAACAACTGGTACCATAGGCTTATAAAACATTTTCATACATACTGTTTTTCATTATATAATACATTATTTACATAAACTTTCCAAAATTCATACAAAAGATTTTCACGTTGCATACATTTACTTTAAAATCAATTTTCAACATTTCAATGCATATATTTGAATATAACACATAAAATTTATAGTGAATAGAAAAGTAATTGCCTCAAAGCATTTTGGAAGGGACACTCACCATTTCCAAAGTCACAATAATTCATAATGTCAGGTTCCCTCGCCTCTCCGTTACTTATATATCTTCACATTCTATTTTTAGGCAACGTCACAACCAAACTTATTCGTACATACACTTTCATTAATACACATCAACACATAAACACCTAGCTACACTAGTATTTCGAAACACCATTTTTTTCAAATCATACCAACCTTAATTATTCGCATATAAATTTCATTCGAATTTCTTAACATCTAGGCATGTAAAACACCACAATTGAAGTCCAAATTTCACATCAATGCATTAAACACATTTTTGACCATTTTCTCCTATGTTGGCCGAACCTTGACCAACTTTTACACCATCAATTTTATTCAATTTTTTCTCATCACTATCACACTCAAATACATGTATAAGAGTGTAAAATCAAGTTAATTCCATAAAACATCACACTTATGCAATTTAACAAAGTTTGGTCGAGAAGTAGACATTTAACATCCAATGAATTCCTTTTCACTTTCATGCTAATTTCATCATCAACATAACCTATAAATCATTCAAAACATTCAAAAACAATTGTCTAACACTTTAATGCATTTATAGCCGAAACATGGTAGCTTAGTATACCATATTTTTGCTTCTAATTTCAATATCTTAACTTGACATTTTGATATATCTACATGCATGAAAATCACTCAAATAATTTGAACTGAAGTTGGATCACTAAATTCCCCTCTTAGTCGTGTACTACATGCACACACAACACCAATCTTTCTTCAAGTTTCACACTTAAATTCATACTAAAATCACATCATATCTCATAATAAGACATCTAGTGACCAAAATAACATCAACTCAAATTAAATCACAATCAAATAACATCAACTCAAATTAAATCACAAATTTATTTAAATAACATCAACTAAATATCATTTATCTCACTAGTATGCTTACTTGCTCTTGAATCACAAGTTTTGTTTTCCCACAAATTTGAGATCTTAAATCTCTAAATTCATGCACAAAAATCACAAATCATCCATTAAAGACCATAGATCTAAAAATTTTCACAAACTAGTTATGGAAACTTGGATCTTACCTTTTCAAATCAACTTGTAATGGATGGTTTTCACTCCTAGGCTTGTATACACCCTTTGCATGACTTGAAAACACTTAAAAATGACCTCAAAACCATGAAATACAGTTACTGTCCTTGGTCTCTCTCTTTTGACCAAACCTTTCTTCCTCTTTTGCAACTTCTTCTTTTGTTTTTCTATTTAATTTTCACTTTATATAGCCTTCAATTGCTCTAACATTTGCCCCCAAACTAAGTTTAAAATTACAAGTTTGTCATTGGTTAGGTTTGAAAGCTTTTGATTGGTTGAAACTTAACAACCATTTCAATCCTAACTAATTCCATTCCATTTCAACCAAATGCTAACTAGTTAGTTATGTTGTCTCCAAAATTACCATATGTCATCCTTATCTCTAAACTCATATGCCACTCACATGTACTCTTCCATATTTTTAATTTCCCAAAATACCCTTATCATAACACTTTATTTACATCTTTGCCTCTTTTTAGAGAATTCTTTTATTTCCGTCAATTGCTCTTCAACAATTTTTTTATAATTCCATCAATAACCTTTCTAAAAAATTTCATTCCCCTTTTTACATACTTAACCTTAGATGAGTGTGTTTAAAAATCCAATTGAAAGTGTTTAGAAAACAATTAGGCCCTACTAATTCTTGTATCCAAAATCATCTCTATCCCTCTGAAAATTCTACTATAATTTGATTAACACATCCGGTCACCTTAAATTACTTTATTACCTCATATTTAAAATTATTTCCAGTCTAGCTGGGAATTATATTAGAATTCGATTACACATCCGTCTACTTTAAATTATTTAATTACTCCATAAATAAGGGCATATTTTATATAGTACATATACAGTACTAAAATCGAAATGGTATATTACATGTAAGTTGAAGGGTTTCAACTCCAAATGCAATCCGCCATTCAACTACAAATAAAAATTTAGGAATTAAGAGAATACCATCAATTTCATAAACAAATTAGTAACATGTAAATGATAACTTCACATACCAAGGCTACATTTGGACTTGGTATTTCTCGCTAATGCATATGAAAACATCCATTTTTTGAACTTGTAGGCATCCATTTGACAATAAGCCTTAATTCTATCCTTTTCATTGGCGATAAATTTCTCCATGCATATAAGGAGCCTCATGCTAATCTTTGGATGTGCAGAAGGCTTTTCACCATATTGGACTTGGGGATTCAAAAAGTAAGCAATTGCATGCAAATGGTGGTGCAACTGAAACTCCTATTTTTTTGCCAATAATCTCTCATATCTCTTTGTAAGCCTTAAATCATTTATAAGTTTTTGGCTATTTCCTCCTTAGCTTCATCAATGGCACCATAAATGAATTCTGTGGCAGGCATCTTTTCAGAATCTATCATCCTCAACACATTCACAATGAACCTAGTTGTCTTCAGTGCATAAGACATATGACTCCAGAAGCTCTCATTCCTCAATATGATTTTTTTTTATTGCTTTTCCCTCTAATTTTTTAGCCCAACTACTTTGCTCCCATGCTTTTGAAGTGAACATCTACTCTGATGTCTTCTTCAGACTATACATACTTTTTAAAGTTAAGTATGCAGCCGCATATCTCGTAGGAGCAAGACAAACCAAATCTTTCTTTGTATGACTCCTCATCAAGGCCAACACCCACCTGTGATTGTAGATGAAGTTACTCACTTGTTACAGACCCACTTTTTATAGTTAGATGCATTATCTGTTACTACATGAACAACAAGCTCTCTGCCAATTTCTTCAACTGTATCATCCAGTAACTTAAACATCAAGTTTAAATCTTTCACTGCATCACTTACATCAATTGAATTCAAAAATCATATGCCATACGGATTGTTCATAAGGAAGTTCACCAATTGCCTTTCTCTCATATCTTTCCACCCATCCGAAAATATTGACACCCCTGTCTCTGTTTATGTCTTCTTTATGTCATAAACAATAGTTGTTATGTTGCGTACTTCCTTGTTCAAAAAGGTTGTGTGAATAATATGGTGTGGAAGGTTTTAAACCATGCACCTAATTTCTAATTAACCAGCATATATTGATGAATGAAAGACTCTTGGTAATGTCAAATGCAATCTCGTTCTCAAAGAAGAATCAACTAATATCCATACATGTTTGATGGCATGCCTCCATGTCAACATTGTAGATGATCTCTCTCCCTCCAACTGCACATTATCCTAATTAACATTCACCAAAAACCTATCTATCGGCCCCCTAATTCCTCTCTAAGACACGGAACCTGAGTTTGAATCTTCTATAGATAGATTGTTGAAGTTGATTGAGCTATCAAGTCTTCCTTCACATATTAATTGAGCCTGCTTTTTGACCTCTCCAATTTTGGCCATGTACTTTTTAATTTCATCCTGAGCTTTCAGGGTAACCCTCTCACATGGGACAGTATTCCCATGAGTACCCATAAGGTGTCTTTTCATCCTAAACAACACCCTGTGATAGGTTTTTGACAAAAGTTGCAGTGGATGTACTTGTATGGCCTTTGTTCATCCGGTTCAACATCAACCCTATACTTCCAAACCGGATCTTTCTAGTTCAATCTCACAAAAAATCCACAACATGTAAATACACAACATATTATATTTCACTTTACAAATAAACATCTAACAATATATAGAAACAAGCATAAACAAATAATAGTACAATTAATATTATAAGTATAAATATATAACAAACAATGTAAATAACATTAACCAAACTAGACATGCTGTATGGCAGTAAACAACAACCAGGATAGCAGCAGTAAACACTGCAGTATAGCAGTAAACAAATATATAACAAACAATGTAAATAACCATTACCATAAATTCATAATTATAAAGCAGGAAAAAAAAAATCTGCTCATTTGGACTAGAAATTAGACGCTGCTCATGTAGTAACTAAACACTGCAGTATAGCAGTAAGCAACAACCAGTGTAGTAGTAAACAACAACAACAACCAAATTGCTTGTTGAACCAACAGTAGTTTGAAACACTGCAAACAATTTGAAACACTGCAGTATAGCAGTAATTAAATAACAACCAATAGAAGTGTGTACGTACAACAGTCCATGAAACAACAAATAATAGTAGTAAACAACAAACAATAGCAGTAGACAAGCAGTCCATGAAACAACAACCAATACAAGCCGCAACAACCGGTGGCAGTAGCCAAGCACCAACCAATAGCAATGCGTACGTACAGCAGTCCATGAAACAACAACCAATAGCAGTTGACAAGTTGTCCATGAAACAATGACCAATACAAGGTGCAACAAAAACACACAAACTATAGCAAATACTAGTAGATAAACAAGTAGATAGAGAGAAAGACAAAGTAGATAGCAGAAATAAAACTTACTTGGAAGAGATGGAAATCCAAAAACTATTGAGTGGAGTAGATGAAACTTGAACTCTTGAATGGATGAGGATATGTGTTGAGAGTTTAGTGATGGAGAGGATTTTAGTGGGAAATTTCTAGGTTAAGGTTTTGGGAGTTTAAGAGAAAAAGAGAGCAAAGGGTTAGGGTTTTAAGTTAGGAGAATGTGAGAGCAAAGGGTGCGAGAGTCGGTCTTAATCTGGTTAGATAGGATCGACTCTCACACCTGTTATAGTAGGTTCTCTTTTTTAAAATAAAAATTAAATAAAAAGACAGTTTTGCCCCTAGCCAGCATGGACCGCCTCAGGTCATCTTGCCTTGAAGCCATCCAGAGACGGTTGCATCACTCGACTGGGGCAGATGCCATGCTGGCATCGCCTGAGATGACTGCCTTGAGGCACCTCAACATTGATTGGACATGGATGCGTGGATTAATCCTGGTTTGCTTGGAACCCTTTAGTTCATTTGTTCATAATTATGCTGCTGCAGTAGATGCTTATGACATTGTTTTATGTGGGTAATGCTAAGAACCTAGAATGAATGGGTATGACTAGCAAAGTGTAAATTTTTTTTTGGCAAATTCATTAAGAAATCTTTCTTTGAACGACTATTTCGCATGTACTGGCGTATTCTAGGTTCAATTATAATTTGGCTGTTTTGGTTGTTGCAGTTATTTCCGGTTTTCAATCTAGAAAGTTGTTATATAGATGTTTTGGAATTGCTATTAGCCGTTATTTGGTTAAGATTTGGACATCGTTTCTATGTAGCATTTTGTTTTAGTGACTTTATTTTGATGGAATATTTCTTGCAGCTTGGAAGAAGCCACTGGTTTGGCTTTCAGGTTTGTTATTGGTAGAACCAGTAACAATTCAAAGATGGAAGAGTTAAGAAGGGAGGTTGCGGAATATGATGACTTCTTGTTATTAGACATTGAGGAGGAGTACAGTAAGCTCCCCTACAAAACGTTAGTGCTTGCAATTAATGTCATTTGTTGTTTGTTATATAATTTATAGAAAAGAAAAAATCTCATCTGAGGTCTTTTTCACAGGTTAGCATTCTTCAAAGCTGCATATGCACTCTATGATTCTGAGTTTTATGTCAAAGCTGATGATGACATATATTTGAGGCCAGGTAACTATATTCACAAAAGTTATTCATGCTTGATACATTATTCTGCTCCATTTCCATTTTTTTCTCCTTTGTGAAGTTTCTTCTCGTCACAGTAATTTCATGTTTTTTTCTATCGCTAGATCGCTTGTCATTGCTCTTGGCCAAAGAACGTCATCACTCTCGGACTTATCTTGGATGCATGGTGAAGGGTCCAGTTATTACTGATCCAAAGAATAAACGGTCAGTCTGACTCCTTTTGTTCTTTTGGTAGTTTGTGATTTATAAAACTGTTACTTGACTGCTTTCTGGTATAGTGTTTCTGCTGATATTCATCTTTCAATTCACACAAAACGTTTTGCTGTTGTTGATAATAAAAAACAGGGAAGAGACAGAAGAGTGTTTTTTAAGGTTTGAGTCAATTAATTGGGAAGGTAAAAGCAATCTAGAAGGAATTGGATAATTAAAGGAGTTTTTAAGGCTTTGCCTTCAGAATATATACATAGATACCAGTCACCATTGTGGGACAATAAAGGGGACAACATTGGATATAGCAATACAAATACAACTAACCACATAAAAGGTTATTCCTATCATTCATATTCGTCTTTATACGTCATGTTTCTCTACACCTCTAAATTTATAAATGATGGCTAGTATTGAAAAGTCATTTTAAGGTTTCAAATCACGTGTATGGTTCGATGTACCTCCAAATGCATGTATTGGCAGAAAGTCTTAGAAGTTTTTAGAGTTTCAAGAATTACGAGAAATGGAAGCATAAGAATGCTTATAAAAAAAAATGAAAAACGTAAAAAAATCAATAGTTAGAAAATAATATTTAAAAGACATAAATGTTTATTTGGTAATTCATTGTAATATAAACATTGAAGTGACATTCATTATTGTAATTCTTTAAGTAACGTTCTTCTAGTTATCAAGATAATTTATGCAGAGAATTTAGAAGCATTATGCTTAAAAAAATTCATGTAAACTGGTCTAGAATATTTTCTCTGAATTAGTTACTTCAGCCCTGTTGCTTATGGAAACTACTATGATAGCCTCTGAATCTGGTGTGAAAGTAATCTGGTTTTGAACTGAAATGATGCAGGTTTGAGCCACTTTCCTATTTACTTAGGAAGGAGTACTTTCTTTATGCTTATGGAGCTATATATGCTCTTTCAGTGGATGTTGTTGCAAGTTTGGCTGCTCTCAAGAACGACAGGCTAGTCTGCTTTCTCATCACTTTCCTGTTTATAATGTTCATAGCTTTTTGTTGCAATGCTTTTACTTGTTAGTTTGAAAAGCAATTGCTGTCGAATTATTGATGTTCCTGTGCTTGGCTTGACCACACCAATACAAACTCTGGTTAATTTCCCTTTTTGAGTATCAGCTCGTGGCCAAATTTTGTATACATTTTCCTGCGAAATTATTAAATGTATAGGAACAATGCTATAAAATTCTAGTGCAATATTTACGGACGTTATCAGCAGATATTTTTATTGAAAGTTAGAAAATAGACCAATAAAAGCAATCCTCGTACATGCCCCCAGGAATTCCACAGGGTTGAACTGCTCACTTGTTAACTTCAGATGGTCCACATGGTATAGTTTTCTTGAAGTTTCTGCCTTGCACGTAACATTGACCCTTTTGTTTGAATTACAGCTTGCGGATGTTCAGCAATGAGGATGTTACAATGGGTGCATGGATGCTTGCAATGAATGTCAATCATGAAGATAACAAAGCACTGTGTGAATCAGACTGTACGCCATCATCTATTGCTGTCTTGGATCATAATCTTAATTGTCCAGGTTGGTGGCTTACCGAATTAAACAAATAAGAGAGATGAAATGGTTAATTGCATGGATTAAGTTCAACAATAGTTTTCTAGGCTTTCCAGGAAAGATACTGTAGATGCATACTTAGGTCTGTCCTTACACTGGAATATGAAATAAATCTAAAGCAAATGATGCAACAGAGTCAAGAGCACGTAAGCTTAATCACACAAATGTTTTGGACCATTGAAATTTATTTGAAAGTAGGAGTGTAGCAAGTAGCAAGTTGTGTCTGGTAGCCTTTGGAGGAAAAGTTTATTCTTTAAGATGAAGTCGACGTTTGAAATGCAATCCCTTGAGAAGGAATGTGTAATAGAATATAAATGATTAGAAGTATTTAAGTGCAACATTTTGGTTTCTTCAAAAGGATTATTCACACTGTTACCAAATTGGTTTGATATAATTTTATCTCACATTTGTGATAATCCAATAGTAATTTAGTTTCTGAAATTTTCGGATTTTTAATCATAGGGAAACAATGAAGTTACTTACGTCGGTTATACTTCTATGGACCCATATTTCTATGGAATTACCATAAAATGCGAAAAATATGGTATGCTGATATTTTACTCGTCATCCAGGGCTTTGCAATCCAGAAAAGGATTTACTAGAACTTCATCAAAAGGAGAGCTGCACAAAGAGCCCAACAATGGAATCTGATGACTAATAATTTTCCTAAGATCTTTCCCAGTTTTGTCAAACTAAAACAAGGTATCGACATGAGTCCCTCACTCCTCGAAGGTGGCTCTACTGCTACCAGATGACTCTATTTAAGCCATTTCTTTCCTGTTATTTTTTTATTTCTCTTCTGCTTTTTTTCCTCTCTTTTGGTCTTTTCTTGTAACATATCATTTTTTTTGGGATTATTGCATTATGTCGCCTAACGTTTGTCATAATAGCCAAAAAACCAGCCGCCGGAAATTCAAAAAATATGGGTTCCAAACCCAAATTTATTAAAAAAAAAAAAAAAAATTGTCATGGAATCATCATCCAAACCCTAAATCATCTCACGAAACCCCAAAATCATCAATTAATTAACATTGAAACCCGAAATCATCAACAAAAACATCATTAATAAACAAAAGGCAAATTGCACAAACCCCCGAAGTTAGGTGAAATTGCACAAAAATGAGAATGTTTGTGATACTCGCACTCTGACTATCTGAGGTTCCAAAAACTCAAACAAATCTCTTCTGTTGTTAATTAACCACTGTTAAATCCTAATAGTCAATAGTCAAAGGTACAAAAAGACTAAAATATCATTCAAATTAAATTTAAAGTCAAGATTTTATTTTTAAATAAAAATAAAAATAATAAAAAAAAAAAAAAAAAAAAAAAAAAAAAAAAAAAATTAGAAAAAAAAAAAAAACTGGTCTCCATAGGAGAATAGATCTCAATTTCCCATGGTGACCAATGGAGACTAGAATCGCTAATATTCCTTTTGTCCATCTATGCCAAAACATAATAGTTTGACATAATGCCAAAATCTCCTACTATTTTTAAAAATCGCTAATATCATCTTTGTTAATCTATGAAATAGATCAAATACTCAATATAGTTTATGAAAATATCCAAAAAAAAAAAAAATAAAAAAAACCCTCAAAATTGACTTTGAAAATCAAAATTGGACCATTAGTATGGAAAGAAAAACCTACAACGACAACTTGGTCATTCCAGTTATTTTAGTAACTGTAGTAACGATAAAGGGTAAATTAGGATTCTCTGAAATTACAAAAGGATAATTAGAGATTATATCAAACTATGTTCTGATGAAACCATTTATACAATTTATAGTCACAAATAAACCATAGTTGAATCCATTAAACTGTACTAGACATTGTGAATATTCAATAAGACTAATCTTGCAATTATCCTCTTTACAAATAGCATGAAATAGGAACTTGTTGGATTTTTTAACCCATCATTCAAAATTCTGTCTCAAAGCACAAAGTCTAAAAGCATGTTTCAAATCCTTTTTCTATGGGAAAAATTGGCCTTTATACACTAGTGTTGCGGGTGTCATGGTTAGACATGACAATGTCTTCGCAAACAAGTTAAGACTCTGTTAGGGTTTATACTCTAAGAGCTTGTAATTTACAATTTAAATAAATAATAAAATGAATTATGTGCGTTTTATTTAATCTATGTACATTTATAAAAGGGATAATTCTAATATCCCTTCTATTGTTTAATCTACTTGCTAATTGTCCCCTGTAGGTTACAAAGTTTCGTTTTACCCTTTCTATTAACTTTGTTAGTGAAAAGTTAAATCTGACAATGATGGTGTGAGAAAAGAAAAATTGTCCCAAAGTTGTAGAAAAAGGTAATCCTATTTTCCCCGTAGTTTGATGTGATAGCTAAAATCCACCATTAGTTTGAAAATCGTTAAAACCCCTTATTGTTTGATTAATAGATAAAATACCCCTTTTGGTTTAAAAAATAATTAAAAATAAATGTAAAAAAAAAAAATTATTAACATATTTTTAAATTATTATTATATTTTAATTAAAAGTAAATTTAAAAAATTTAAAAATAAATTTAAAAATAAAAATATTAATAATTTTTTTGAAATTATGCTCATTATCCATCAACATGATGGACAATGTACATAATTCAAAAAAAAAAAATTAAGCTTTAAATATATTGATAATTTTTTTTAAAATATATTCATCGTCCATTAGTATGATAGATGTGGACATAATTGAAAAAAAAAAAAAACTTAAAAAATTCTATAATTTATTTTTTAAAATTGTGTCCATCATCCATCAACATGATGGACAGTGGACATAATTCAAAAAAGAAAAAAAAACCTTAAACTCTTCATCGTTGGAGAACACTGTTCTTCAAGAATGAAGAACACCTCTCTCTCTCCTCTCTCTTCTCTCTCTCTCTTCATCATCCACTTTTGTTTTCATTATCATCCACCAAATTAGACCATTATCAGTTACCTTCGACTTCAAACAACCTAGGTCAATTGGGTTCAAACGAACCCAAATGAACTCAGGTTGCTTGGTTCATTCGACGATAAATGAACCTAGGTTGTTCAAAGCTGAAGGTGGTGATGATGGTCTAATTTGGTGGATGATAATGACAACAAATATGGATGATGAGACAGAAAGAGAGAAAGAGAGAGAGAACAAGACAGAGACAGAGAGAATGTTCTTCATTGTCGCGAACAATGTTATTCAATGATAAGAGTTTAAGTATTTTTTTTTAGATTTTGTCCATGGTCTATCATATTGATAGATGATAGACATAATTTTATAAAATAAATTATAAATATTGTTTTAATCTTTTTTAGAATTTTGTCCATCATCCATCATGTTGATGGATGATGACATTTTTTTAAAAAAAAAAAAAACTATTAATATTTTTATATTTTTTAATTTTTTTGAATTATGTCCTATCCATCATGTTGATGGACATGGACACATTTAAAAAAAAAAAAAAAAAAGAACATTAGTTAGGGGACCTTCAAGGACCAAAGGTCAAAAGGAAGGGTTCCAAGCTAAAGCTGTTGGAAAATATTGTCTCCTTCTCAATCACATATTTTTTATTTTTAAATTATTTTAAATTATTTTTTATTAATATAATAATTGGTTATTATTATCTTATTTTTATACAAAGAGTATTTTATCTATTTAATTAAACAATAGAGGGCTTTTTAGTGATTTCCCAAACTAGTGGAAGATTTTGACTATTATATCAAACTTCAAAGGGAAAATAGGATCATCCCCATTTTATCATGCTTTGACAATTTTGTTTTTTCTCACTAATAGTCAAACTTTACTTTTTAAATCAACTTTGACAGTAAAAGGTATTTTGAATATTTTCATAAACTACAAGAGATATTTTGTCTATTTAATCAAATAATAACGGGTTCTTAACGATTTTCCAAACTAGTTGTGAATTTTGGCTATTACATTGAACTATAGGGGAGAAACATAGAATTGTCCCTTTATAAACTATTTGCTTCATACGAATATCATGTAATATCCATGATTACTTGTGTAATCTCAAGTTAAGTATATAAGTATTATATACAAGAAGATTTAATTTGAGATTAGTAATTTAAAGATTTCCCTAGAAAGCAAATAAAATTGGTACTTTGTTTGTAATATATCTATAATTGCAATTCATTTCGTAATTGATATGATAATTGTATTTGAGATCATTCATATGGCGACATGGAAATAAAGACACCTTATATAATAGAGATTATATAGGACTAGACCACATAAAATGAATTTCTTATTAATATCAATTAAATAAATAAATTCATATTTATTGACCTATTAATCATATATGGATTGATTTTAATTATGAGTGTATTATAAACTCGTATTTGTTAGGTCATATCTTTTGATTTATATGAGTGAGACTGTTATAGATTTATGGTCAATAAGTTTCATACTTTAGAGATATAATTTAATAAGTGGTAGAAACATTCAACATGTGGAATCCACTTCTTCTTATGAGAAGTAAATGTGTAGCTCCTTTAAGTGTTGATTTGAGTCTTGAACAATAAGAGTACTCGACTTTCTGTTTATGAGTAAACTAAAAAATAAATTCATAAGTTTTTATGAATATATTATCAATTAAAGAATCAATGGTACTTACAAGAATAAGATATAATTAGAGAGGTATAACGAACTTTATGACTTAGCTCGAATTATAAACTATTTGTATAGGATCGAACCATATATAATGATTAGATCAATGGACACTGAAAAATTCAATTGTGTAAAACATCTACAATTTTAAGAGTGTAACTTTAGGTTTTTAATGGAGTAACTCTAAAGTTAATAATAGTAAATTTTAAAATTAAAGAGTTTTAATTAATAATTATGATACTATTGGAGCTCAAAATTGTAGGTTTATTTTGTTCCCTTGCTAGCTCGTCTCACTACATGAAACAGGAAAAGAAGAATATAAGTGGAGCATCCAATTATAGGTGTTACACATATAATACTATTACATTTACATAGTATTTAAATAATATCAATTATCTAATTAATTATTATGTATTTTTTATTATTTAATTATTTATCTGTAAAGGTTATGTGCTCAAATCCATGTGACTTTATAAATAAAGAATGATTTTCGATCATTAATTTAGGGATATTATGAAAAAAAAAAAAAAAACCTCTTGAAAAGCAAAATAATCGAGAATTACACCTGTTTTTTTTTTTTTTTTTTAATGAGATGAACTGCTCCTTACCATTAATTTTCCATCCAAATGTAACATTTTATCCAAAATCATAAATAACCAAAATACCTTTATTATAAAACTATAAAATCCTTTATACCTTTCAAACTTATGAAATAACTAAAATATTCTTTAAATTATTAATTAATTAAAATATTAAATAAAAAATAAAAAAGTAAAAAAAAAAAAAAAACACAATTTAAAAAAAAAAAAAAACACATAAACCTTATTCACTTTCGTCTCTCTCCACTCTATCTTTTTCTTCTTCTTCTTCTTCTTCTTCTTTTTGCCTAGAACTCTTCTTCTCTGGGTTCGATTCGAACCCAGAATTGAACCTAGAACTGAGTTCCATTTGGGTTGGGTTGATTGTGGTTTTTTTTTTTCTTTTTGGTTGTTTTTGGTTGATTGGATGTTGATTGTTTTTTTATTGTTTTGGTATTTTGGGATTAATGTTTGGGATATGTTTGTGATATTGGTTCCATCAGTTTTGGGTGATGTTTGTGATGTGTTTTGTGTTTAGGATTTTGGGATTGATGTGTTGAATCAATAAAGAGATGATGATTTTGGGTTTAGGGGATGATAAGTCTGCATTTCTAGTATTGGATTTTTAAAAAAAAAAATTAAATTTTTTTTTTTTTTTCAATTTTCAATTTTCAAATGATTTTTTTTAATTTTTTATAATTTTAACAAATTTTCTCATTTTAAGAATTTTAATTATTTTATCAGATTACCATTTTACCCTCAAATGTTAACACCGGCTAGTTTTTTAAACAATAGGGGCGGTTCACTAATAAAAAAAAATCAAGTGTAATTCTTGATTATTTTGCTTTTTAGGGGCTTCTCATAATATCCCTTTAATTTAGTAGTCACTATATTTGAAAAAGTCAAAGTCAATTAATAAAAGATTATGAATCTTCATTGATATGGAAAAAAGATCATCTAAATTTGGAACAAGATCATCTAATTATGAATTAGATTTCCAATTTGGAATAAGATTATCTAATTATGAATTAGATTGTCTATATTGGAAATTAAATTTTCTAACTAATAAGGAAATATGTTTCCTTGTCAAATTAGAAAACCCTAAATTGATTAATATAAAAGGATGTTTTATATTGAAAATCAATTGATCAAAATTTTGACTTGATCTATATTTTTCCTCACCCTAGCTGCATATCACGAAAGAAAAAAAAAAAAAAAAACCCAAAGATTCTTAATTTTAGGGTTGGCCGCACATCATCAATCAATGAGGGTTGGCCAAACTCTTCATGGTTGCATAGCCTTCATTGTTTTGTTTTTATTGCAAGTTTTCTTTTGTAAAAAGAAAGTTAACGGATTCTTCAAAATTGTGCCCACTCATATGATTTCTTGGTGAAGAGTTATAGTAAGGAAGATCAAGTGATAAAGAATCTGTTAATCAAAAGGGATCAATTCAATCTTCGACCTCATCAATTTAGAATTATTTAATTGTTATTACTAGAATTGAACAAACACTTTTAGTTTGGAAAAAATTTAAAAATCCACATTTTCGCATTTAATCATAAATCGATTTTTCTCTTCATTCTCTGACTTAGGAATCACCCATTCTATCGGAACATATGAGCTAGGATTTTCTATTCGATTCTCTCTAAGAGGCCTTCCTTTAACTCCCTTTCATCAAACTCATAAGGATGTTCTTTAGTTTCAAGTATGTGGGGAATTTCCTCATTCAAATTTTCACTCTGTCTCACCAGTGGCTCAAGTTGTGTATGTGGAAGGTTTTCATCATCTACATGATTAGCATTAACATAAACCATCCATTGGCGGGGAATGTGTTGTGAAGAATGTGTTCCAAAATCTGGAACAACAGGTGAACATGTAAACAGTTGGTTGCTACCACTATGTGAATTATACTGATAATTGTTTTTATCTTTTTCAATGAAAGAAACACATATCTGAGACATGTTTTTATCATCTGACTTGACGAAGTCCAAATCATCATCATCGTTTATGTCTTGTTTAAATTCTTTTCCATGATTAATGACAAGTCCTTTTATATTCAGGTCATATCTTTCGAATCACATTGTAGGTTCGAATTCAGAATCATCAACAGTTGCTCATATGTCAAATTTCTCGGCACTCATACATCTTTAGTTGAAAATCTGACATATTGTTGGCCACCTTCTCGTATGTCCTCCCATCGGCCATTATAACATATCACCATTCTTATTAAATCCATTTTTATACAACAAAGAAGATAAAACAGTTCAATCACTCACTCTCAAACCAGTAGTTTCAGTAAACATACATTAGTTTGCATATATAGACAATAGTTCGCAAAACAAACATTAGTTTCAAAACACACACATTAGTTCGTGAAAACAAGATTAGTTCGCAAACACTAGCCTAGTTAGCTAACTAATTCTGAAACACACTAGTTCACTTGCTAATTACTGCATTTCTCAAACCTTTCTTTCTATGTCAAACTTAACTCCAAACCCAAATCAAAATACAAGTAGAAACTCATTTCCTCAACCATTATACACATATGAATGTGCAGGCTTTCATTAAATTTAACCTAACTATCACATGTAAATGGGGCTTTTTACCTCAAACAAACCTTGGAGTGCCCAACTTTCATAACCTTCAAAGATGAACGAAATCACTTTAAAGATGAACGAAAACTCTTTGGATGTCTAACTAAAGTCTTGACTAGCCTGCTACAGTCCCCTTTTTCCATTTCATTTTAACTTTCTCAATATTGTTTTTCCTTCTAGTAAAGTTTGTTTTCTTTAAAAAAATAATAATATAATTAAAATTTAAAAATGTTAAAAAATATATAATTTAATTTATGAGGTAAACATACAAGAACTAGAAAGGCACTTATCATAAAGTCATAGACTAGTCAATTAATTAGGAAGGCAACGATACTGGTAGTCTTCCCTTGACTTGACTTGGAAGTTGTAAGTCACTCCAAAGGTACGTATCGAAGTTCCCTACAAGTTAGGTCATTACACGTATTATTTTGTCAACCAGATGTCACTTAATTAGAGTTTCACAATATTGTCAACAACTTGCATAAAACTTCGTTCCCGTGAAGAGTGCAGACAATTCGCATAATTGGAAAAAGAATGACTCAGCTGGTCCTTAGACAATGCATATGTGTTGTCGTTATATTTAGCTCTGACATTCTATAGATAACAATTATTCTATATAAAATGAGGCTTTCCTGTATTTTATAAAATGTGAATGATATCATCTAAATATTATTATATTTTTAGAAAGTGGAAACTAATAATATATATATACAATAATCAGATGAATTTTGTAAACTTATAAAAATCAACAATTATAAAAGCAAATTTGCAATTAATCGAGGAAAATGTGAGGTTACAGGTTTTGATTAATATTGATAGTTTACATGTAAGCATGATGCATGAATAAAATATATTTGAAAGTGATGAACTTTGAACTTTAGACTTTTAGAGTACTAAGCGACATCACAGTTGCACATACTTTGAAATTTCTGATGCAAAGTAGTAATCAAAGAAATTTCCTGAAAGCAAATTTGCAATTAATCCCGGAAAATGTGAGGTTACAGGTTTTTGATTAATATTGATAGTTTACATGTAAGCATGATGCATGAATAAAATACATTTGAAAGTGATGAACTCTGACCTTTAGACTTTTACAGTACTAAGCGACATCACTGCTAGTTGCACATACTTTGAAATTTCTGATGCAACGTAATAATCAAAGAAATTTCCTAAGACTTTAACGCTGAAAACAAGATCTCTAATTGGACTTGGGGGCCACTATCTGGGTGGTTCAAAATCTCTAACAATATCTCACGATATTAAAAAAAAAAAAAAAAAAAAAAATAAAATAAAAAAAACCATATCATAATCGGAGGCGAACTTAGCGAGGATTGGCTGGGTCATGGTCTCCTCAAATAATTAAATTATAAAAAAAATATATTATTATCTTTTGAATTTAATAACTTTTATTTTGGCCCCCTAAATATTGTATTTTAATTTATTGGCTCTCTTAAATAAGTTTTCCTTGCTCTACCTTTGTCGATTTTACTAAAGTTCATAGTAACTCTAGTATAACTATATCAATGCTATTGTAATTTGTAGTATAACCATTGAACCTGGCAAGTAGCTCCGATTACTCACTAAGAACCCCACCGACCCTAAGAACGCCCAAATCAAGGGTTCTACTCACCAAAGGCGAGTAGTTCCCTTGGCCCAACTCGGGCAACTTAGGGCTCTGCAATGCCCTTCACTAGATTTCGTACCCACCACCAAGCACCCTTCCTTTGCAAACTATAACCCTTATGTTCATTGTGGTAGCTACCGCCATCTTGCCATCTCTAGTGTTGGTCGTCATCGCATTGTCTCCGCTACCAGTTAATTGTTTAGTGGAAATGGATTGCAGCTTTGCAGGTTATGGGTTTTGACTATTAGAGCTCAAAGGGTTACGGGTTTGGAGTGTCGTCATTGTTGTCAGTCCGATCATGGGTAGCGATTTGGTTGTGGGTACCAACATGGGGTGTTGAAATGTGTTTGACTAGCGATTGAGTGTGATGTCGTTTGTATAGAGAGGACAATTTTGTCGTTCACCCTACCATTTAATAAAACTTCAGTTTATGCCCACCGATTTCAAAAATAATAATTTTCCCCCCTGTTGTCTCAGAATTTTTAATGTTTTTAGAGTGGATAATTACAATCTCACATTAATATTTATGGTTATATAATTGTATTTTGACTTTAGAAATTTTTTTATTTTTCTTTACAGGTTTGATCAAATTTAACCATCAATAAACTAGTTGACTATTGATCAACAGTTAAATCGAGTACTTACCAAGTAGCTGAGTACTTGCTATTCCCTAGGCACCGACTGATTAGTGACTAGCAAGTTTTGAAACATTAGGAAGGATATAACTTTCCATGATAGTATTATTGAATAGAAATAACACAACTTTTCTAAGAAATAATTATGTGTTATTATGGTCTAATATAGCTTGACGATAGAAAACTCTTACTCACTTTGACAATAATTCAGATTAGAATGATTACACCGTATATGATATTTTAAAAAAAAAAAAAAATTGTAAGGATATCAGATCAATCAGCTTATTCAGCTCATGTTGCTCACGTTTCAGCTTCAGCAACTGATTCTTCAGCCTTAGCAGCAGTAGCTTCAGCTCCATACTCTTCAGTTTCAGCTCAACAGCTTAATCAGCAGCTCCAACAAATGATTACTTGGCTTACTTAAGTACAAAAGAAGAGTGGCCTTCCTGAAAATACACTGATGAGCTTACGTGTAGTATAAGCATGTGAATTAGTTATTAATCTAAGATTGTGATTAATTCAGTTATGCCTCAATGGCTGAGATCTAGTATTTTAATTAATATATAAGCTTGTACAAGTTTGCAGTAGCTTAATGAAGAAAATTTCCTCTAGTTTCTAGATTATTCTCTCAAACTTTACTTTATCTGTTTCTTCCATGAAAACAGAGCTTGGACTCTTAGTTTGATTCATCAAATCATTCATTTCTTCATAAATTTTCTCTGATTTTACAAAAATGTTGTAACATTGTAAGAGTACCATGACCAAAGGGTACATAACTATTCCATATTAAATAAAAATAATTAAATTTACTAGTCCTTTGATCAAAATGGTCAAAACTCTTGGCTGTTCGAAAATTGAAAGTGTGAGAGGTGCATGGCTTGCAACATTAATTCTTATGAGATAGTTTCAAGTTATGCCCTTCTTTAAATAATTAAATGTGTTGTGTTTCATGCAAGCCGTTCATCTGGCAGAAAGACTTATAATTCAACGAGCGTGTATACTGGACACATCTTCTGTAATTTTTATTTCATGTGCAGATTCATAAAAACTATAACACTCTACTAAAAATTCTTCTCATTCATCTAATATTAAAGTTTCTAATTATTATTCTTATTATTTTGTGTCTATAGATTAGCCATTAACAATGCTCAGAATAATATGAGGTTTGAGAGTTCAAACTTTGAGCAGAGAAGATCTTGTAAAGAAGACTGGTACAAAGTTGCATATTCAGATCTGAAGGACAAAAATCTTACACTTGAGTTGTTCATTACTGGTATGAAGATGGAATGAAAAAAATTGCTACATGGTGTAGAAAAATGTTTTGAAAGTAGTGTGTTGGGTGTCGGTTATAGCACTACCCTTTGAAAGAGACCGAGTTGAAAAATCAATTTTTTTTTTTTTTTTTTGTAAATTCTCCTTTTTAATTGATTTTGGAGTCAATCTCTGTTTGTATGAAGTGACGTTAGTCAACAACTCAACATACACAGCTAGAAATCGAAAATTTGATCAAATTATCAACAGTAAAATAGATTAATCCGGAAACTTGTAAATTAAGCATGTTATTCATAACAAAAGGACACTATAAAATAGCACAGTATGGTCACGTTCTGCGGCACATATTTTGATCTTATAGTTTCTGCCTAAAGTTTGATTGGCAATGAAACCAACCATGAGTCTTCATTTTGTCCTTCTCATTGAGTTACTTGTCTTAGCCAACATCAAGTTTATCTTCTGCAATCGAACATCATACGTGGGTTGCATCGAAAGTGAAAGACAAGCACTTTTAAGGTTCAAGCAAGATCTCAAAGATCCTTCCAATAGGCTTGCCACTTGGATTGGTGGAGACTGTTGTGCATGGACTGGCATTGTCTGTGACAACTTTACAGGCCATGTCCTAGAGCTCCACCTTAGAAATCCTTTCATCAATTGCGGATCTTTTTTTCAACTGGAAGTTTATGAGACGTCAAAGTTGCATGGTAACATAAATCCCTCTTTGCTTGATTTGAAACATTTAATTTCCTTAGACTTAAGTGAGAATGATTTTGATGGAAATCCTATTCCAAAATTTCTTGGTTCTATGGAGGTTATAAGATACCTTAATCTCTCTAGAGCTGGTTTTGTTGGAATGATTCCCCATCAACTTGGAAATCTCTCCAATCTTGAGCGTCTTGATCTTGGTTGGAACAAGTTGCATGTAGAGAATTTGCATTGGTTATCTGGTCTTTCTTTGTTGGACCATCTTGATTTGAGCAATGTAAATCTTAGCAAAGCATCTGACTGGTTGCTGTTGACAAACTCACTCTCTTCTTTGGTTGAGTTAAGATTGTCATATTGTCAGCTCCAGCCCTCTCCACACCCGAACACTGTAAATTTTTCTTCTCTTACCCTGCTCGATCTTTCTTACAACCAATTCAATAACCGTTTGATTCCGAGCTGGATTTTTGAACTCCATCATTTAGCATCTCTTTATCTACGTAATAATAGTTTTCAAGGTCCATTGCCTAATGGACTTCAAAACTTGACTTTTCTTAGGTGTCTTGAATTATCATACAACCATTTTAATTCTTCAATACCCAACTGGTTGTATAGATTAAACCATCTTGAGCATCTCTCTCTTTTCAATAATAGCTTCCATGGTGAAATTTCTTTTGCTCTAGGAAACCTGACTTCTATCCGTCATCTAGATCTCTCATGGACTAGGCTTGAGGGGCGAATTCCAAGATCATTGGGAGGAATTTGCAGCTTGAGAGAACTTTGGTTAGCTGGTTTGAAATTAAGTCAAGAGATATCTGAAATTTTAGACCTTTTCTCAGGCTGTGTTTTGGATGGACTAGAGTCATTAGATTTACGATATACTCAAATTAGTGGACATTTAACTAATAAATTTGGGCAATTTAAGAATCTAACTGATGTCTACCTAGGCGGAAACTCTATTGTTGGTCCTATTCCATTGTATTTTTGGAAACTTTCATCCTTGAGAATTGTAGATCTTTCATCTAACAAATTGAATGGAACTATTGATCAATTTCACTTTCAAAATCTTACAAACTTGTTTTACTTTTATACATCTGGAAATTCATTAACACTGAAACTTAGTCCTTATTGGAATCCTCCATTTCAACTTGAATCCTTAGGATTGGCTTTTTGTCATTTAGGACCTCAGTTTCCATTGTGGCTTCATTCACAAAAGCTTTTGCTTTATCTAGACATATCTAGCACAGGGATCAAAGACAATCTTCCAAGTTGGTTTGGGGAATTTCTTTCTCAATTTACTTATTTTAACATTTCTCATAACCAAATCTATGGGAAGATTCCAAGTTTTGTTGAGGCTACTCAACTCGAGTCACTTGATATGAGTTCAAATAATTTATCAGGTCCATTGCCTATCATATCATTCAACATGCATGCGCTTGATCTTTCCCGTAATTCTTTGTCAGGATCAATGTCCCATTTTCTATGCTATAAGATGAATGAATCGAAGGGAATGCAAGTCATCAATCTAGCAGATAATCTTTTGTCTGGAAAAATACCTGATTGTTGGATAAGCTGGCAACGCCTAATTTTACTCAACTTAGGTAACAACAAGTTTACTGGCAACCTCCCAACCTCAATTGGAGCTTTAATTTCCCTTCTATCACTCCATCTTCACAAAAATAACCTCTCTGAGACAACGTTATTGTCACTTAGAAATTGTACGGAATTAAAAGTACTTGATATAAGTGAAAATAAATTTGGAGGAAATATCCCAACATGGATCGGAGAAAGTTTCTCAAAAATAGTTATTCTCAACCTTCGAGGAAATAACTTTCATGGAACTGTACCGTTGGAACTTTGTCATCTTGTTTCTATACAAATTTTAGACCTTGCAAACAACAACCTTTCTGGAACCATACCAAGATGTATCAATAATTTTAGTGCCATGGTGAATGTGAAAACTTCTGTGGGAAACTACATAGGGTATTTTATTGAACTGACCTTATCATCTGCTTTCCTTACTTATGCATTCTTTCTTGAAAATCAATTACTTGTGATGAAGGGGCGATCAGATGAATACAACAGGATTCTCAATCTGGTAAGAGGTATAGACCTTTCCAACAACAATTTTTCAGGGGATATTCCAACGGAAGTGGCAGCTCTTAAAGAATTGCAGTCCTTGAATTTGTCATACAATTCTTTTACTGGAAGAATTCCTGAGAATATCGGCAACATGAATTCATTAGAATCTATTGATTTCTCAATTAATCAACTTTCTGGTGAAATCCCGCAGAGTATTTCAAATCTGTCATTTTTGAATCACTTGAATTTGTCGTCCAACAACTTGGTGGGGAGAATTCCTTCAAGCACTCAAGTTCAGAGTTTTGATGCATCTTGTTTTGTTGGCAACGATCTTTGTGGATCTCCACTTCCCAATAAGTGTACTGTTCAAGTACCTGATCATCATGGAAATAATGGTAGTGCCGGTAATGAAGCTGAAATGGATTGGTTTTTTGTAAGCATGGTGCTAGGATTTGTGGTGGGCTTTTGGGGTGTAATAGGACCTTTACTTGTGAACAGAAGATGGAGGTATTCATATTATCAGTTCTTGGATGGTGTTAAACACAAATTTCACAATGTTCTGCAAAATGTTTTTAGTTTTTGTTTTTTGTATTCGTTTTTAGTTTTGGTTGTATTCAAAGTTTATGTTATTTAATCTTGAAATGAAGTATTGTAATAAAGCAGCTACATTTTTGTATTGCATACATGCATTTACTTTTTGCTATTTAGAATTATTCTTATCATGGTTCACCTTAGAATGATTTTCTACATTTTATACTTCCATGTTGAAATTTCGGTGGCTGTTGGAAATCTTACTTCTATCCGATCTCTTGATCTCACTTCCGCAGGACTTGAGGGGAAATTTTCATGGTCAGTTTTAGGAGAAATTTGCAGCTTAAGGAAGCTCTTGTTAGCTGATATCAGATTAAATCAAGAGATATCTGAAAGTTTAGATATTTTCTCAAGTTGTGTTTTCGAAGAACCATAGAAATTAGATCAATTTGCAGTTTAGTCAACTTTATGGTTGTTTAACTAATAAACTTGGGCAATTTAAAAATCTACATAAAGTTCTTCTAGTTCGCAACTCTATTGTTGGTCCTATTCCATTGTCTGTAGAAAGAGTTTCGTCCATGACAATGGTTGATCTTTCAAATAACAAAGTGAATAGAACTCTTATTCAATTTCACCTTGAAAATCTTACAAATTTGTACTATTGTGTGTATCTAAATTGTCATTAAAACTTGGAATCTGGTCTTGATTGGAACCCTCCATTTCTACTTGAATCTTTAGGGTTGGTTTCTTGTCATTTAGGACCTCAATTTTCATTGTGACTTAATTAACAAAAGCATTTGTTTTATCTAGATATATCTAACAACTCTGGGATCTTAGACATCTTTTTGAGTTGGTATGGGAAATTTCTTTCTCAATTTGTTTATTATAACGTTTCTTAACATCTATTAGAAGATTCCTAGTTTCACTGAGGCTACTCAGCTTGAATCACTTGATATGATTCGAATCATTTATTATGTCCATTGCCTATCATATCATTCAACATGTATGCACTTGATTTTTCTCACAATTCTTTATCAGGATCAATGTCCATTTTCTATATGAGAAGAATGAATAAAAGGGAATGCAAGCTCTCAATCTTGGAGACAATCTTTTGTCTGAAGAAATACCTGATTGCTAGTTGAGGTGTGGCAACACTTCATGCTACTCAACTCAGGTAACAATAAATTTACAAGTAACCTGCCAATCTCAGTTGGAACTTTAAGGTTCCCTTCAGTCACTCCATCTTCAGAAAAATAGCCTCTTTGGGACAATGCTATTTTCACTTAAACATTGTAAAGAAATATTAGTCGTATTTGATTTCAGTGAAAATAAATTTGTCAGAAACATCCCAACATGGACCAACGAAAGATTCTCAAGAATGTTTATTCTCAACCTTCGTGCAAATAAATTTCATAAAGTTTTACCGATAGAACTTTGTCATCTAGTTTCTATATATTCAAATCATAGACCTTGCTTACGACAATTTTTTTCGAACCATACCAAGACGTGTCGGTAACTTAAGTGCCATTGTGAACGTGAAATCCTCTGTGGAAAACTACAAATGATTCTACATTCGCCTAAACTACACGTCCTCCATTACTCTTGAGTATGCAAGCTTTAATGGAAATGAGTTTTTTGTGATGAAGGGGCAAGCAGATGAATATAGATCCTCAATATGGTAAGAAGTATAGACCTTTTTTGGAACAACACAATCTCGGGGAATAGTCCAATGAAAGTGACTCCTAGAGAATTACAGCCTTTGAATTTGTCATATAATTCTCTTATCGAAAAAATTTCCCGTGAGGAACAATGATAAGAAGTCATTGGAATCTGATTGATTTCTCTATGCAGGGGTGGACCCATCATTGGCCCCCCCCCCCCCCCCCCCCCAAAAATTTTGTAAAATTTTATTAATTAAGTTTAGTATATATTTAAATATATAAATGTTAATGCGACATTATAACAATTACATAGAGTGGCGCCCGTGATTGGGCGCGCGCCTTTCTCTCTCGAAATCACAGGTTCTATCCCTCGCCCACCTAAAACTATTTTGTTTTTCTCCATTTGCAGGCATTTTATATATTATATAAATAAATTTCCAAAACCAGGCACATGCATATGCCAACTTTGATGGCTGTGCCTACCTTCTATTTTTGGGGGAACCATGGTTCAATCCCCTTTAGAGTCATTACTGCTCTTTTTTTTTTTTTTTTTTTTTTTTTCACTCCTAATCAATGCTTTGTTTCATAAATGTGTGTGCATGTTTTTTTTTTTTTTTTTTTTTTTTTAATGGCATAGACCATGTTTTTCTTTCTTCTATCCACCATGGTTTAATTTCTTTCTCCGTTAAAATATGTTACTTTTTCTCTCTTTTTTTTCTCATTATGATTCAATCGGTTTTCCCATCAAAACATGTTTTCTTTTGCTCTCTCTCCATTTTTCTCCGCATTATTAGAAATTGATCTTTAAATATAAAATATTTTGATTTAACAAATTATTATACTTATTTCAAATTATTTATTTTTATTCCAAACTATATCATATTTACACGAACTAGAAAATAAAACATATAGTGTTATTCAATCTTAATAGGTCTTGATTTACTCATGGTTTTTTGTGTGAATTATTGTTCTTTTACATAAACTATTTTACATGATAAAATTCACAAATAAAAATACTCATATGAATTATAATTATTTTTATCTTTTATTTTTATTTTACTTTACTTTGTTATAAATCATATACATTTATTAGATAAAAGACTATAAATATAACTTGATTGCTAAGTTTAATAATAAATATATAAAGTTTGATTACATACATTTGTTTGTAATTTTGTCATCATAAAGAAGACATATCACTGAATTAAGTTTTTATTTATTTTTTTAAGTAATATGAAATTTAAACTTCTCTCACTAAAAAAAATGAAGCTAGTACACAATTAACTCACAATTGCTGTGTTTTTGTTTTTATACTTGTATTAAAAATATTATTTAAGAAATTTTATTTACAATCTTGTAAAAAGTAAAATTATATATCCTCTACTGGTTATATATTTTAAATATTTTTATTTCATATAATGTCATTATAGTAATTGAAGAAAACATTACAAAAAAAAATCTCATATAATTTAGTTTTATAATTATTATGTAAAAGTGTTCCCCCTTCCCACAAAAATTTCTGGGTCTGTCATTGTCTCTATGAATCATATTTTTACTTTATAGTGAAATCCCACAAAGTATTTCAAATTTGACAAGTTTGACGTTTTTGAATCACTCGAACTTGTCCCCCAACGACTTGGTGGGGAGAATTCTTTACGCAGTCAACTTCAAAGTTCTGATGCATCTTGTTTTGCTGGCAATAAACTTCGTGGACCTCCACTTCCCAATAATTGTACTGTTCAAGTTCCTGATTACGGAATTGGTGAAAGTGCTAGAAATGAAGCTGAAGTGAATTGGTTTTTTGTAGGCATGGTACTAGGATTTGTGATTGGCTTCTGGTGTGTAATAGGACCTCTATTTGTCAACAGAAGATGGAGCTATCTATATCATCAGTTCTTGGATCATGTTGGACACTTATTCTGCAGTGTCGTTTTTAAGTCTGTTTTCTTTGTACCTCTATCGACTTATGGTATTTAACCTTTAAGAACTAAAGTACTACTGCATTCCTGTACTGCCTGCATGAATTTACTTGTGTACTACCATAGAATTGTTATTCTAATCTATCTGATGCGTTATTATTCAATCTTTTCATGACTCGTAAGTTATTATTCTATCTCTTTACGGATAAGACTCATTATGTCTCCAATATTCCAAGTGTCAATTTTGTCTTCATATTTATTGAAATTACCTTGTCCCATCAAAAAAGGTCAAGTTTGCTAGAAACATAATATAAAATAAAAAGAATGAAAATTTTTTCTCTAAGGAATGTTCCATGTCAAGAACATGAGGAAAATGTTTTCGATTTCATGAAATTTACAATTGTTAAATGAATATAGTATGCAAATATTAATGATATGGGCAAGGGCTGTACAGTCAAAATGATGCGTATTTTGACAAATGATTACAAACCAAAAGCATATTGTTATTAAAATATGGATTCTTATTATGGCCGTAGAAACTATGTTTTGCATATACCATCATTGAGGAAGAATGTTTATAGATTACATCAATTAATGCTTGTACATGAGCACTTGCTGCTTGGTATATAACCTTTCAAATTTCAATCCTGCAATCTCTAAGCCAAGATTTTTATAGAAGTATAATATTTCCTTGTGCCAAATCAAGTGCAGCGTGCAAAAAAATAATTCTATTATTTCTCGATTAGGACAAAATTTAATGAGCTTCACTGGATACTATGTCCGCTGTGGCCTGTAATAAAATTCAAAAATATAAGCGCGAGGTAGAAGGAACTTAACATTAAAGGGGAACGGAGAGGGGGGACAAGGAACTAATAATACACGGATTTGTGTAGACGTTAGATGAAGCTTCACTTTCTTGCTTCTTTTTCCTGTGAATTCAGAAAATTTGGGAGCTCAACTACTGCCGATTTTGCAATGTTTTTATGTAATGCTTTTCGTTTTTACTTCACGGGAGATTTTGAAAGCAACATTGAAGGTTTAGAGAGTATTCAAGGAAAGAACGTACTTTTTTAAGTATTTCTTGTGGAGTTCCACAGCCCCGGTCTCAGAAAGTATAAAAGAAGCAAAATATAACCGAGGGCAGACGTAAAGGGTATTAGCAAAATAAAGTTGCAAGGCGTTTCATATACTCACAACAAATTGGACATCCATTAACTAAATCTGCAGAGAAGATGGTTAATCGGTACACAGCCATTGACAACTGTTGCCTTGCTTACACCACAGTATGAAAAGATGATCTTTGGAACCAAGAGAATGTGACCGAATCTCAGGCCCCTGGCTGAGGTCAAAAAGATCATACAGTGGAACCAAAAGTCTCAACCTACCCCTTGGCATTCTAGAAAAGACTAAACGTATGCGCGCATAACAAATTTGTCGATGAAGACTCTCTATATTATGTTGTGATAAGTTGAGGGGAAATGAGGAACACCTTCCAGGCGAAAGCAGTAATCCAGCATTGCCTAGGACCTCTTTTCAGGAAATTATACAGCAACATGGTCATAACTTCTTTACAAAGCCAAAAAGAAAAATGGAGTTTGTTCTTGTTAAAGGGGCGATGATGGAGATTCCGGAATGATCCAGATGATAGAAAGTTCCAGGCAGAACAAACTTGCCTGCTCTCCAAGAATTTTCAAATTATTTTTAAGTTAAAAATGCAAGGTATAAAAAAAGAAATAAAAAATGGAAGCCATCAAAAGCTTCAAGAGTTGACCATTGAAGTCAGTTAAGACTTAAGAGGCTACATAAAGCTCTCTTTGCTGTGCACTTGTACTTGTGAGAAACACTAGTCAATAAACTTAGCTTCCCACTTTTCAACTGTCTTGCAGCCTTTAATTTGTATAATTACACTTTATTTTTCTATGATCCCATCTATCAATCATCTCTCGTCAACCTATCACCTATCAATCAAATCTTTAACCATTACTTTGTCTATTTCACATCCCCCTACACGCCACACAATTTTCACTCCATTCATATTTATATGTATTTTAATCATTTACCCAACAATAGTATCGCTACGTTCTATGGGCGTACACCAATGGCCGATTCCAACCATTCTTCTGTTCCACTTCCACCTTTTCATGAGGAAAATCATGATTGGGAATTTACCACAATTACCCTATTTTGGCACCTTATACACATAATTATCCTCTCAATAAAATAAAATTATTAAATTATCCTAAATTACCCAAATACCCCTAATAAATTAAAACCAACTCATTAATACAAATCATTAATTATTTACCTACCTAATTAAACTATAATAAAATAAACAAAATACACCATCAAATAAATATCATCAATCCACATTAATCCATCCTCCATCACAATTTTACTCCAACAACAATCACTTTTTTTTTAATCAATTTTAGTTTTGAGTGGAAGAAAACATGAAGAAAAGTTAAAGAAATTTGAGTATTGATAAAGGTTAGTGCTTATATTCGAGCTTTTAAAGAATTAGGTGATTATGTTTTTGAAAAAAATGGAACAAAAAAATTGTTGTTCGAGTCAATGAGTGAGTCAAATTCAGGTCGACCCGAAGTTATCATTCTGACTTGATATCAAGTTAGCTTCCGACTTGATGTTAGGGTGACCCGAAATCGAGTCAGTTTCTGACCCGAAAACTTAATTGTTGACCTAGATTCAAGTCGGAAACTAACCTAATTGGATTAGTTTCCCACCCAAAAGTATAATTTTATGTTACCAAATTGTTCTTTAAGTATTTGATATCAAGTCAATTGCTAATTATATGTTATCAAATTACTTTTTAAGCCGTTTAATATTAACGATTATATGTTATCAAATTTTCAAGATTAAGGATGTCTATTGTACAATTGGTTTTCAATTGGGAGTGGACAATGGAAGAGTGATTGTGGGGTTTACTGGTATGAGAGTCAGAGGGCAAAGGTTTTTATATTTCCACGGGATATAATTTTTGAGTAACTATCGGATAAAGCATACCGCATCATAGGTATTAATAAAAACCATTATTGAGTTATATCAATTACTGTTACTCAAACCATTTGTCCAAGCATGCCTATTGAGATCATTGATGATGATGATGTTGCATTATTGCTTGACCATGAGAATATTGACCGTCTAGTTTTTATAAGTGTAGAGAAGGTTGAGTGTGATTCAACAAATTTGAAGGATACTTGTCAACCGGAAGCTTCTTGTAAACCAAATCATACATCTGAATTTGACTTCCATCCCAATTTGGAAACTAGTAATGTGAATGACAATAAAATGTCCAATACTAGTCAACATATTAACCAAACTCAGGTGTCTATTTAGATGGTATTAGGGAAGGGTTTACACGATGTGGTAATGATACTTTTTATCCTCATCTTCGTTGTGGATTTGAGGGTAACTCAAGAATGGAGCATGTTCAAGGGATTTTGATTGATCACCATATAATGGATTGTGATGAATAAGAACAATATAACCATCCCATTAGTTATGGTGAACTAGCATCGGGTCGAGTTTCGAATTGATATGACTAGCAATTTAAGCATGTTTAAAGGCTTGTTCCAACAACATATGCATTGTATTCAGTTAATTCTAATGAAGTTGCTCTTAGATGCAATCCTATGTGTATTCAATTTGGTGAATTACTTGAGAACAAAGAACAATTCCAATCAAAGTTAAGTAGATATGCCTTGGCAAACGGGTTCCAAACAAAAGTCATGAAATCCGACACAACAAGATATCAGGTTCGGTTCATTGTCGTAGATTGCAACCGGCACTTATGTGTAGTCAGAGATGGAAATTCAGGTTATTTTCATATTTGAAGAGTTGACCATGAACACATATGTTCCATGGAACAGCAATTTCCACATCAAAGGCAAGCAAGTGCTCATATTATAAGAGAATATATCAAGGAAAAATTTAGGGACCACTGTGTATACAAGCCTAAGGAAATTATAAGAGACATATAAAATGAGTTTGGCATCTCATATAACTACTACAAAGGATATCGAGTCAAACATATTACATTGGATGAGCTCAAGGAACTCCTACTGA
The DNA here is from genome assembly GCA_019925255.1 of Litchi chinensis. Taxonomy (NCBI): domain Eukaryota; kingdom Viridiplantae; phylum Streptophyta; class Magnoliopsida; order Sapindales; family Sapindaceae; genus Litchi; species Litchi chinensis. Next base: position 21,901,826 of record CM034462.1, read on the forward strand.
ATCATACATGATTTTATCTTCATACTTGTACATGCTAAAGCAAACCAAACTTGGAAGTATTACTGACCTTCAGACTATTTCTAATGATAGGTTCATATACATGTTCATTTACTTGAAAGTTTGCATAAATGGGTTTTTATCTTAAATTATTAGACCAGTCATTGTTTATGGCACATTTTTAAAGGATCCTCACAATAGGGTTTTATTTGTGGCCGTGTGTGTGGATGGTAATGATCAAATTTTCCTTCTAACCTTTGGTGTGGGTGATTCTGAAACTAATGATGCATGGAAGCGATTTCTTACAAGGTTACGTAATGTCATTGGATAAGTTAAGGATTTGGTTATGGTTTTTGACAAAAAATCTAGCATCAACAACGATGTGGAAAAAGTGTTCCCTAATTTCTTTCAGGTGGCCTATGTAGCATTTAAAACGGAATATGGTTGCAAAATGTGGAAAAAGAAAGACATTAAAATATGTTTACTAGAAGGCAGTTAAGGTGTATCGAGTGAATCAATTTACCCATTCCATAGAACAATTAGAAAACTTGAATCTGAAAGTCGTTACATTCATTACTAGAGTTGGTATTGGTCGTTGGTCAAACTCACATTGTCCAAGAAAAAGGTACAAGATAATGTCAACAAATATTACAAAGTCGATGAATAATGCAATTAGGGATTGTCAAGAGTTGCCAATCACTTGAGTTGTTGAATATATTAGAGGGTTCTCTAGCATTGGTTCCATGATCGTCGAGCGGAAGAACTTCAAGTGACAACTCAATTGACAACCGTGATAGATGTAGCAATTATCTTTAATGATGACTTGACTCGCATATACATAGTTTATTTACTTTTACACATTTTTTGTTAGAGATGGAGATTTAGATGGACATATTGATTTAACAACAAGGGGTTGTAGTTGTCAAGAATTTAACCTAAACCAATATCCATGTGTGCATATTTTAGCTTGCATTAGGCTTAGAGGATTTTCATATTCAAACTATTTTTCGCCCTATTACTCTTCTAGGTCTCTTGTAGCCTAGACAACCATCCAACTGGTTGATTCTAAAAGATGTTGGGGCTAAAGTTGTTCTCCCTTTAATCAATCAACGCCATCCATGAAGACCAAAAAAAAAAAAAAATCGCATTCTATCAGTTGGGGAAGAAGTTCAAAAAAGGAGATGCACTAATTGTTAACATCATGGTCACAATAGTCACACTTGCACCTATCCGAAGTCTGCAAGAGTACCAAGCAACACCGAGAGCATAGGATAGTCAAGCGGCAATAACAATATTGCAGAATGATTAATTTAAGTGAACTAATGTTGTTTGCATATTTGTTTTGGACCAAAAAAATAATATTGTCTTTACTTGCATTTCTATCTAAGTCTAGTTAAATGTTGACACGCAATTTAATTTTTGTGACCTACATTACCTTTTGTAATCTTGAATGTTTCTAGATAGCAATCTGCAGCTTATGAACATTCCACACAATATATTACTATATTCCAAGCATTTAGACCTACAAGCTTTAAAAAAAAAAAAAATTAACATAATTTTGCTTATACGTACAACATTTTCAATTAACACAATACACCTACTTTAAAGGTTCTAAATATTCACTTTTAGTTTCCATATATCAAAATAAAATTCCACAAGTAAGTAAAACTACACCACAAATTAAAACCAAAATGCACATTTCATTTGCTTACTCTATGTTTGATACATCATTAATTTTTTGTTTATCAGCATCAATAATATCTTTTGTAGATATAGGTTTTATAGGTACAAATTTATAATTTTGAAAAATTTTTGTAGCTATTTCTTCTCTAAGTCGTGAGCTGTCTTTTGCCCCAAATTCAAATAGTTGTCTAGTCTATAGACATTCCAAGTATTTAAGGGTGAAAATCTCACAATTCGACCTATGTAATGACATATAATAAAAATAGAATGCCATAATTCATAATATCATTAATAATTGCTATTGTAAAAATGTTGAGAAATAAGATTTGTTTATACCATTCATCTTGTTTTGGAACATTGACTTCGAGTCGCTATATTTGAAATGGAATAGTATCAAAATAAGCGTTTGGCAATGTTTGAATCAACAAGAAAGGTAACATCTTTCGAAGGCATGTTGCCAGAGTAATAAGATGATCGACTACCATGATATCCGACTTTGAATCATATATGTTAATCATACACTTCGCCAAGTTTGCTTCAATGGTAACCCAACGCACATTATTGATGTTTGCAGGAAACAATAGCTAGAAACCAATATAAATGCAACTCATTAGCAAGACATGCAAAAAGAAAAAGAGAAAAAGAAATCAAGAATGAAACTTTGAATTATTTACTCACAACATTAACTTTACTCCAATCCTTTCATGCATGAATCAGAGTCTTTTCATATGCGTTATCTAAATTATCACTATCCCAATCATGCTTAAATTGGTTTTTTTTTTCACTCTTATTTAACATTGACCACTTTTTTGAATTTTCATCTGCATAATTGTCAAAAGGAGGTTTGCATAAGAAGTTAACGTGACAAATTTGCCCATGATTAATAGTAGTTATTACCATAAAACTGTAGTCTAATAAAGCTTTATCACGATTATATATGTTAAGAAAATGAAATGTACAGCGACTCATAAGACGACAATATGTCTCTATATGTTGCCTGTTGTATACAATATTAATACACTAATTTTCCAATTGGAAGTCTAAGCTTAGAACAATTATGGTTAATCACTTACATCACCCTCTAACCACTCAGTTGGGGACAATATTTTCTTAAACCATACAACATCAACCGTAAGTAAGCTCGTATCCAAACTGTATTAGCACAAATATAAGTATCAATATATATTGGAATATTGTTGATGACAAGTATAGTGTTTATGTATATTCATACTTCTAGTTACCAGTGTCAGATATCCTTTCATTAAGTGAAAATAAAGAATCTTTATCTACTTGGCTTTCAAGTCCAAATTCTATCATTTTGGGTTTTTCCGGCATTTTAATCATGGGGTCAACATGCAAGCTTTTCACAAGCACCAACTGTTTACGGTCTCGATTCGATTGGATAGTCAGCTTGGGTGGTCTTAACAGTTATACTATATCTAATGAACTAACAGGCATAAAAGGAGATGATACATCATGTACGAATGATGTAACCAAATCATGGATATTATTGTCACTCAAATTTAATACCATCACATCATCAGTAGTCACACTATTAGACTTATCATTTGCATGTAAAGGAGGTTATTCATATGTCTGCACTCAAATTTAAGTAGTTAACATATGCACATGTAAATAATGAATATCAAAATTAACTAAAGTATAAACCATTATAGATTTTACCTTATTAATAATATTGAAAGTATCAGGCACCATAGGCTTGCAAATAAGCTTTGTTAGTTGAATAAACCCCCTTATGTATTTCATCTTTTACTTTCTTAAAATATTCATCTGGTCATACACTGAGAGTTATAAATTGAACTTCAAGATTATCATTTTCTACTTGCAAATAAGTTCTGTTAGTTGAATAAACCCCTTATGTATTTCATCTTCTACTTTCTTGAAATGTTCATCTTGTCATGCATTAAGAGCTTTAAGTTGAGCTTCAAGATCATTCAACCTATCACTTGAATACTTTTTATTCTTTCGACTATTATCTTTTTTTCTCTTGATACAAGAACCACCTTCTTTTGTCACATAACCCCCCTTGAAACGAGTATCAATATCTTCATGGACATTATCTCTACCTCCTTGAACATCATCATCATCATTACCATTAGACCTGCCATCATCATTTATATATTCATCCTGAACATCATCGTCAAAACTACCATTATCGTCAAAACTACCATTATCATCAAAACATCCACTTAGATTCCCAAACATGACATTGTTCAAAACAATCCAACAATTCAAACTCTCCAAATACGGTTTCTTTGCTTCGTCATTAAAGAGGGCTTAAAATTTTGTAGGTGGTGAGCTATATCAAATAAAAATGAACAATCTACATGTGTAAAACTTAGGAAGTTGACAAGAAAAAAAAAATAAATGCCACAAATTAGTTAATATTTACATCCATTTTGTCAAATAAATTTTTCTATAAAAAATCATAACCGAGAATCCTTGTGCATATTCAATTAAAGATTCGGGGGGCATAATTGTTGACCCCTGTTGCATGTCCAAATGTTGACCATATTGATATTACTTCAATTGTCCACACCTTGAAAAAGAAACAAATAACAAATATTAATATATAGAAAAGCAATAAGGTTATTAATATATAGAAAAGTAATAAGGTTCATAAAAAATATATATATACATATTATACTTTAAAAACTGATTACGCTATATTGACCTGAAAGGCTGTCACAAAGCCATATAAATTTATTTTACTAGTTTTGGCTTTGCCTTTCGTGGAAGAATCAAACGCATCATCCAAATAACTAGACAGATACTTATATGACTTATGGTGTATGAATGACCCACCAAGGAAACTTATTGAAAGCATCTAATTCATCCACCAATTGCAAAGCCCACTACTAAATGGTATTACACTTAACCATTCCACAGAAAGTCATTTAAAAAAAAAAAAAAAAAAAAACACTAAATCTAACTTCACCATATCCATCTCACTGATATTTTTATTAGCCCAAAGCCTCGTTTTAAACCAATCAATCACCATTGTAATTGATACTTTATTCATACTAAAGTACTTCTATCGTAGCCTCTGATTATTCATATGAGATTCTTCCATTTCAAACTTTGAGTCATCTCCAAATTAAAGTCCAATCATCACAAAACTCCACTAGGCTATATCTTATCAAGTCATTTGCAACATGAAACCATATAGTATCAATTAACTCATTTTCATATTGGATATGACACTCCCTTAAAAGAATATGGTAACAAAAATGCCTAGAAAACATCATTTCATTAACATTAAGAAAATGACCAAAACAAGTGCCCTTAAAAAGTTCGAGTTGATCAACAATAAAGAAGATTTTATCAATTGTATGTTTTTCTAATTACTGTAGCCGCTAACTTGTCATAATTCTCGAGCTATTTTCTTTATTTTTAGTAATTTGTTAAACTTTGTTTCAGTCATGTACACCTACAAAAATAATTATTTCGAAATCTTCATGAATTACAATCCAAACCAAAAATGTATAAATTGGTTTCTAAACAGTGAAACTGAAATTATAAATGAGCCTAAACCAAACATGATGTGTGGTTGGATTTGAAATTGGTCACAGTCTCACCATTAAAAAAAAAAAAAACAATTTGGCATCTGTTATTAAAATTAAAAAAAAAAACACTAAAACGAAAGTGTTAAAATATTGAAAACACAATGAAAAAAGCGTACACACCTTTTTAACAAGCTTACACACACTAGATTCAGACAAAATTAAAAATAATCATAATAGAGAGTATCAAATCTAAAGAGTGCTTTTCAATTTAAGTCCACAACAAAAAGAAAAATTCATTTCTAGCACTCTATTTATAAAAATTCATTTTCAACCTCTCAAACAAACTAATTACTACCTATACCCACATTACCCAAACTACCCCTAAGTATTTTTCAATTTAAAATTCCCATTAAAACCTTACTGAAATTACGAAATTGCCCTTTTCCTCACTCTTCTTCTTCCCTTTTCTCTTGCAACCGGTTCCACATCTTTCATCCTTACGTTTTTTTTTCCCATCCATAATAGCTGCATTTCGTGCACTTATTAAGTTGTTTACGACCATTAAAGCTGCATTTCGAAGCTTCTTTGCCTCTAACAAACTCTACATTCAAGCTTTTCTTCAAGTTAAGGTATGTGATTGTTGTTTTTGGTTGATTTTCAAATTATTTTAGTCACATTGCTTAGTTTTAGGGCATAAGAGTGAATTGTGGTTGTGATTTAACCTGATTAGCAAGATGGATCTGCACAAAACGAAGAGAAAAAGAACGTGAAAAATACTGCGTTTCTCTGCAAATCGTCGGTTTTTGTGAATGTTCGTAACCCGAATCGGGTTTTCTTTATTAATATAACCCGAATCGAGTTTATGAAATAACATAACCCGAATCGGGTTTTAGGATACCATAAACCCTGGATCGGCTTATGTTTATTCACAAAAACCGATTCGGGATACATCATATCACAAAACCCGAATCGGATTCTGTGATGTGTTGTATTTTTTTTTTTTTTTTTGTTTTGTTTTGTTTTGTTTTGTTTTTTGTTTTTCTATTACTTTCGGTTGTGTATGTTTGATATTAATTGTATAATATTTGGTTGGATTTTGATGAATTTGGCAATAAGAAATTAGATACTAAATTTTAATATGACATAAGTATGTGTTACACTAATTTTTTATACTTTAAATTTTATAGGAATGAGTGAAGTGCCGATAATAGTCAAATGTAACGGAGAGTGGAATGGGAATAACTATGTTGGAGGTGAGACATTCATGATGGGGGCCCCTAAGAACGTTAATTTTTCTCGATTGGTAGAATTCGTTTACATAGTGACTGGCATTGATAAAAGAATATGGGATATTCATTTGCATTATTTACTCCGAGCTAGGGGAATGCCCGCAGTGAAGATTCCAATCACTACTGATCTCAGTGTCCGAGGTGTGATTTCAGACAAAAAAGCTGATTATAGAGAAATTTATGTTGATAAGATTATGAGAGATTCTAGAGGTATTAGCTCCACTGTCCCTCAGTTTCCCATTAATGTAATATCAGATCCAAGGCATGTGGAGGTACCTACAGATAGAATTGCAAGTCCGATTATAGGTGGAGGTCAAAATTGTTTTATTTCTTCTAGTGGTAGCAACCAAGTTTCAGCTTCTATTGCCGCATTTACATCTGTAGAAAGTCCAATGTATGAGTTTGATTTTGGCAGAAATGATTATGATGATGAAGATCAGGATGCAGTTAGCGATGGTGATGAGACATCGAACAGTGAAGATGATAATGAGGAAACTGAAGGTGATGACATTGAAACTAGAGCTGATACAGAAGTACGATTTTCGGGTTCACAATTTGAAACCAACCCTTCACAACCATACTGGATTGTTCCTGGTGTAGATCAGTGTGAAATTGAGGGTACATCAGTGGCTATGTCGACCTTTATCCGACGTGATACATTGTACAGAGGTGCATTTTTTGATAGTAAATATGAATTGAATGTAGCCGTTGGAAAATGTGTGCTTAATTCCAGGCATCAACATAAAGTCAGACGTTCATGCACGGTTAGATATGAGGCTGGTTGTAAGGATTTAAGCTGTAGTTTTGAGATTCGTGCAAGATGTAGAAAAGGTGGTTCTATGTGGTATGTGTATAAGTATGTACCAGAGCACACATGTTGTCAAGATGCTTACGAGTCACATAGACGCAGTGTGAAGACTGTTGTCGTGGCAACATTGTATCAGAAAAAAGTGGGCCTTGATAGTATAACACCTCAGCTTTTGATGGCAGAAATGTTGGAGCAATATGGTGTGCAGATCATGTACACTAAAGCTTGGAGGTCTTTACAATATGCAAAGAAACTAGCATATGGAAAAGCAGATGAGTCATTTCAGCAGCTTCCTTCGTATTTTCACATGTTAAAAGAAACAAACCCTGGTACAGTGACTGCAATTGAGACAGATGAAAACAACAGCTTTTTATATTCATTCGTTGCACTTGGAGCCTCAATTGATGGTTTTCGATCTTACATCAGACCGGTTATTGCGATTGATGCCACTCATTTGAAAGGTGAATACAAAGGAGTGATTTTTGTTGCTGCATGCAAAGATGGGGAGGAAATGATTTATCCTATTGCTTTTGGATTTGGTGATGGAGAGTCGGATAATTCATGGACTTGGTTTTTAAGTAGATTGAGAGAGATTATCGGTGGGAGGCACCATTTGCCATCAGATTTGATTATTGTATCCGATCGTCATAAAAGCATTGCGAATGCGATGAGTAATGTTTTTCCCGAAGTCCCACACGTGTTCTGTTTCTTCCACTTGAAGCAAAACCTGAAAAAACATTTTAGAAAGCAAAAAGATGTGGAGGATATGTTCTACCTTGCAGCATATTGTTATACAAGGTCAGATTGTGATAGATATTTGGAACAAATTCAACGGGTATGTCCGCAAATGCATGAAAAATTGGTTGATGTTGGAGTGACAAAATGGTCACGTGCATATTCTCCTAAAAGAAGATATGGCATGATGACCACTAACATTGCAGAGTCGCTGAACAAATGCATGATGAAAGCACGTCGGCTTCCAATAACAACCGCACATGAATATCTAAGACATATGCTGCAAAAGTGGTATAATGATAGACGTGTTCATGCTGAGAAACTCAGAACTTCGGTTACCAAAACTGCAGAAGATCATGTGAACTCGATGGCCAATGAATCGACAAGTGCCATGGTATCTGCCATTCAACAACCGATCCAGTTCGGAGTCACACATGAACTGGGTTATGGTTTTGTTCAGCCTTTTGAGCGGACATGCAGTTGTCGGCATTGGGATCTAGATCAATTGCCATGTCATCATGCAATTGCTGTTGCCAGGTATCGTAATTATACTTTATTATTATGTTTTTGTTATTTAATATCAGTCGGTAACATTCTATCTTTGTCATATATCAGGGTGAACGGTGTTCATTATTATACACTTTGTCATAATTATTATAGCAAAGAATGGCTAGAAGCTGCATATGCACGTCCGATCAATCCTGTTCCTGGCCCAAAAGATTGGCATGTTCCTTCAGAAGTCAAAAATATGATTGTACTACCATCCCAAGGAAGACGACAAGCAGGTAGACCAAAAGAGATACGAATTCCTTCAGCTGGAGAAAGTCGTCGAAAGAAAAAGTGTGGAAAATGTGGTGAAAGGGGACACAACCGTCTTCGTTGTCCTAACCTTACTATCGGAGGGACGAGCGTAGGTCAAGCTGGACGTGCTGGGACAAGTGCAGAAGCTGTTGAAGATGCTGGGACTAGCACAGAAATTGCTGGAGAGGCCGGAACTAGCTCCATTGCCACTGGGAGCATGACAGAAGATGATACAGAGGCTCGAGTGAATGCCGCTCCTATTGGACGAGTTAGAACCTCCCGAAAATGCAGCCTTTGTGGTATGACTGGACACACGCGACGTCGATGTGATCTACAGTTCCCTATTCCACCCTCAGAAAATGATGGAAATTTGTAATGAATAGACATGATGTTGTAAGGTTTATCACATTTGTTGCTCAAAATTTGATATATAAACGAAGTCTATTTATGTTTTTATGGTAATTGAACTAGTTTATTTGTAATTATTAATATTATATTACAGGTTCGATTATATCGTCTCTAATATGAAAATAAAATAGAGGATCTTATGTTCAAATTTGAAATTTTTTATGTTATTTTGATTGAGGGTGAAAAAATTGAGTAAAAATAGATTGAATAAATTGATATCAAATTTTTTATATTGAAAACATACAAATGAGATAACAAATGATAAAAACAACCTAAAAAAATAAATAAATAAAATAAAATATTAAAAAATTTAAAAAAAACACTCGTTTTCGCACTTAACCGACGTCGGTTTGATTTAAATCACAAACCGACGTCGGGCTTTGACTTTGATTCATTGCATTTTCGACGTCGGGTCGCGTCGTACGTCTTACACCGGTATCGGTTTTTATTGCTCCATAAAACCCGACGTCGGGTATAGAGATACCTCGAAAACCGATACAATTATTATTATTTTTTTTTTACCACTTTATGATGTTTTGGTGGGACAAAAATGATCCCCATTGGCTTTAAATTATGTTAATTTAATTGAATTAAGAAAATATATTGCTATATCCACTATATTTATCACATTGAATTGTTAGTTGTCATTAGGTTAAAGTACACATAATAACTTAAGATATAATGTCTCATGTTTGTCTACATTGTTGGGATGTAGATATACATAATAGGAAATTTATAGTTTGGGGCCTTTTTTGATCAATGGAAACAAAGAAAATGAACAAAAATTGCTAATTTTATGTTGAGAAATTAAAAATCGGTATGCAAGGGGTAACAAGAACCGATATCGGTATTGGTGGATTTGTTAAAACCGATATCGGATGACATTGCAGACATTCGATTTATGCAATCGGTGTACATTCAATTATTAAACCCGGAGTCGGTTTTTGTGGCAATTCTAAAACCGATATCGGTTTATATTCCAGATCCACCCCGATGTATGGAACCGGTATGCGTGACCATGTTGATACCGTCGTCGGTATATGTATCCTTATGCAACCCGACGACGGTTTTCATATCCTCTCTTAAACCGATTTGTTTTTACCGTAAAGGAAATGATTTAGAAAAATTTTGACAGAATTTCCTTTGTTTTTTCACATACTTTCCAGTAAACCTGCATAAAAAATAACACTTCTATTATTTCTTATAGAGACTCAGTCTCTTAATCCACCATCATACTACCACACAATATTTGAGCAAATATTTACTAAATAACGATGATAAATGAATTATATATAAACAAATATATAAACCAATCAATCATATACAACATTGCCATCCTCATCTAATATCCATCGCCCCCAATCGTCTACTCTGTAACTTGGGGTGGAATACATATATAAATCCAATGCTATCTGTTCCCTTATTTGACAGGCGTTTTCCTTGGTTTGGACAGATTTCCATTCACCCTCTAGAGAGCATAAGATATCATGAATGTACATTGCACAATATGCCCCGCAACTGCTCCTGTATTACCCACAGATTTAGGTCAGATAATTTATTATACATTATTTAAATATATGACTAAAGAAAATATATTTACCCATCAGGTTGCTGAGGCACTTTTTGTTTATCCACACGCTCCACATCCCATATTTTTTCTATAGGTGGCATTTCTGTGTTGGTCTTTCCGTAGTAATCAATTGCCCGTAAGATCAACGGTAGATAGCAGACCAACGGCTCGATAGCATTTCTTCTGTGGACAAACTCTATGGAACTAGCTGGATCATATATGACAATCTTCTGCTCTCTTAGGCACACTCGGCAGACTATCCAATGGGTCTGATATAAACTACATGGGAACAACAGCTGCATATTGAAAACGTTAGTGATATAGTTCGAATTCGAACAATCAAACAATTATTTTTATTCGTACGACACTTACATAATTAACAGACCACCAAGGGATTTTAGCGTCCTCCAAACCGTTAGCAAACCTTATCCAGTGAGGGGGGATCACAGCTGTAGTAGGATCAAATGCATTTCCTTTACTGACATATTCTTTATTCATAACTAATGACAAGTCCGCCTACAAGTGATAAAATTATTTATTACTTAACAGATATGAAATCATTTATTTGAAAATATTTCAGTAATTATAAAATGTAAACACTCACAAAAAAGGTCGATCCATGCACTACATATCTCTCATCAGGAACCTCATTCCACCACTCGCTTTCTTTGATCCGTAGGCACTGTAAATAACCATCGATATGCTCTGATGTCAACCAACTATCCTCATTCTCAATAGTACAAAAGTCTTCAGGGGTGAATGGTAGCGGATAACCGTCGACGTAACGCCTAAAATCAAAACAAGAATTAAAAGCCAGTTATATTAGATTAGTAATAGAATTAAACAAAGATAATGAATATTTTTATTAATACCTGAGATCTAAAGAAGAGGAAGCTTTGTATTGCTTGTACACTTTTTCAACCATATCATCCCCCAGCAATACAGTTTCTGTCACCTGCTCCTTTGACACTTTTTTCTTCTTTTTCGCGCGTTCAGGATCTGTGTATGGTGATAATAGAGATACCGACGGTTTAATTTTTCGTTTAGGCCGTGTCGGTTTCCCTTCAAATGGTGGGTCATGATGGAGTGGAACCTCGACCTCCCCCAACGACCCCGATCCTAACTTCTGAACCTCTACAGTCTGCAAAAAATCAAAAGTTGTAATTACAAGTTTACCATTATTTGAAAAACTGAACTAAAACATAAACTAAATTATAAATTTACCTGCTCGCTCGCATCCTGCTGCGGTGGATGCTGATCGGCTGGAAGGTCCTCACGGGGAGGTATGCGATCGACCTCCCCTAGCAGCTGTGATCCTATCCCCTGGACCTCTATAATCTGCAGAAAATCAAAAGTTGTAATTACAAGTTTACCATTATTTGAAAAACTGAACTAAAACATAAACTAAATTATAAATTTACCTGCTCGCTCGCATCCTGCTGCGGTGGATGCTGATCGGCTGGAAGGTCCTCACGGGGAGGTATGCGATCGACCTCCCCTAGCAGCTGTGATCCTATCCCCTGGACCTCTATAATCTGCAGAAAATCAAAAGTTGTAATTACAAGTTTACCATTATTTGAAAAACTGAACTAAAACATAAACTAAATTATAAATTTACCTGCTCGCTCGCATCCTGCTGCGGTGGATGCTGATCGGCTGGAAGGTCCTCACGGGGAGGTATCCGATCGACCTCCCCTAGCAGCTGCGATCCTACCTCCTGAACGTCCTCAATCTGCTCAAGTTTATCATGATGAGCAAAACAAAACTAAATTACTAAACAAACATAAAATTTACCTGATCAAATTCATGCTGCTGCGGTGGATCCTGATGGGTCAGTAGGTCCTCATAGGGAAGTATCTGATCGGTCTCCCTCAACAGCTGCGATCCTACCCCCTGGACCTCTACAATCTGCAAAAAATTAAAAGTTGTAATTACAAGTTTGTGATGATTTGACAAACGAAATTAAAACAAAAATTAAATCACAAATTTACCCGGTCACTCTCATCCTGCTGCGGTGGGTCCTGACGGGGTACTGAAACATCTACTGAACATTGTCTTTTTGGTGATGGTGTTGTTTTCAATGGTGACGCTCTTTTTGATGGTAAAGAGCGATGGATGTACTCATTCCGGATAGAGCTCTCAGTATCATGCTCATCATCATCATCATCATCATCATCATCATCATCATTCGGGTCATTCCCACCATCCGGAGGCACACGGATTTTCAGCACCCTCTCAATCCTACTCAACCTCTCATTTTGCTCCTGTTGTGTCTTCAAAATAGACTCCAACAAGGCCATAATCTTGCCCACCTTCGTCTGAGGCTCCTGCAAAATTAATTAAATAACAATATAATAATTAAATGAATAGTTATGTAAGAATAAAATACAGTAATATAATCATACAAAATTCGCACCTGACGCTGAGAGGGTCCAGGGGCCACGGTGTGACCTCGTGGGACTGCGGTGTCATCGTGCTGATCCTCACCTCGAACCGGGTCGTGTGCTCTTTTTGTCCTTACCTCTGAATATGCACTATCTGAGTCATCTCGTGGGTCTGGGATGTGATAATGATGCTGCTCCTCTTCCTCCTCTTCCCTAGTCGTCTCTGTCTCACTCTCCTCTTCCCTATTCGACTCCATCACACCCTCCTCCTCTCTATTAGGCTCGCTCTCCCTCTCCTCATTATTTGAACCATCACCTGTAGCTTCATCAACAGCCCCTCCACCACCTACTTTATAGGCATTTTCCTTAACCAAATGCTCAGGGTTGAAAGAAATCCAATAATCTTTTTCTTTCTCTGCATCAGTGGGCTCAAGGGTGCTACTCCCTCCTATTAACTGCATAACATATTATAATATATTTAATATTATAATTACAAACGATAATAGTCAATAAATGAAAATAAATGTAAGTTAATTTAGAAACTTACACGATTAAGCTCATTAAACCATCTTATTTTTTTTCTGCTATTACACATCCAATTCACACACCTTGGCAGCACCACATCGCCGCCTATGACTCTCTTTCCTACCCTGTTTTCCAACCACGGAAACATTTCCACTAACCACCACTGTAATTTTGATAAACAATTAGTTAGTATATAAACACTAAACAATTTTTATTATTTAGAAAGATAATATATTAAATATCGTACCTCAAATGCCCAAATAAAACCATACAAATTAATGTTACGTCCAGTCATAAGCCGATCCTCATCAAGCGCCCGATGAAGGCCCTCTATCAGCCTACTATAGGCGACTGTACCAAAGGGGAACTTATTCCACATATCAAGATCCTCTATCAAGACCCACAGATAATCTTCCACCCTAGACCGATCATCAAAGCCGTAGAATAAATCATAAGCGATGATTATATTACTCAACTTCAAGATGTCCTCATCGCTTATATCTTCCCCTCGGACCCTTAACATTTGCATAATTTCAGCCAATCTCGGCGATATTCCTTTAAAAAGTCGCCACAAGAGACTATCCTCATTTGTTTGCTTCCACTTAAGGACATGTAAGTCAACATATCCGAACTGGAGTCCTGTCACTAGTAAGAACTCCTACTTTCCAAACCTATATGGTCTTCCCCCAATCTCAAACCACATCTCATCAGGGCGTGAGTTAGGATAATCTACTAACTCTCTAGCAAGAATGGTCAGCATAAGGGGAGTAGTCAGCAACTGTTGACCGCATTGTTTTATAAAATACGCGATCGAACTCGAAGCTTTAAACCTATCTAGAAGCTGTCTCTGTGAAAGAAATCCATTTAGATAACCGATAGGCTTCATACTATTATGTGTACTCCCATTTGTTCCTTCTGGCACATGCTGAACCGGATACCTATAATTGAATTGCATCTGTAGGAAGAAAAGCAACAAAAATAAATAAATCAAAAAAACTGACAAAATAAACTGATCGGTTTATATATAGACACAAACACCGACGTCGGTTTCTGAGGGTAAACATAAACCGACTACGGGCTAAGTTTGTGCAACGTAAGCCGAATCGGATTTTTTGAAGTGTTTGAACCGACGTCGGCTTACGTTACCCATCCAACCCGAATCGGCATGCGTTTGTCAACGTAAACCACCAAATAAAGATGATCGGTTTTTGTATGTCAACATAAGCCGACGTCGGTATAAGATATCAAACATAAGCCGACGTCGGTTTATGGTGCCTCACAAAAACCGATATACTTCTCACACTACAACTCTTCTAAACCTGCAATTTCAGTACAAATCCAACCATATCCTAACCAAATGCAGCACAATATCATGCCAATCATCCTAACCCAACCTTTAAAAACACAAACCAACTCTACAAAATGGCAAGGAATTCAAAAAGTCTCAAAATGATACACGAATCGGCGTACCTTCACCAATGGAGTAGGAGGACGTGCTCGGCGGCGGTTTGCAGTGGTTACAGAGCGTCGGCGACGGCGACGGCGAAGGCGTGAGAGGGACGGCACTGTGCAACGTCGGCGTCGGGGTTCGTGGCTTGACAGACACCGGGTTTGTTTTTTGTCGGGTTGTGTTTGTGATTCTCAGCGATGGAGACATGTTAAATGGCAAGGGTATTTGCGTAATTTCGGCTTTCCTTTTTTTTTTTGAATTTTGATTACGAGTGGCAATTTCGTAATTTTAGGCCAGGGGTAATTTGGGTATCTTGGGTATGGATTGCAATTCATTTGTTTGGGAGGTTAAAGTAGAATTTCTAATAATTGGTGGTCATAAATGAATTTTATATTATTAAAAATGTTATTTTTGGTATTTTTCACAAATCTAAATGTAAGCGGGCAATGCGGTCGATATTTCATTTTCCCAAGTGTTGAAGACATATATGAAACAAAATTTGTTACTCTCTTACCAAAAAACAGACATATACTAAGCAAGTGAACTAACAAGTGATTTTAACAAACTAAATCCCATGTTGTATCCATAAAAAAGCAAATTGTTTGAAAAACATATTAGTGATTATAATGTCATATATTCTAAGCAAGCAAGCGACATAAATCAATTGTCATTTGTCCATATAAAAAATAAACCAATACAAACAATCTAAACCCACCCCAAAAAACAAACAATCAAAATCTATCAATACTTTATGTCCACACAAATAATAAAAAACTAACACAAACAATCAAAACCGATCAATAATTTATGTCCACAAAAACAATCAAAAGCCAACACAAATAATCAAATCCCACCCCAAAAAACAAACGACAAAATCCACCAATACTTTATGTCCGCAAGCAATCAAAAACCAACATAAACAATCAAAACTCATGTCAAAAAACAAATAATTAAAATCCACCAATACTTTATGTCCACACAAACAATCAAACCCATCCCAAAAGACAAACAATCAAAACCCAAGAAACCCCATACAAACAATCAAAACACACCACAAATCATTCAAGAAAAACCTAAAACACTTAAAATCTGAATGAAAATGGGCGAGTTTAGATGAAATATACCTTCAAATGAGTCAAATTTGGATTGTTGTTAAGTCAAAACTTTTGTCAAAAGGTTGGTGGGTGTGCTTGGTTGGCTTGAGCTTGCATGGGTGGTTAGGTTGAGCTTCAAAAGGTGGTTGTGATTGAGCTTGGACAATGGTTGAGCTTTGAGGTCCATGGAGGTTGGTTGAGCTTGGGAAAGTTTAGGTGGAGGTTGGTTGACTTCGGTTGGCAGTTGGTAAGTCAGCATTCCGATTGACGGTTGGTAAGTCGATGCTTCCATCGATGGGTTGAGGTTGGTTAAGTTTCGATGCACTTTGTGTTGGCATTAGAGTGGTCTAAAGGTGAGGAATTAAGTTGCTTGGTGTTAGTGGTATGGTGTGGTGTGGTGTGAAGGAAAAGGGTTGATATGGTTAAAGGCATTTTAGTAAATTAGAGCATTTTTACAATTTAATTGCTCGAAAGGGTACTTACATGATTCAATAGGCATTTGGGGTAATTTTGCTAAATTCTCATCATGATTTTTGGTCAATTAAAATGAGAACCTATTTTCACTTTCAAAATTTGTGGAAGGCTATTAAAGAGGGATATAGCATCTCAGAAGACGTTTCCACTTTTTCAATCACCCAAAAGAAGGCATTGGCGGAAAATATATAAAATGATTTTGATGCATTATTTGCTCTTCAACAAGCATTGGCAAACGATATTTTTCCACATATCATGGGAGCTACAATAACAAAAGAAGCATGGGATACATTGTAGAAGGAGTTTCAAGAAAGCAAAAGGGTACACACCATCAAACTCTAATATTTTAAAAAAGATTTCGAGAATATTAAAATAAAGGATAATGAGACTGCTAAAGGTTATTTTTCAAGAATAAAAGAATTGGTTAATCAAGTGAGATCCCATGGTGAAAATATCACAATAGTTCAAAAAATATTAATTAGTTGCACAAAAAAAATATGAGCCAATAATATTTGCTATTGAGGAGTCCAAGGACATAGAAACTTTGTCTCCAATAGAATTAATGGACTCTCTTGAAGCACATGAAAAAAATTGGAAATACAGAATGAAAATTTTGTGGAGAATGTTTTTCAATCTAAAATTAATATACGGTCTCATAAATCTAAAGATGGTGCTAAAAATTCAAAAGATGAGTCTAAAAATAAAGAAACCCAACAATCTGAAAATAAATATAATATTATGTCATATGGAATTAATAATATATATAATTAAAAGAAAAAAAAAAAGGTCACTTGGAGAAAAATCCTTGGTTTAAAAGAAAGCCACAATGCCAAAATTGTACAAATTTGGACATTTGGCAAAAGATTGTAGATTAAAAAGAAGTCATCAAACTAATTTTATTGAAGAAAAAGAAGAAGAAAATTATCTTTTTTATGTCTACCAAAATATTGCTGAAGAGAAAAATGAAACATGGTTACTTAGTGGCTGCAATAATCACATGACAAAAAATGAAAATATTTTATGTAACCTTGACAAAATAAAAATAAAAGTAAAAATTGGAAATGGTTAATTTATGGAAACTATTGGGAAAGGTACCATTTGCATAAATACGAACAAAGGCAAGAGGTACATAAATGATATGCTTCTCGTTCCTAACATAACACAAAATCTATTGAGTGTAAGACAAATGATAGAGAGATGATGCTTTTTGCATTTTAAGGGAAATTTTGTTCAATATATGACAAGAAAAATAATACCCTTGAAATTGTAAGAGTTAAAATGAAAGAAAATAAATGTTTTCTTATCGAATGAAAACATACTATTGATACAGTTATAAAAGAACAAGTAGATGATTCATGGCTTGGCATAAGAGGTTCGGACACTTCAACTTCCACAACCTAAAGATCTTACATCAAAAAAATATGATGCTAGAACTTCTGACGATAGCAAGAAAAAAAAATAATGTTTGTGAAGGATGCATGCTCGGGAAACAACATCGACAATTATTTCCATCCAAAAAAGGATGGAGAGCCAAGAAACTTTTGGAGTTAGTCCACACAAATGTCTGCGGACCAATGCAAACTCTAACACACAATCAGAATAGGTACTTGTTAATGCAAATGTATGTGGTGCACTTAGTAGTTGACATCTTAAGGCAATGTGAGTTGATCTTGTGACAATTAGCGTTGAGTTTATGGCATTGAAGTTCATTGTGTAACTATGATATTTAAATTTATATGTGCAGCAAAACTTATGGAGACCATGTGTTTATATGGACTGTAGTGTGTTTACATTCTGTTATTGTAATATGAGTTATAACATATAGGTCAATGCTGCAACATCAGTATAAATGTTATAACGAATTTTTTCTAACAATTTATAATATAGGTTTCAGTGTAGGTTTTCTGAATAATTTCAAAAGTACTTTATTCACGTTTTTATAATTCTTGTCTGACATATTGAATGATTATATGATTATTCATTAGTGTTATTTTCATGAATAAAGTGCATATTTTTCTTATAGCATTGAATTAAATGTAATATCTTTATTTAAGGAAATTTTCATTTTGTTGACTTGTTAATTTTGGTAAATATCTTTTCATAATTATGGAAAGTATTTTTATCTGTCAACTAAGATTTTATATTGCAGGAAGCTTTTTCCTTTCCTAGCTTATAGGTTTTGAAGAGTAAGAATATTATTTCCTCATGCATTTGGTCAATGGAGACAAATTAGAGAAGTTTTTTTTCTTTTGTTTTATTTTCATTAATACAGATTTTATTCTCTATCAACTTGTTTCTAGAATTAACTTTTAGGTTATTTTTCTTAACAAAAAAGTATGCAATGCATTCAAGTATATAAGAGGTAGAGAATAAAGGCTACAATGTAGACATTTTGTGGATTTTTGAGAGAGCAAGTAGTGCAAAACAAGTGCAGAACTTTGAGTGGTTGCAGTTTGTTTGTGTGCAATTGTGAGATCAAAATGAAGGAGATAATATTCTATCAAACTGCATGTAGTTGTAACTTAGAGTATTCTCAACTTTAGGTTGTTTATTTATATATGTTTCATAAAAGAAAACAATACATATTCATTGAGAGATTGAGAGATATTATTTGTAACATTTAGAGAGACTTGTTCTCTAAGTTTTGTTCTTTACGTTTGTGTGCTAGACTTAGGCTTGTGAGACTAAAAGAGTCTAGAATAAGTGTTTTTTGGGATAACAAGATGTTTGGCTATAGAGAGAGAAGATAGACTCACAGGTTAAAGGGAGTTCAAGCTGCTACCACTTATGAAGGCAAAGGAGCTTGATGAAACAATGCCAATGAACATGTACTTCATTTTACGTCAATTCTAAAAGGGAGTCTTAGGTTGGATAAGACAAATAGGTTATACCTATATGTTCATTAATAGTTGATCTTTCTAGGCAAAACCTCATAGATGTAAAGTAACACCAAACAACGTTAAAAATGTTCTTGTGTTGATCTACTTTACTGTTGTTTATTATCTCCTCATTATAACATGCAGTTTGTATGTTATGACATTTAAGCTGAGTTACAACATAACATACTAAGTCATAACATTGATTAAACCTAACATAAGGAAAAATTAGGTAGTCTACAACAAACAAACATTTTCAGTACTTCATTCTATTCATCGATGACTATACTAGAAAAACATGTGTATATTTTCTAAGAGAAAGATCACAAGTCTTTGAAATTGTCAAGAAATTCAAAAACTTAGTCAAGAAGACAAGAAGTAAAGTGTCAACAATTGAAGACAATCAGAAGTGATCAAGGAAAGGAATATATCTCTAGTCAATTTAACAAATTCTACAAAGAAGAAGGTGTGGAGCACCAACTTACCATTGGATATGCCTCAGAACAAAATAGAGTATCTGAAAGAAAAATAAACAGTGATCGAGATGGCATGATCAATGCTGATAGAGAAAGACATATACCTAAAGCTTTTTGGTTAGAAATAGTATACACAACTATCTATCTACTCAACAAAAGTAGTTCAAGATAAGATGCTAATAAAAGCCTAAAGTGAAAGAAAGCCCTATGTAAAACATCTCAAACTATTCAGGTGCATATGCTACGTACATGTCCCAAAACAAAAAAGGAGCAAGTCAGACAAGAAGACAGAGAAAGGCATTTTCTTAGGCTATAATACTCAATCAAAAGGATATTGAGTTTATAGCTTAAGAACGAAAAATCTAATCATTAGCAGTGTAACACCCCAGATTTCGATACAAGGAATCTAGAATGATAATTGATAAAACTTAAAT
This sequence comes from Litchi chinensis, assembly GCA_019925255.1. Lineage (NCBI taxonomy): Eukaryota > Viridiplantae > Streptophyta > Magnoliopsida > Sapindales > Sapindaceae > Litchi > Litchi chinensis. Next base: position 21,922,357 of record CM034462.1, read on the forward strand.
TTCATAATATACTTTATTCAATCAAATGCTTAAAAGTCAAGTTACAACTAATAAAATGTTTTAACAATAATAAAAACCAACTGAAAATCAATCCTCACAAAAATTCGAAACTAAATTAAAAAAAAAAAAAAAATGGCAGTAACTATCATCAAAGCTTCGTGTATGGGTGAACTCCAAGTTCCAAACATTTAACGTCCATAATTTATTCCTACTCTACAAAATGATGAAGACGAGGGGTGAGTCGTCAACTTAATAAGTAAATTTAACATGATATTATAAAACTATAAAACACTTACAACATTTTCAGTAAATGAACCATATAAGATAAATACATATTATAACAATAAACATTTAACATTAACATTTATTAAACAAAAACTAGTGGCTCAAATGATATAATGCCTACGATAACGATAACGGTATACCACATATCCATGTGGCTCAACAGTAACGATAATGGTAGATGTACACATAATAACCCAACTAAGACAATAATAACAATAGTGGAATTACAGATAATGAACCAAAATATTTTATAATATTTCATATAAATAAACAATTTCCAAAATTACAATCACAATATACTTTCATGTTTAGCAAATCTTGAGAATAAAATAAATTGAAAATATGCAATACTCATTTCATATTCACTTAAACAAACTTTTGTATATATATTTTCAGAAAACCTAGTATTTAATGAAAACTTAACTATCACATGTATTTTGTAATTTGTTCAAAATATATTTACTGAAAACATTTTTAGAAAACAATAATTAAAGTATAAAAAATGCTTAAGATAAAATGACAACATTTAAAATAGAAAACATTCGATTATAAAAGGTAAATTTATTACTTGTAAACAAATATAATACGTGTCATGAAAAATTTACTTAACTGATACAATCTGGATTAACTTATTTCTATCTCCAAAAAACGATCAAGCCCTACACAATTATAAGTGGAAAATTGTCACAAAAACAACACCAAAAGAGAATTTATAAAGATTAAAATAGTCCCTCACTCTTAATCTAAAAACCTACTTTGAGCGCCAAATTTTGTTCCAATCGAACCTATCTTTATTTTTATATTTTTATTTAATTATCCAAGAGTTCGATTACCACAAAATTTTGCACGAAGACACAAGGCACATAGAGTAACTTACAAAAAAAATTTCAGATTATTTGACCATCATTAGTATGCCCAAAAACGTCAAAAACTCAACGATTAGAAATTTGTCTTGTAGATTTTGGTTCCAACCATAGCCCAATCCGAATTTTATATCTCTTAATACATTTAACAAATAACATAAGCAATAGGCATATCAATCTCATCACACATAAATTCTCAGAAGTTTCCATTAATTATAACTCAGTAAAAAAAATTCTTACCTTGGCTGTTATGTCTTAGTCCAAAAATCCAGCCTAGCACACCCTTATATAAATATATTATTTCAAGTTTATCATTCCTAAAATAACATATTTCTAAGTTTATCCTAGTTTAATATTATACAAATTTCTTTTAATGCTTTAACAAATAACATTGAAAAATAAAAACCCTAAACATCTCAACATCAAATTTTCCTATAGTTGGATTACTATATTTCTCCAATCAAATTTCAGTAAGAATCTTTATTAATTTTCTTTATTAATCTACTTGTAGAGTAGCTCAAATTATGTTTATTTGTTAAAGCTTCACTATATTATTGGTGTTTTTAGTTTATATATATTGACGGGAATTTGTTTGTGTATAAAAAAACCTCAAATTTTTCTATAGCTGGATTACTATATTTCTCCAATCAAATTTCAATAAGAATCTTTATTAATTTTCTTTATTAATCTACTTGTGGAGTAGCTCATATTATGTTTATTTGTTAAAGTTTAACTATATTATTGGTGTTTTTGGTTTATGTATATTGATGGGAATTTGTTTGTGTATAACAGAATCTCAAAGTTTCTCCTCTTGTTTCTTCTTTTGTTTTTTTATCTCAAAGTTTTTATCGAATCTGTTATCGATATATAATAGAACCTTAAATTTTTTTTTTTTTTTGTTATCGAATCTGTTATCGATATATAATAGAACCTCAAATTTTTATTTTTATTTTTTTTGTTATCGAATCTATTATCGATGTATATTACTTTACAATTTCAATTTTTGTTGTAATAATAATTCAATTTAAAACCATTTTATTTATTTTTATTTGAATATATAAATTTAATTGGCTCTACTATAATAATTCATCTTATTTTAATTATGAATCAAAATATTATATAAATAAATGTTTTAATATTTGTTAAATAATTTATTGTAATTGTTTGTATCATATTAAATAAAATTACTTAACAACTAATAATAAAATGATATAAATATCAAATTATTAGTATTCAGATAATTTTAATTTTAAAAAACAAATAAGATTATTATACATTCAAAGGTAAGGAAAAAAAAAAAACAAACAAACATGTTTATCAGATTTCAATCACTATTCAGTCTTCAGTCTTCAGCAGCACTGTTCAGTCTTCAAACGAAAAAACAAACGATCCCTAGGTCTTAGTACTTGTAGAACTAAATCATGAATTTGAGTGAGAGGAAAAGAAAGAAAACCTACTTGATTCTCGAATACTTTTAAAATAAACTTTGTTCTTTCATGTTTTTATAGTTAAAGGTTCAAATATGTTAATGTTAAAGACAATTTTGAGTACTCTCTCTCTCTCTCTCTTTCTCTGTAGATATATATATATATATATACTTAGGGGAGTGTTTTTTTTTTTTGAAAGAAAGAGAGAATAGCATTAAAAGTCCCAGAACAGGGACCAGGAACTTACAAACCAAACTGCCCTCAAAGGGGAACAGAAATCAGACAGCCCAGGCACGAGATGAACTACACCAAATGAATCACACATGCCCAGAACCAACCAAGTACTCGGCCTAGCACAGATACAACAAATGAGGCACACAGCCAAATACAAAGGAGAAAGTCCCTGACTCCAGCCATAGACAAAGGCCAGACAGCAGAAAATACATAAACAAACCAACCAGAAACAAGAAACAGAACCAGCGGCTACACAATATAAACAAACCAAAACAGCCCCCGACCACCGAAAACAGCAGCGGGACCGCCGGGAGAGCCGAAGGGCGCCACTGCAAGCAGTCAGCCAGGGAGCAAGTGTGGGCCACCAGTCCGCTGTCAAACACCGCGAGCCATCAGCCGACGAGCGGGACAAAAGGGGGCGCGATGGCGAAGATCGGAACCCCGCCAGGGAAACCCCAAAACCCCAACCAGAACCCATAGAAGGGGACGGAAAACGGGGAAGAACCCCGACCAAAGCTCTGCAGTAGATCCGCACGAACCGTCGAGGGGGTTTTACGGGGTAGATCCAGAAAAGCTGGATCCAGCCCCGAAAACCCCAAAACCAAAAAGAGGTCGCCGAGGAGAAGGGGGAAAAGCAAGAAGCGAGGAAGGACGGCAGGGCGATCGACGCAGAGAGGGAACTGGGATGAGAGCCTCTCGCTCTAGAAAGAAGAGAGAGAGACGCAAACCCAGACTTTTACTTAGGGGAGTGTTGGCTGCCGTGATTAAAGAAAAATTATATATATTTATATGGCTTCAAACTCTAATTGTAGTGCAAAAGCATCTCACGTCTCATGCTAAATTCTATTTTAAGTATTGGGTGGATCAGGTTTGAGCACATGGAATATGAAAGTTTTGGCAATACTAGTTTCAATTACAAATATATATTGATTACAAATATGCATTAGTTTCAATTACTACATTTGTTGAAAAATGAAAAGAATAATACCAAAAAAAAAATATTCTTTGTTTTGAACGACTGTTGGTCTAGTCAGATCTCATGAGTTCCATGTCAATTTAAAGTGAAATTCACAGATAGGACTACTATTTAAGGTATTCATAAATTCTCATTTTCCTCACAATTACAATTTAGGAAACCAAAAATTTACTTTCATTTCAAATGTTAAGACCATGCTTATTCCATTTATAAATGCTGTTATCCCATGATCCTTATAAGTCACAATTTTGGTTACATTTCTAGGAGATTGCATAACCGTTATAGTCATGAAAATCAAATTAAGTACTCAAGCAGGGATGCCATATTGCTGGTGCAACCGAACACTCATAACATATCACATGACATGAAATTTCACTATGTGATTGGTCGGACAGATTCAACCCACATTATGTGGCATAGTATGAGTAGATGGACACATTGTACCTGTCCAACCCAATGTTGGACCAAAGCTTGTTATCATCTGCGGATTGGTAACATTTACATAATATTGAAATTCAATCCCAGCATCAAAGTAAGCTAGTTGCATAGCACTGCAGTGCTTTATGTCAATAGTGAAATGAAAAATATATATCTATATATATATAGAAGCACACTTCAAAGTTAAGAGGACACACACACATGCTTTGCTAATGCACATAACATACTTTATAAGCGAGTAACATGTCCATTTCTTTGTACTCTTGTACACAAACAGTTTTACAACAATGATGTAACTCAACAAGAAAACTGTTTGTTTAGCTTACATTGGTAGTCAGACTCTCATCTACCAATTTTTCGTAACATCTAGATTCTAACAACAGAAATCAGCGTGTACAAGATCTGGCCTGTGACTGTTGTATCTCCTAAAAATGATATGTTACAAGAAAAGACCAAGGGAGAGGAAAAAGGTAGGAGAGAATCAAAAAATAGCAGGAAATAAATGGCTTAAATAGAGGCCATCTGGTAGCAGTGGAGCCACCTTAGAGGAGTGAGGGACTCATGTCGATACCTTGTTTTAGTTTACAAAACTGGGAAAGATATTAGGAGAATTGCTAATCATCAGATTCCATTGTTGGGCTCTTTGTGCAGCTCTCCTTTTGATGAAGTTCTAGTAACTTCTTTTCTGGATTGCAAAGCCCTGGATAACGAGAAAAATGTCAGCATACCATATATTTCGCATTTTATGGTAATCTTATGGAAATATAACAATATAGAAGTATAATCGACATAAATAACTTTCATTGTTTCCCTCAGATTAAACATCTGGAAATTTCAGAAATTAAATGACTATTGGATTTTCACAAATGTGAAATAAAATTATATCAAACCAATTTGGTAACAATGTGAATAATCATTCTGAGGAAACGAAAATGATGCACTTGAATACTTTAATTATTTATATTCTATTACACCTTCCTTCTCAAGGGATTGCATTTCAAACATTGACTTCATGTTAAAGCATAAATTTTTCCTCCAACGGCTACCAAACACAACTTGCTGCTTGCTACACTGTTAATTTCAAATAAATTTCAATGGTTCAAAACATTTCTTTAATTAATCTTACATGCTCTTGACTCTGTTGCATTATTTAATTTAGATCTATTTCATATTCCAGTATAAGGACAGGCCAAAGTGAGCATCTGCAGTTTCTTTCCCTTAACCATTTCATCTCTCTTATTTATTTAATTCAGTAAGCCACTAACCTGAACATTTGGGAATATCCCAGACAGCAATAGATGATGGCGTACAGTCTGCTTCACACAGTGCTCTGTTATCTTCATGATTGACATTCATTGCAAGCATCCATGCACCAATTGTAACATCCTCATTGCTGAACATCCGAAAGCTGTAATTTCAAACAAAATGGACAATGTTACGTGCGAGGCAGAAACTTCAAGAAAACTATATCCTGTGGACCATCTGAGGTTAAGAAGTGAGTATATGAACAATACTGTTAAATTGAAGCAACAAATATTGGTGTGGTCAAGCAATGCACAAGAACATCAATAATTCAACAACCATTGCTTTTCAAATTGTCCAGCCATGAACAATCTTGACAGATAAAAGCATTGCAACAAAAAGCTATGAACATTTTAGACAAAAGTAATGACAAAGCAGACTAGCCTGTTGTTCCTGAGAGCAACCAAACTTGCAACAACATCCACTGAAAGAGCATATATAGGTCCATAAGCATGAAGAAAGTACTCCTTCCCAAGTAAATAGGAAAGTGGCTCAAACCTGCATCATTTTCAGTTCAAAAGTAGATCAGTTTCGCTCGCACCAGACTTAGAGGCTATCAGATCTCCACTCGTGCAATATGGTGTCTCAATGACAAACCACAGATATAACAGAGGTTAAAGGAAAGATTAGGTTGTTTAAATTAATTTATAATACGTTTGAAAATATAGTAGTTTTGAATGTAATATTTTTCTTCTGGACAATGCATAGTCTGTCTACAATCAGAAGTTTGCCCTATAAATTAAGGCTTTAGAAATAATATAATCTCTGTTTAGAAATTATACAATTTGATGTTTGCCCTATATAGGTGTGTTTAAGATCCTCAGGGTGCCAACTCATGAGAAATATTACTCAGACAATATAAATTCTCATCTTTTATTAGTCTTATATTTGCTCATCTTTTTTTATTGTTAGCTTTAGCTATCCTGGAAATTGCAAAATACTATTAATAATCAGATCTGCCATTGTTTCGATTTTGAACTGAGTTTCCTCACATTCAATTATTTTCTATTTCACAAAATTCACGCATTAGCTAAGTTCTATGTTAATTAAGTTCATACTCAAATTCTAATTATTCCTTACAATAGCAATATAACAACTATTGCCCAAGCTCTATTTCCAACCATCACTAGGTCCTGCAAATTCTTCAATGCCCAAGATAAATTCGCTTAGATGCAACCTCTCTTTGAAATACTTCTTTGAAAGATGCACTGAAATCTACTACTAATTAACAGTAATAAATACTATGTTCTCAAATTCCATAAGCAACAGGGCTGAAGTACAAAGTTCAGAGAAAATATTCTAGACCAGTTTATGTGAATTTTTCTAAGCAAAGTGCTTCTAAATTCTCTGCATAAATTATCTTGATGGCTAGAAGAACATTATGAAAATATAGATGTAAGATGCTACTTCATAGTTACTTAAAGAGTTACTATGGATGTCACTTCAATCTTTATATTATAATGAATTACAAAACAAACATTTATGACTTTTAAAAATTATTTTCCAATTACTGATTTTTTCCATTTTTCTTTTTTTAAGTATTCTTATGCTTCCATTTCTCATAACTCTTAAAGCTGTAAAAACTTCTAAGACTTTCTGCCAACACATGCATTTGGAGGTACATCGGACTATACACATGATTTTAAACCTTAAAATTAATTTTTAATACTTGCCATCATTTATAAATTTAAAGGTGTAGAGTAACCGCGACATTTAAAGACTAATATGACAGGAATTACCTTTTATGTAGTTAATTGCATTTGGTATTGCTACATCCAATGTTGTCACCTTTACTGTCACGCAATGGTGACTGATATCCATCCATATATTCTAAAGGCAGAGCCATAAAAACTCCTTTAATAATCCCACTCTTTCTAGTTTGCTTTTACCTTCCCAATTAATTGACACAAACCTAAAAACACACTCTTCTGTCTCTTTCCTATCTTTTATTATCAACAACAACAAGATGTTCCGTGTGGATTGAAAGATGAATATCAGCAGAAACACTAAACCAGAAAGTAGTTAAGAAAAAGTTACATAAATCACAACCTAATAAAAAAACAAAAGGAGTCAGACTGACCATTTCAGCTTTGGATCAGTAAAAACTGGACCCTTCTTCATGCATCCAAGATAAGTCTGCGAGTGATGACGTTCTTTGGCCAGGAGCAATGACAAGCGATCTAGGAATAGAAAAAACATGAAATAAATGATACAAGAAGAAACTTCACAAAGAAACAAGAAAGAAGAAGAAATGAAGCAGAGTATTGTATCAAGCATGAAGAACTTTTGTAAATATAATCACCAGGCCTCAAATATATGTCATCATCAGCTTTGACATAAAACTCAGAATCATAGAGTGCATATGCAGCTTTGAAGAATGCTAACCTGTGTAAAAGACTCCAGATGAGATTTTTTTTTTCTTTTCTATAAATTATATAACAAATAACAAACAACATTAATTGCAAGCACTAACGTTTTGTAAGGGAGCTTACTGTACTCCTCCTCAATATCTAATAACAAGAAGTCATCATATTCCGCAACCTCCCTTCTTAACTCTTTCATCTTTGAATTGTCACTGGTTCTACCAATAACAAACCTGAAAGCCAAACCAGTGGCTTCTTCCAAGCTGCAAGAAAGGTAAAATCAAAACAAAGTCACTAAAACAAAACACTACATATAAACAACGTCCAAATCTTAACCAAATAATGGCTAATAGCAATTCCAAAACATCTATATAACAACTTTCTCAATTGAAAACCGAAAACAACTGCAAGAACCAAAACAGCCAAATCATAACTGAACCTAGATTACACGAGTACATGCAACATAATCATCAAACAGATTTGCTAATGAAAGATTCACACTTCGCCAGTCATACCCATTCATTCTCAACTTCTTAGCATTAATTACCCACACAAAACAATGTCATAAGCATGTTCAATGATGCAATTAATATTTAACTCCGCATATGTTGTGGATGCAATTGCATTACTTAAATTCACATCCCCACTAAGAAAACCCTACTTTTCAAGACCTATCTCCTCTCTAAATTTCCGATTTTCAACACAATTACATCAACACATTCATAAAAATAGCTTAATTGTTGGATAGTGTTCATCAATTTTCAATCTTTGACCTAAATTCGATGAAAATATACCCAACTGAATACAATTAGACAAGCAAGATCAAATCTTTCACTAAAATTCAACAAAAGACAAACTCAATTGAATGCAAGATCAATACTTTGATGCAATTAGAGAAGTACCGTTGAAGACCCTGGTGATCGGATGGCATCCACGTGGCCCTAAGCGATCTCCTCCGACCAACGGACCCGAACCCGGTTTGAATGCCAACGAAGCCCATGACTTTGTGCCTCTGCTTGCCATGAGCGTCTCTATTGTGAGTCTTATCAACATTAGTAACTAGATTGTTGCTGGTGTCCCAGACCACCTTGACGGATCTGGGCTGGCCGGCGGTGACGCAGCGGTGGTCGTGGCCACGGCTGGCGGAGATGCCGTAAAGGAAGCCGGCGACGCCGATGAAGAGGGAGAAGAAGATAAGGAACGTGGATTTGCGAGTTGAGGCATACGCGAAGGGGCGCGCGTGGAAGGATTTCGGAGACGACGGCATCGTACGGACGCTATAAGGTTTCATGAATGCATGGAGAGTGCGAAGTGTTGAAGAAGCAAAACCATCAACAAAGAAGAAGCAAAACAATTCAGTTTTCTGTTATTATTGCTGTCTTTTTTTTTTAAGTCTTGTTTTTAAATTTTTTTAATTATTTTAAATAGATACTAATAAATAAGTTACAGATACATGGGGATTGGATTAATAACTATTCCCTAATTAAGATATTCGAACATCCATTCTTATAATAGAAAAATAATTATAGATACTGTTTGATTTTTTCTTTTAGTTTATAGTGTGAAAAGAAAATAAGTTTAAAAATAGTATCAAAGAACTTAGTTAAGGTTTTTTTTTTTTTTTTTTTTTTTTACTATCTTATGAACAAAAGAAGTAGTTCGCGAATGACGCTGGAACTACACAAACTATTTTTTTATTCACGAACATTAATTGGTATTTAAAAAAAAAATTATATAAATTTTTTGATACTATTTTCAAATTTTGGGTTTTTCTCCTTTTAAAAAAAGATTTCATCTTTCAAATTTAATAAAATTTACATTTAGGTTGGGATGTCTAATTATAGATTATTATGGATATCATGAAAAGGAAGTAGTAGAGATTTTTTTTTTTTTTTTTTTTGAGGTGCAAACTGATAATCAAATTTTTTTTTTAAGACATTAAACTTAAGAAACAAGATCTTAAAAATAAGTAGATATTAATTTTTTAAGATAATTTAGGACAGAGTACATTATTTATGCTGTATGAATACCATTTATTCTAATTACATGTTAATTGAATTAATTAAAATTGAACTATGTGATTAATAGTTTGTTGTGACTTAAGGAAGATTCTGATGCAGACTATAAAATATACAAGACTTTTATGGATTTTTAAGTGATTTTAAAGAATTTTAATTCTAAGGGATTTGCTTGAGGTATAACTCTAGACTCTGTCCATTTCAATAGTTATATTTTATTACAAATTGTTATTACATTATATATCTTATTTAAAAAAAAAAAAAAAAGAGTTATTACAATATTTATTTTTGTCTGTAAACTCTTTTGATATTTATAAGCAAGCATATTTGTTTAACACTATGAAAAAAAATTATCAATTAAATAAAATATTTTTTAACATGGTACAAAATTATAGTTTATCTGATTAAAAATATTCACACTCTTTTATTGCATGAAACACGAGTTAAAATGATTAACAAACTTCCAAATAAATACATTTTATAGGATATTATAAGAATTTGACATTTAAAAAAAAAAATCTAAATACTTTAAAAAATCTACATCTATAGATGTGTGAAAATTTTAATGAAGATAAACCACTTTGATGTTGAGAAAAGAAAGAGACTTTCAAACCGGACCAAACTAAACTTCAGTTGGTATGTCATACACCGATAACGAGACATCACCTACCGTCATTACAAACCTTACCTTTTCTAACCTAAATACTCCATACAATAGTAATCATTCATTTTTTAGCAATGAATATATGGATTTTTGATTGGATGCTTAATTTAGACTTTCTTTTTATTTTACTGAAACTGATTCAGGGAATTACCGGAATCAAACAAAATGGAACATTGATAGCATAACTCGAAGAATAACTTCCATACGAAAGAGATCAACCCATATGAAAGTAAAAAAACATTCTGCAAAAGGTGGAAGAATACAGCCACATTAAATGGCTACAACACTTGCTTAGGTGTTGAACCTCGGTCCCGAGAGAACTGGATGGTGATTAAATTTGGACTTTCATAGTTCTAAATGTAAATAAATTGAGAATTCAAACTTCATAGTGTTAACTTGTATGTGAGGGTGCAAATTTAGATTTGGAAAGAGGCGAAAAGGTAACTAAAGAAATGAGTTCATTTATTTCTTTGTCTTTTGGCAATTCTTGGAATACCTATCTTATGCCCTAATTTTTTATATAACTGAACTCTAATTATTTTTCCTTTTTGGTTTAATTTATTGTAAACTTAATAATGAAGAAGTTCATATTACTATAGTGAGCATTATTCTCTCACTATATATGAATAATATAAATTTATACGTATGTTTTGTTAGTCGAGTGTTATTTTAATAAGGGATAATCCTTAAAAAACTCATTATAGTTTGTAGAAATACTCATTTTACCATCTGTGATTTCATTTTTATCTAAAATCTTCTCTAACATTAATAAAAACATTCAAAATACTCTCTCAAAGCATGTGAAATAACAAAAATACTCTTAATTGACACAAATTGATGATGAAGTCATGAAGAATAACACTGATATTTTTTGTTAATTTGTTAACATTAAGAGGGATTTTCGATAAAAATGAAACATAAGTAGTTAAATGGATATTTTTGCAAACTACAATAGATTTTTTGAAATTATCTCTTTTAATAATTATGAAAATACTTATCATCTTATTATAACCAGGTGGCAAAGCTCAATCATCCATTTGATCTTAAGTGGAGCAGGCTATCTGACGAAGCTCGCTCTATTTCATTGGTTTCATCTTTAATTATCAATGGACCGTCGACTCCATCTCTAGATCTGTTCCATTTTTCATTCTTTGAGTTTTGCTTCATTTCAATTCCTTAGATTTTTCTCTATTTTTGTTTTTCAATGTTCATTTGTGTTCCATCTCTATATTGTTAAAGTTTGACTTTTTTTAATTAAAATTTGGTTATATATTTTTAATAATACATTTATTAATTATCGTCATATTTATTATTAGTAAAGAGTTTTAAAATCTATAATTTGAAGAGTAAGGGGTAAATTAGACTTCTCCAAATAAGGTGTAAGGGGCAGTTTTAACTTTCTAAACTCAAAGTTTAGTCAACCATTAAATGGGATGTAAACTTACAATTTATAGGGAGGCTACAACAATTAATGCAATTAATTGAATTTTGGAGAACCAAAAATAATAATAATAAAATAAAAACCTCACATTATGTTATTGCAATTAAGATCTTCTAAAACTTCATCTTCTTGAACACCCATCTTTATCTTTAACCTTCAGCACCCAACTTCATCTTCTACATCCAAACAACCGTTTTCATTTTCAACACCCCAAACATTTTTTTATTTTCAATCATCACTATCCAAATGCCCAACTTTAGCTGCAACACCCACCTTATTCAATTTAAAATCAACACAGAAAACATAATTTTTATACTACAACCAATAACAAACCGACAAATCAAATAAATTGCAAACTTATTTAAACAAAATTCAAATTAAAAAAAAAAAAAATGGATGACAGAATATGGTACATTTCCTCCATCTCCGTCATTTTTGTTCTCAAATGTCATGAATGCGATGTGGAATATTCGTCCATTACATCATTTCTTTAGTTTTTAAAAATTATTTTTTGAGGTGATGAAATTTATATATATTTATATTCTCCTAAGTACATATTGACATAATAAATTCAATATCTTAATTATTAACCATTATATTTACTTATTTTAATTTATTTTGTCTTAGTCAACAACCATTTATGCATAATCAATTGCTCACATCTAATACACCAACTTAATTAGCTCATTGGGGTGAAAATTATTCTATATATGTTTTTGCATTTTTCGTTCTTTTAATCTAGTAAAAAATATACATATATATCATATTCTGACCAACTAAAATTTCAAAGGTTGATGCGGCAATACTAGATTGGATTAGATAAATCTTTTATATTTTATTCATTCATTTAATATATCACAAAAAGACCAAATTACCCTATTATTTTTTAAAGGATAATCAACCGTTAGTCAACTAATTGCAGGGGATGTGCAAGCAACATTCTCGAAATGTCAGAGGATGTTTGTATAATCATACACTAAATTCACATATCGATATAATCATGTCAGATGTCAAGGGTGTTTATACAATTTGCACTAATAATAATTCCTTAAGTAATGTGGTACTTTTTTTTCTTCGGGTTTTTTTTCATATATAACCTCCTTTTTAAGTTCAAATTGAATACTAACTTTTTTTTAAAAAATATAGTGTTAAAATCCGTTTCTGAACTTAAATACAAGGGGTAGAAATAAGTAATTTTAAAAAAATGTTATTTTTCAACTCCAACTTTCAAAAAATGCTATTTTTGTAACTATTTCTTTTTCTAAAAGGAAGTAAATCGTACTTTTTTTTGGGATATCACGACCATTTAGACCTAGTTCGTTACAAGGTTAAAGAAGGATCTTCTATCATTAAGCCACATTGGACATGGTAGAAATAATGTTATACTTAGAGATGGGTGAATTTAATTTGAATTTATAATATATGGGTATAATAGGTGTTTTACAGTATATAGACAAAAAATGGATGACAATAATTGGGCTCATGGAGAAGCCTTTTTTTTCTTTTCAACCTTTTCAGTCTAAACCAGTTCTTCTATCATTTTTTTTTTTAAGTATAGCTGAAATTAGAGTAAGATGGATATAATTTGAACTCACAACCTTAATGTATGGTCATTATGAGTTTACCACTAAAGCATCCCAAATTAGGATACAATTTGAACTTATAATCTCACATGTGTGAGTGTTATGAGTTTACCACTAAATCACCTCAACCTTTATTACCTTTAGGAAAGGGCGGAATTAGAAGTTTGAACTTCCAGGCCGAAGTGTATCCAACAAAATATCTAAAGTGTACACATAATAATGAAACAATAAATACTCAATATTTCTTTCCATGTTAGATAACAAATAAGAAGAATAGAATTATATAGATTTTTTGTAATATTGTTATTAGCTGAGGCCATGAAACACCTTCCATATATGTGAACAACCTATAATTTTATTAACTTCTTTGACAAAATTTCGTTACCATACCATTGTCAAATCTGATTCTCTTTTTCTAAACCAATATGGCTAATATTTTTCATAGTATTTTTATTAAATGAAGATATACCATTACATAATATATTTTTCTTGTATATCGAAAATTGCATATATACTATATATATATATATATAGCCTCCACGGTGTTCTGTCTTTGTCCTTCACATAATTCGTAGTTCATGATTTCATTAGCGCTTCTTAATTATTGGCGGTAGTATCAAAACCTTCTTCATATTTTCACTAATATCAGAACCTTCTGCATTTTTTCACTTCGTTTTGCAAATTTTCCAACTTGGATACTGGTTAATTTCTTGAGTTCGAAGATGCAACTATATATATACACATATACTTTTATAAAAACAAGAAAGTTTCTAAAAGACACATTTTTTATTTCAACTTGTCCAACTTTAAAGGCTTTCTGTTGCTGTCCAAAGAAAACTATGTCCCATGGGGATTGAACATTACAAACCAGTATAGAACTGATTTTCCCAGAAGTCGAATCCAACTAGTTGGAGGACAACTTTGAAAATTGTACTGTGGACTGCTCTGCATATCAGGTCCAAATTTGCTATCACCTTTTATATTGGCTCCAACCTCAACTGTTTTCCATTTCAGCACCGGTTTTGTTCAGACTGGATCTCTGGCTCTCCTTCAGCACTTGTTTCGGTTGATTCGATCATTCCTAATGCCAATGTATCACCCAAAAAGTTAGATTTATTTACTGAATACATTGAATAACAAAAAATAGGAAGATCTGATTTGCTGAAAGTGGAAGGAAAGTTGAAAAGGAAAAAAAAAAAAAAAAAACCTCACCCAATTGTGTATCTGCTTTTTGATCTCCATACAAGGATTTCTTAAGATACACAGTTCCAGGAAATACCATCAAGTTGATCTTGCTCAGTGATTGCTTTTCAGATTTTTCCATTGGAGTAAAGCCAAAACTCCTGGTCCATGTCTCTACCATTTCAGGAATAGCCGATATGACGAGCATTTCCACCTTTAAGGATATAAGCATCTAAAGACAGCATCAAGGAAAAAGGAAAAATGTGATTATAGACAGGCTTCTAGAATAGAAGAGCAATTAAAGAACTAAATGCTACATGAAAAAGTGAAAGAAGGACATTTATTGATGACATTACCTAAACGTTGAGAAATAAACTAAATCAAAGGATAAACCAGATGTTATGTGTATATTCAGTTCCAGGTTTCCAAAACAATTTTTTTGTTTCCCCAAAAACAGATTTTAGTTTCCTGACCAAGAAACAGTTCACAACAAAAACTATTTCTCAAACAACTTTGCAATCCAAAACAGTTGGGTATCTTTTTATATGCATTTAAATTGTCTTCTTTAGGGGCTTCCTATGTAATAATCTCAATTTCTACAATGTATTAATAAAAGCCGTAATTTTAATAATCAAAACTGTATGACCATTCCTACAACCAAAATTGTTTTTATGTTCACTTTTTTAAGAAAACAGAAAGTGACATGAAAAATAGTATATGTTCTGATAATAAACAAATATGTGAACACTCAAGTGACTTGCTGGTAAGGTGACACATACGATAATTTGACGAATGAAATAAAATAAGTACAAAGAAAGAAACTAAATTAGAAATGAATGCTTCAAGCACGGAAGCACCTAGAGGTAGAACCAAGGACAAGTGAGGACAATTAGTCTTCAAATACATCAAGATTGTTTTAGTACTTGGACAAAAAATATATAAAAGAGAAGAAATTCGTTGCCAATCTCTACACTAACAGAACATCTAAGCTTAGATTTATGTGTTATCTTATATCATGAACAAATCTATCATTTAAAAAAGAAAAAAAGGGGGACTACAAGTGCAGAAAACAAAAAGAAAAACTGACTACAACTTATATGCAGAGGCTGAGAATACCTCTTCCATAGCAATCATAAGGCGTCTGCACATTCCCTGCCGACGGTAGTTGCTGCAGGTAGCAATGAGTGGCATTTCTGCAACTGCTTTCCCATGCACCCTACAGACAAGTATGTTTTGTAATCATAAATAAACAGGAAATGAGAAGGTGGGAGAAAGGCCTACACTCTCAGTGAACATCAAGCAACCAAGATATTTCTCAAGAATAAAATGTCAAAAAGTTTAAAATCTTTCAGGGAATTTTTTAAGAGCATAGAAGAGACATGCAAGTGGAGTAAATGTCCTATATTTGCTGCGTAATTTTCAATTCTGCAGTGTAGCAAGCTTGGTGCTTTGAGCCTGCATGCAAAAATCAACGAACTTATGGCCTACCCACGAGGATTCAAGACAATAAGAAATCAAGCCATCACAAAAACCCATAATCCTACCATTCCTGCAGACATCTTCAAGAATTAGCCATTGTAATTATACCTTATATCTTACACCTTCCTTTGAAACTTAAGCCACAAATTACACATCTAAAAATAACCTTGCAGCAACCCAGAAATTCTGGTAGTTATTTTTTCATTTATTTTTGAATTTTTTGCCTCAGTATCCCATAACATTAATACATTTTGAATTTACTAAATGCTGGCCATTTAAATAAGCTATAGTAGACAGGTTTTCAGATTTTTCATATAGAGAATAGGAGCTTATAAAGCATATAGATATTTCCAGGATGCAACTGGCTGATTTTCAATTATAGAAGTATCTTCAGCATCAACCCTTGATGTCACAAGGTACAAAATATTTTGGATTTCAAAATCCATTTGCAAGATCAATCCAACCTGACTGATGCCACAGATATCAGAACATCATCTTTTTCCAAGACTACTGTGTAAAATCCATGAAAGTTCAGTCTTGAAAAAGCTGACCTGTAGACAACAAAAACATGTAACTGATTAACACGTAATGGGTAATTTTCTTTAAACTAGATGGCAGTAAACCATCAAATAAATAAATAAAAATTAAAAAAATTAAAAAAAATCAGACCAACACTGCATCGCATTCACTGATTTCAAAATCAACTACTACAACACCAATGCACTGCTAATTTTGCCTTTCTTGCTCTGTACTAAACATTATTTATTTGATACATTAGCCTTGCGTTCATCTGCCTTGCATTGGATGAAAGTAAGTTTTGAACTCAGGCCAAGGGATCAATGTCACACAGCAGCAGATGTGTATATGATATATATCAGAAATTTATCTAAAATTTAAGATTATGCTAGCATAGCATAAATAGAATACATCATAATTAGACCAAGAGCTTCTCCTTAGTTTACAAAACTCACCAATGCCCGCATTAATACACCACATGATTTAGTAGCTCCTAATGAGGCAACTCATTGAACAGATATATGACACCTCAATATGAAGCATTCATTACTCCTAAGCATGAAAAGGACTTACAAAAATTGCACCCTATTGCAACCAAAATCTAGTTATAACAATGAATTGCACCCTTAACACGAATAAAAGATATAACAAAGTCAGTTGCAAGTTTATCAATCTAGCCAAATTTCTTTGTAAATAACAATTTACTATTTTATGTTGCAAAAGAATGCTCGATTATGAAATTGAAGCAAATAATGGACTACTGAAATGTGCAACCTAAAAAATGGGACTCAAATAGAACCATTAGTGACTATGCAGGACCATGTACGGTGACAGACTCCTACTTGGGATAAGGGTAGGAAAGAAAAATTACAAATATTATAGTTATGAAAAGAAAAAATATAATATAAAAAAACACACATTTACTACTCTTTATAAATAATAATTAAAAAAAAAAAAGGACATTTACCTCGAGTTGTATAGGACATGTGGTAGCATGCTTATTCCTGTTTTTGGGTCCACCATGGGCTCAAAACATTCCTCCATAATGGTGAGAGCAACAGCTAATTTTAAGTTGCATTCAGCTTTGAAAGCGAGCCGTTGAGCAGAGAAAACCTTATGCTCTTCATAAATGCATCTAAGAAGTGTCCAAGAAAAGCCATCAGCTGTATGATTAATGATCCCAACACGAGATTGAAGACCTGAATAAACCTGCATAAACCAGTAAACCAAGTTCACAAATCACAATGAGGGTGATTGAGAAAAAACAAACATGATCATAGAAATTCAATGCAAACAAATGGAAAACCAGAAAATAACAAGAGATGGGGACTGACAGAGCCAATACAGAAATTTGGCAAGACCCTCAGTTGGAACCAGCCATGGAGATAAATTGCTGCTCCCAGATTCATTTTCCTCCCTAATGAGGATGCATTTTAGTCTTTTCATTCCAGAGTTACTGCATGGTCAGCGAGACTCAACAGAAAAAGACCATAATCACTGACTCAATTATTGGACAGTTAGACTATGTCAGTAATTGCTATACTAAAAAACTTAAGCTATTAAGAAAGGACCCAACAATATTATTTGTTCTCTTAACACACACAATCACATCCAAGGCTGAACTTATGAGATGGTTCACTTTCATGCTGACTAGGAATTACAGCCATGGCACATGGCTAATAGAATTAGAAGCTGCTTACAGACAGATTGTAAATTCAAGGACTTCTATAAATTTTTCACAGTGGTTTTTAAAATCTCTGTTGGCAGTGCTGTTAACTTAATAGCACTAAAAAGTGAGGTTAACTGCGTAAGTATTGTTTTAAGAGCTCTGAAGAACTTGGAGAAACATATATTCAACTACACCAATATAACAATAATTCACTATTATATAGCTTTGACACCATGTTAGTAACTACTACACCCAAAAGCTTAGCTGTAACTAAAATGACCCATCAAGAATATTCATACTAAACACCCCCTCAAGTTCAAAGCCAGATTGATGAGAAAGTTAACCTTCTTATTGACAAGGAGTTAACAGCCATGACAGATTGTAAAGTGAATTAGAATTACTAGCAGCTATTAAATTCAAATACTTCTTAAAATTTTTCTTCAACTGTCTTTCTGTTTTCTTTGTTGACAATTTTGTTAACTTAATAGCAAAAAATAGCAAGGTGGGCTGCTTAGGTAACTTTTTTAAGAGCATTGAAGAGCTTGGAGGAGCAAACATTCAACTAAACCAAAATCACAATAATTTACTACTATATCGCACTAATATTTTTTTTTTTTTGATAATCCAGAAATCCCCCAAAACCGTTTATCGAATTCAAGTTTTAAACTGGAGCTCTGTTGAACCCTACAATCTTTGGGAAGTAGTAAACTATAGTCTTTGGCCATGTAGGTGCCCATGAGGGTTTGAACCTTAGACTTTGAGGGAGTAAACCCCAAGACCCAACCATTCTTACTAACCACTCATAGGTCGCACTAATATCATATTAGTAACCATTACATCCAAAAAGTAAAGCTTGTTTGGTAATATTTTCTGGTTTTTCAATTTTCATTTGAAAATGAAGATATTGACTTTCATATTTTTAATATTTAAAAACTCATCTAATAACAACCATTGAAAACCGTTTTTAAGTAATAATATGATAATAAAATAAAAGAGGTGTGTAATAGCAACCATTGAAACTCGTCTAATAGCAACCAATGAAAACTGTTTTGAAGTAATAATATAATAACAAAATAAAAGACGTGTGTATGAAAAGGAGGTGCTTCAAAAACCTTGTTATAAAGACAATATACATTTATATTTCATAAATTTTAAAAACAAATTTAAAAGTTAAAATATCTTAAAAGTTATAATAAATAGATGCAAACTAATTGTAATAAGTCTCACTTATCACTCATATATTAATTACCTACTGCTAACAGTGGAAAGCAAGTGAAACATTGGCCCCCTGTTTCCACTTGTGTAACTGGTGGAAAATGTAACTGTCATTTTCCATGTTTTCTTGTTTTTTAATTTAAAAACCAAAAAGAGTATCGGTAAAACAATGTTGAACACACCCTAAGTTTTCTAGAAAGGACTCAACAATAGCATTTATACTTTTAACAGATTACTTATGAGGTATTGTGCTATTATCCCTATGTTCTCGCTACCAAGTCACTTAATTAAATAAAGGTATCTAATCATATATTCAAAAGCTACAATAATATTGAGAACCACTTAGTAAGTATACTATGAATAATGATTTATAATTAAAAAGGACAAATAAGATACACTCATACACATGCAAACAAGATGCAAGAAAAAAATATGAAAACCATGCAAGAAAAATATGAAAACCGTATTCAACATATCCTCCATTGTAAAAACAGAAAATAGGAATTATAGAGATTGAAATCAAGTACCTCTAGACAGCTTCCACCACAAAACCAAGTATCAGAAGCCACTCTTTTGCACATACTTTTATCTTTCATACATGCTTTATGATCTGTTTACAAGCATTATAAATTTATCAGTTAAATTAGACGCTTAAATTGCCTAGAAAAGCATCATTAAAGAAATAAATGATAGGATATCTTTGTGTCCTCACTACAATACCTTCATAAAAAAATAAGGAATGTTTGAATCAGAACAAAATATTCTTGAAAAATAGTCCGTCATATTTTACTTATTTAGTGAGAAAAAATACAATATTTGTAGGAGTTCCAAACTAATATAAACAAGGAAACTAAATAGGATACTAACACAAACTAGGAAATTAACAAAAACTAAGATACTAAAACAAAATAGGAAACTAAATTAGGAAACTTTCAATCTATTTTTAATTCCTATTTCTATGATGAATTTGTCAACACTCTCCCTCAAGCCAGCAAGTGGATAGTATCAATATCCAGCTTTCTATTAATATCTTAAGATCAATTGACTTGATAGAAATATCAACAAGTTGCCCAATCGTCGTCCCTGTAACTTGGTCCTAATCAAGCCAAATTAACCACTGGTTGATAATTGAGTCCTCATCCCAAGCAGTAAACTTTGAGTCATCATTGGTGTAAGTTAGTGTTCTTAAAATCACCTTACGTGGCCGCCCGCCATGGCGAAAAGCCCCTAGGTGCCGCCATTGGGTACCAAACCAACTAATTGACACTAGGCGGTGCCTAGGCAGTTTTCATGGCGTAGTCACTGCGAAGACATTATAATTCTTTTAGGTTTCAACACCCAAAATGGCACTATTTTGGAAGTTTTATTCTTTTATTAAAAAAACCCCTAAAATGATGCCTTTTAGGGTGTCTGTTTTAGAAAAATAAATAACTAAATAAATAAAACTAAAGCACCCAAAACAGAGGGTAGTCTATTTCGTCCCCAAAAAAATCAAAACCTTAAGCTTGAATCTAGGCCTGGACATTTTGACATGAACTGACCAGAATGACCCGTAAAGAATTTCAAGTGTTTGAGTCGGTTCATGCAATAAAAAGAAGGGTGGTCAATTCTCGATCCAAAAAACTAACCCATGCTTGATTTTTGTTCGGTTCTAGGTCTCCAGACACATGAACTAAACTGAACCCGACCTCTCTCTATTTGTATACTAATTTTTTGCAAAACCCTAATCACATATCACTTGCACTCTCTCTCTCGTCAACTTTTCTCCTCACACCAACCATCTCTCTCTCTCATCGCCTCTCTATCTCTCCAGTTTTTCTTTCATCTCATCTCTTCCCTTCATCCTTTCTCAAGCTCAATTTCACTTGTCAATTTCTCTTTCTAAGCTCACAGTTCATCTCAACTTTCTCTCTTCTTCTTATATGGTAGGAACCAATAAAAGGAGTTGTGGACTCTACCTTGCAAGAACGAAGAACGTTAACCCATCAAAAACGTTTTTGAGAGATTTTTTGAAAGTAAAAAATGTAGATCTGAAGAAGTAGATCTGAAGAAGAAGTAAATCTAAAAAAGAAGAAAAAGTATAAGAACAGTCATATTTAATTTTAATTTTTTTTTTTTTTTAATTTGAAGTAGATGTGAAGAAGTAGAAGTAGATCTGAAGAAGAAATGTAAAAAAAGTTGTATATTTTAATTTTATTATTTTTTTTTTTTTCATATTTAAAGAAGTAGATCTGAAGAAGAGTAAAAAAGTTGTATATTTTAATTTTTATCAGTCACAATGTCCAAATTGGAGAGAGAACTCACACAGTGAAATCGAGAAAACCGAACTAAACCAATCCAATCTGAGTTCAGTTTGGTTCCATCCCCAAAAATAAGGATGTTCAGTTTGCACTCTCAAAAACTAAGATTTAGTCAGTTCGTGTTCAATTCCCTTTGGGACCAAACCAAACACCGAAGTGCCCAACCCTTCTTGAACCACCTTGAACTCCCACCCCTCTGTCAGCTTCCTTCCTTGACTACCGAGGAATATCCTAGGCACTACATGCCAGACTATCACCTAGCACTTTTTAGAACAATGGTATAGGTTAATTTAAATGGTCTAGCTTTCTTTTTCCTATTAAAACGTCCTCACAAGTTGAGTCCAAACTGAATAATTTCAGCCATTAAGTCTATATGAAGCCTTAATTGTTTTATAAGCTCTTGGAGGGTGGTGGGTTGGATTGTTGGCTGGTACTAGGGGGCTATTTATAAGGTTATTACTTATATGTTGGTGCTGCAAAAATATTATCGAAATCGATGTGGGGATTAAACAAGGAAAATATGTAATAAGGCTAAAGGAAATTCCTAGGCTATATTAAGTCTGAATTGTTTTATAATCACTTAGAGGCTAGTCGGTTAGATTGTTGGCTGGTATTAGGGATTATTTATGAGGTTACTGACATGTTGGTCTTGCAAATTTTTTAGGGAAATTGATGTAGGGATTGAAAATGAGAATATGCGATAAGGCCAAAGGAAAATTCTTTGGCTAAGCCAAAAAAAAAAAAAAAAATCTGCTACTGGCAATGAAGGCTGAAGAAAAAGAAATAGCAGAATGAATGCTGAAGAAAGGAAAACACCCAAAAAAAAAAATCTGCTGTCAGCAATTAAGGCTGAAGAACAGCAGAATCAACTGGCACCAATTGAAGTCTACCAGCAACAAAATAACAACAATGAAGGCCAAGGCAGTCAGAAAGGACACGCAATCAAGACCAAAAGGGAAAAGAAAAGACACAAACAGATAACCAAAGTGCTAACAATAATAATAACTGATAAGTTAATCAGACAATGAAGAATTTTGTGGATGTCGCCACAGTCAGCATCTACCACTACAGACTTGTGGCACAAAAGACTATTTCTTAAGGTTGTATGTATGGAAAGGATCTTTGCTTTGAAACCATGTTAATAAATGGTCTCCCATATGTTATTTGTTCAGAAAAATACAATATTTATAAAAGTTTCAAACTAACAAAAATTAGGAAACTAAAATAAAATAGGATATTAACACAAACTAGGAAGCTAAAACAAACTAAGAAACCAAAACAAAATAGGATGCTAAAATAAAATAGGAAAATATATAACCTTCAATTTCATTTTGATTTCCTAATTCTATGATAAATTTGTCAACAAATACAAGGCTGAATTATCATAAACAAGTTCCTACTAACAGCAAAAATGGCAAATTTCTTTCTGGTGTTTTCAATCCATCGAATTAAATTGCACTTCTTTGCTTTTGCTCATAGAAAAATAAATGTTTGTGATGTTATTCAAAAGAGATATCATAATTCTTGTCTTCTTCTCTCTTGGTGTGTCATGTGCAAAAGTTATGGGGAAAATTTGAATCATCCTTTTCTTCATTGTTTAGTGATTGGTAAACTTTGCTTTCAGTGGTTGATTTGAAGTGGACTGCTCTTGAATCTTTGTTTTCTTTCATTTTGAAAGATTTCAAAGTTCTTGGAGGATGAAAGAAAGCTAGAATATGTTAAACCCCCAATTGTTGTCACGAAAGAAAAGAGTCAAAGATCTTAAAGTTTATAAAAGGAAAGTAACTCATTAATGTAATTGACTCTTATATGGAAAGTAGCAATATAGATAGCTGATTAGAAGGGAAAGTTATAGGATTTATTTTAGGGTTTTGTTATTATTTAAAGAGGGGGCTGTTAGGAATTTAGATCATCTTTGGTTTTAGTATTTTAGCAGAGGAGCTCTGTGAGAGGCAAACGTAGTGCAAATCTCAATCCCTCAGTGTAGCATTGAGGGTTATCTATTGTATTCAGTTAATTTTAGTTTTCAATAATAAACGTCCCCATTATTTTGATTTTATCATTCTTTTGGCTCTAATATTTTCTTTATTAGCGAGGTGCCTAACAAATTGGTAACAGAGCGTTTGAATGGTAAATACACACATGGAGGGTTGTGTAGAAAAGCTGGAACAGAATGTGGCAGAAATGAAGGAGCGCTTGGCTGCCATGGACAGCAAGCTGTCAAACCTGGAAGTTATTCGCGACATGCTTACCAGGCTGAGTGAGAATAATATGACAGAAGAGGCAACAATCGAGAAGGGATAGCTGTCATCTGGAGGCAGAACCACGACAGTGACAGCAACAACAAATCAGGAGGAACCAGATTTGACAGTCCAGGCTGCTCAGCGTCCACCTCTTGCCAATGACGAATTTCAGTTGTCCATAAAAAAGGTAGAGTTACCCAACTTTAATGGACAAGATCCCATTGGATGGGTTTATCGGGCAGAGCAATATTTTGATGTTCAAGGAACCAAACCAAAAAATAAGGTGCGATTGGCGTTTGTTGCAATAGAGGGGGCAGCAGTGCATTGGTTGCGTTGGCTTAGAAATAAACAACCGCAACTAATGTGGGAAAAATTCTCGTCGGAATTAATGAGACGGTTTAGAGGATGGAAAGTCAGTAATCCATATGAGCATATGGTCGGGCTGAAACAAGAGACGACGCTGGAAGAATATGTGCAGCGATTCGAATACCTCGCAGGGATGGTGCCGGGTTTGCCAAAACCTGCGTATGTTGGGAACTTCATCAATGGGTTGCGAGATGAGATAAAGAGGAAGATGTGCGCACATGACCCACCAAACTTAATGAGGGCCACGGAACTTGCCCGAGATTTGGAAGGGGAGCTCACCGGAGTCCCTTCCCACCAGCTAAACCAGTGTGCAATCCAACCCGTTTTTAATAACGCACAGCCCATGGTCCAACACCATGTCAGCTCGTTGCCTAGTAGAACTGATCCGCTACAGAAGGCTGTCACTCCAATCAATGCAGCACCGTCATCTACCTCTGCTCCAGTCAACACACAACCATCGACGACCATACCCCGCACGCAACCGCCTAGTCGGGGAAACTTCACCCTCTAGCCGGCTGAGAGGAGGGCACGAAATGCTCGAAATCAGTGTTTTCAATGCGAGGGAGCCTACTCACCCACTCGTGTGCCCGAATGCTCATCTCAGGGTTATGATTGTTGCCGATGGAGCCGGCTGATTTAGAGCCATCAACAGAAGTTGAAGGAGCATTTTCCCTCATTTCGCCTTAAGGACAAGGCGATTATTTAGGAGGGAGTATTGTTAAACCCCCAATTGTTGTCACAAAAGAAGAGAGTCAAAGATCTTAAAGTTTATAAAAGGAAAGTAACTCATTAATGTGATTAACTCTTATATGGAAAGTAGCAATATTGACAGCTAATTAGAAGGGAAAGTTATAGGATTTATTTTAGGGTTTTGTTATTATTTAAAGAGAGGGTTGTTAGGAGTTTAGATCATCTTTGGTTTTAGTATTTTAGCAGAGGAGCTCTGTGAGAGGCAAGCGTAGCACAAGTCTCAACCCCTCAATGTAACATTGAGGGTTATCTATTGCATTCATTTAATTTCAGTTTTCAATAATAAACATCCCCATTATTTTGATTTTATCATTCTTTTGGCTCTAATATTTTCTTTATTAGTGAGGTGCCCAACAGAATACTTTGGCATTGTCGAGTCTTTGCCCTTTTATAGGTTATTTGAGAAGAAAGAAATAAAAGATTTTTTTATGAAGTTGAAGAGAAGGAGAGTTTTTTAGGGGATAAAACTTATTATTTGGCTTATCTCTATAAGCATCTATTAGTGAAGATTTCAAAGACACTATTTTATTTCTCATTGTGCTTAATTGAAAGACTGTTGTTTATTAATTGAATTTTTTTTTATTTTGTATTTTGCTTTTCGTTTTGTAAGATTTCAAAGACACTTCTTTATTTCTCATCATACTTGATTGGAAGACTATTGTTTATTGATTGGACTTTTTGTATTTTACCTTTTGTTTTGTTCATTGTTTTGGTAGACTAACCTAGGCCACCTCCACATTTGAAGCTTAATATTTGAGGTAAAAACAAGTTTAACTTATTTGCATAGTCAACAGCATTTAAATCATCCACAGTTAGGCAAATAATTTCATTAACGAAGACGAACAAATGATCAAGCCACACAAAGGAGTAAGAATATTACATTTATGCTCGCACAGTGAACACTTAAAGGCATTGAAGGAACTTGAAGCCCCATTGTCATCGGCCAAATTCCAGCATATGCAACATGTGCAGTTTGGGCAATACCAATTGCCTGCAGGAAGCTCCTGAAATAAAATAAACAAATGTAAAAGGAGAGAGACTACTCTAGTGATGCCATCCAAAACATGCAAACATTCTAATCATAACAAAATCATATTTAACAGCAACTCAACAAAAGCAACCAATAGTTTCTTTTACTGCATTATATAAACCACAGGAACAAAATAAGTGAATACCATAGAGCAAAGATCAAGAACACTTGGCGGAAAGAAGAAAAGAATTGCACATCAATAAATGCATAAATATCGTTATAGAATTACAGTTCTTAAAAAGAAAATGAGATGTGAAAATGTTGAACTTGATGGCTTCTCCCTTGGCAATGCCAAGAGTTTAATTTGCAGAGAGTCAAATAATCTTGTACATCAGCGGAGAATTTCACATGATCAACTGTACAGGAAGGAGGAAGTTCATAATCATGTCCGTACCAGTCTAAAATCAACCAAAATCCACCAGATATATCTGTCTTCATAGGTTTAATGATCTCTAGCCACTAAATTAGATGTGAATCAAGATCATAGGTGAAAAACAAAGTTTCTGAAATCTAAACTACACTAGAAAAGATACAGCGGTACATACTCACCATAAATTGGTACTTGGACCTATTTCTAATTCTCTTATAAAAACAGGGCAATAAAGTTATATGTGCAAATCACTTGGTAGAAATCAAAATCAAAGAGATAATAGATCGTGCACAAAATATAAATACTAAATTTCTTCAAAAGGGTGCTATGCAAAATAGAGGAGATTTTAAAAGGCAGCAATTAAAATATTGAAGCATCTAAATCCACAGCATATTCTGCCCAAAAAGCATCAGGACGGTTTAAGTAGTTCCATACATAATAAATAAACAAAAAGAGAATTGGAGTATAAAAGGCCTGTAAAAGGGATGTCAATAAAAATAAAATATACATCTCACCAATAGTACATATTACATATAAATTTCAAAATGAGACTTAAATAATGCAAAATATATAAATATATCTATAATTAATTGTTGGGAAGTTAGAATAAAATCTCACAATTTGTGGGATTTATTCTTGCCTTTTCTCTTATTTATATTTGTGTGTATATATTGTTTCCTTTTCTTTTCTTTAGGATCCCTAAATTTGTGAGATTAATATTTAATTTGTTGTATAAATAGGCTGCTGTATTTCCCTATGAATATAAGAAGAATTATTATTTTCATCTCCCAATTCTGGTTTTATGGTATCAGATCCAGTCTTTCCATCACCGACATATTAGTATCGGCAACACAGCCGCACTAAATGGCCAATACTACTTCATCTACAACCGAGTCCACAGTGACTCCGATTATTTCAAATCCTTCATTATCTCTTATATCTCATCACCCTGAAAATCAGTCCATACAAATAACAGTCCATAAATTAAATGGCAACAATTTTCGAGACCGGTACCAGTCCGTACTTCTTGTCATCAAAGGAAGAGGAAAAATGGGTCACTTGATAGGCGCAACAGCAACACCAGAAGCAAGTTCAGCAAACTATGGTGTGTGAGAAGCCGAAAACTCAATAATGATGGCATAGTTGATAAATTATATGGATCAAAAAAGAGGACGTCAGAACTTGTCCTACTAAACTGCAAGGGAAGTCTAGGATTGTGTTAGAGAGATGTACTCAGATCATGAGAATATTTCACAAAACTTTGAAATTCGCTCAACTATTCGGAACACACGCCAAAATATGTTGTTTGTTACCGAGTATCTTAATAATCACTCAGAGCATTGGCAAAAAATAGACTTATTCCACAACATCACTTGGAAGTGTCCTAAAGACGGAATTCAGTATAGCAAGATGTTGGAAAAAGACATAATTTTTTATTTTCTGCAGAGGCTGAATCATGAGCTAGATGAGGTTAGAGGCCAAATACTTGGCACAAAACCTCTGCCGGCATTGAAGGAAGTGTTTGCTGAAGTTCGCCGTGAAAGAAAGCAGGAAGAAAGTGATGAACTCTTCATCTCAAATAGCAGCACTAGAATTGGCAGTGTAAGGGTCTGCACTTGCCACAAATCAAAGTGAAAGAAATCAACCAAGGGTTCAACAAAGGAAAGACAAGCAGTTTTGGTGTGACCACTGTAAAAAGTCATATCATACGAAGGATACCTATTGGGAACTCCATGGAAAACCTCTTGATTGGAAGCCACAGAGCCAGCGAAGAAACAACAAAAGTGCATATGCAATAGAGACAGCAGTAGGTACCCTTCTCATCATTTTACAACTAAACAAATGGAGATTTTGTGCAAAATGATGAATCAACTGTCTACAAGCAAATAGACTGGATCCACATCATCAACCGCTATTGCCTTCACAACTAATCAAGGTAATTTTTCTTTGTGGTTGAATGTTCGCCCACAACATGCTTGGATTGTGGACACAGGGGCATCAGATCACATGACAAATTCTGGTTCAGGATTTATAAATTATAAACCATGTAAGAAAAACATTGATATTACTGTGGCAGACGAATCTGCATGCAAAGTAGCAAGAAGAGGGGATATGGAAGTAAATGGGTTGAAATTGTAATCTGTTTTACATGATCTTGACTTGAAGTGTAATTTACTTTCAATTAGTAAAATTACTAAGGATCTAGGTTGTCTTGTAACTTTTCTTCCTTCTTATTGTAAATTTTAGGATTTGTCATCGGTGAGGACGATTGGCACAGCTAAAGAGCAAAATGGGCTCTATTATTTATCGGGTGTGGGCTCTACTGAAAACCAATGTTACCTACTGTTTTGTCTTCAATTTTTGATTTAAATGTTGAACTCTAGCATAAGAGATTAGGTCATCCTAGTTTTCCATTTTTAAAGTACTTGTATCTGCATTTATTTATTAATAAAGATCCTTCATCATTTCATTGTGATAATTGTTCTAGCAAAACAAACCCGAGTATCTTATCACCCACACATATATAAATCATCAACTCCATTCCATCTTGTCCATAATGATGTATAGGGACCATCCCGTGTGTCAAGTCTAAATGGGAAACGTTGATTTGTTACATTTATTGATGATCATTATCGTGTTTTTTAGGTTTATTTAATGCATGAAAAATTAGAAGTTTTCTCTATTTTCAAACAGTTTCACAAAGTCATTACAAATGTGTTTCAATCTAATGTTCATGTTCTTTAAATTGATAATGGAAGGGAGCATTTTTCACATGAATTAAATGAATATCTTAAGGAAAATGGAATAATTCATCAAAGTTCTTGTATAAATGCTCCTCAACAAAATGGGATTGCAAAAAGAAAAAATAGACACTTGCTAAAAGTTGTTAGGGCAATTATGTTTGCTAGTCATGTATCACATTCATTTTAGGGGGACCATTCCCACATCTGCCTATCTCATAAATAGAGTTCCAACTAAGGTTCTTCAATACCGAGCACCTCTTAGTGAACTTCTTTTTGTGTTTCCATCTACTCGGATTCTTAATTATCTTCCACTTCGTGTATTTGGTTGTGTTGCATTTGTAAAAAATGTTCAACCAAATCAAGGTAAACTTGATCCAAAGGCTCTTAAATGCGTTTTTCTTAGGTATTCTACCACACAAATAGGTTATAAATGTTTTCATCCACCTACAAAACGTTTTCTAGTTTCCTATAATGTCTCGTTTGTGGAAACTCAACCATTCTATTCCCAAGTTTATCTCTAGAGGGAGAACAATATCCAGGGAGAAAAACATTAGGACTCTACTATCATTTTTTCCCATCCATTGCCTTCTTAGCCTTAACCAGATCATGTCCAGTCCAAGTCCTTGCCTACATCTTCACCCACAATAAGTTTCCAAAATAATGGTAACTCAAGTCAAGGGATAGTATCCAATACTACAGATCCGAAAACAATTTTGGTTTATGGCAGGAGACCATAAACTCTGAAGCTAAAGCATGAATCTACACCCGTGACAAGCCCTGAAATGGGTGATCAAGAGGAAGCTGAGAGTAATGATGAAGATGGAGAAGGAGAAGCAAGAGAGAAAGTGAATGATCTAGACCTTCCTATTGCCCTGAGGAAAGGAGTAAGATCTTGCACTAAGCACTTTCTTTCAAATTATTTTACTTATTCTAAGTTGTCAGGAAACTTCAAGGCATTTATCTCAAAGATTGATAAGATCCAAACTCCCAAAGACATTCATAAAGCTCTTCAAGATCCAAAATGGAATATTGCAGTAGTAGAGAAAATGAAAGCACTAATAGACAATGATACTCCGGAATATGTGAAGCTATCTGAAAGGAAAAAGATTGTAGACAGCAAGTGAATCGTTACCGTTAAATACAGATCGAATGGAATTGTTGAGCAATATAAGGCAAGACTTGTCGCATAGGGATTCACTTAGAATTATGGGACTGATTATGAAGAAAAGTTTGCTCCTATTGCAAAGTTGAACTCAATCAGGGTACTACTATCTCTTGCAACAAACTTGGATTGAGGATTATATCAATTAGACATCAAGAATGCATTCTTGAATGGTACGTTGGAATAAGAGGTTTACATGAGGACTCCACTAGGATTTGAAGTTAAAGGAGAACCAAGCAAGGTATGTAGGTTGAAAAAATCCCTTTATGGTTTGAAGTAATCACCACAAGCATGGTTCACTTAGTTCAACATGGTTATGAAACAATTCGGATACAAACAGGGACAAGCCGACCACACCTTATTTGTAAAAAGGCGTGAGAATGGTAATCAGACAATCGTAATTGTATATGTAAATGATATGGTAGTTACAGGAGATGATGATGATGAGATTATGAATCTAAAAAGGAGACTACAAAGTACAAACCGAGTTCAAAGTAAAGGAACTTGGAACTCTTAAGTACTTTCTTGGTATGAAAGTTGCAAGAAGCAAAAAAGGCATTTTAATTTCTCAAAGAAAGTACATACTTGATCTGCTCAAAGAGACAGGGAAACTTGGTTGTAAGCCTGCTAGTACTCTATTAGATCGTCACTGGAAACATCAGATATCCGAAGAGGACCCTCCTGTAAACAGAGAGAGTTACCAACATTTAGTAGGGAAGTTGATCTATCTATCTCTTACCAGACCAAATATTGCCTACGGTGTGAGTGTTGTCAGTCAATTTATGCATGCTCCCACAAAACGGCATATGGAAGCAGCTAACCAGATTCTAAGATATTTGAAAAGAAGTCCTAGAAAGGGTTTGTTTTTCAAGAAAACCATGGATAGAAATGTTGTTGGATACTCAGATGCAGATTGGGCTGGGGCAGTGGAAGATAGCAAGTCAACAACAAGGTATTGTACAAAGTATGGGGGAATTTAATGACCTGGAGAAGTAAAAAAACAATCAGTGGTAGCTAGGAGTAATGCTGAAGCCGAGTATAAAGCAATAGCTCAAGGAACCTATGAATTAATCTGGATAAGAAGATTGTTGGAAGATTTTAATATGCCTCTAGCCGATCTTATGACACTATTTAGTGATAGTAAGTCTGCTATTAGTGTAGTTCACAACCCAATTCAACATGACAAAATGAAACATATGAGAATAAATAGAAATTTCATCAAAACGGAAATTGAAAATGGGACAATTGTTCTCTTCTACACTCCTACTAAGTCTCAAGAAGTTGATGTTCTCACCAAGGCACTTCAAAAGTCAAACTTTGATCATTGTGTGAGCAAGCTGGGAATGATTGATATCTATTCACCAGCTTGAGGGGTAGTGTTGGGAAGTCCAAATAAAATCTCACAATTAGTTCTTTCCTTTTCTCTTATTTCTATTTGTGTGTATATATTGTTTCTTTTTCTTTTCTTTAGGATCCCTAAATTTGTGAGATTAGATATTTAATTGGTTGTATAAATAGGCTGCTCTATTTCCCTATGAATGTAAAAAGAATTATTCTTTTCATCTCCCAATTCTGGTTTTATTAATTTATGTAATTAATGGTTGAAATTAACAAAGGCCAAAAATATAAAACAAAAAGGGTCTTCAATTACATTCATGAGTATCAAGTGAGAAGCAAAGAGAACCATGAGTATCAAGAGATTTTTATAGGCAGAAATTACAATAATGAAGCAGTAGCAGCTAAATCCACATCATCTGCCCAAACAAAATATCAAGACAGCTTAAATATTTGCACACATAACAATTAAACAAAAGAGAACTGGAAAACAAAAGGACTGAAAGGGATAACAATAAAATAAAGATATGCATATCACCAATCATGTATCTTACAACAAATTTTATAATGAGACTTCATTAATGGCAAAAAAACGATATCTACAATTAATTTATGCAATTAACAGTTAAAACTAACCAAGACCAAACATCTAAGACAAAAAGGGTCTTCAATTACATTTCTGAGTATCTAGAGGGGAGCAAAGAGAAAACTTGGGGAAAGAGAAAAAATAAAAAATAAAAATTGTAACTCCTTTCATCTGTTACAGCAAAAGTGGACAAAATTCAAACTTTTTCCAACCAAAAACAGATATATCAAAAATATCCAATAGATATTACGCACTTAAAGAGGTCAAATATATTTCTGAGATTACCATCTTAAGAAAGATGAGCTTTTAATATCTACTTAATAATACCATGTGTTACCAACAAACGAATCTTAAAATCTTCCAATTCTATATACTCCTTTTATTAACCATCAGACAAATCTATCATAGGTAAGTGCCACTGTAATGTAACATATAGGAAGCGTCTCTTACATATTATAACCGCTTGTTATCATGATAATTTATTGTACTTTTGTCAGACAAAGTCAATTATGCATCTTGTGCCAGATATGTATCCCTGTTGCTAATTTTAATATAGCTTAAGTTGCAGTTAACCACAAAATGTGGTGAATAAACTAAAAAAACTCAGTTTATAATCTTACAGGCATAAATTATCTTTCCTAGTGCTTCTAATTCTACACTCTTTGGGACATTCACCACAAATCAAAACCCAAATACTCACAACAAGAACCCAAAGTCTTTTATACCAGCAAGTTGGATTTACCCAGAAATATCCATAAATTTACGTAGAATAATAACAAAAATTTTTGCAAAAAATACATGAAAGATTTTAACAAATTATAACTAACTCCATCAGGTTTTACTACCAGTTGCCTAAAAGCGGTGAGAAAATATGCTAATAGAGCAGCAGAAAACTAAGCAGATTGGACAGGAAAAAAATACGTCAAATAACCTAAGAACATACCTGCAGTAACAAGCAAGCCTGATGATAGGAAGAGGGGCAGTTATCACAGCATACCAATTCTCCCCTTTCACCACAAAGCCCACATAAATCATCATTATTATCTTCATAGGCTTTCACGGTTTCAGTTTTATTCCCACTTTTTTTGCTCTTGTATTCAGCCGACCATGCTTCCAACTGACATAAAGTGAAGGCCTTACCAGATTCCATGAAAAGATTCAAACAGGGACGGTTTAAGGCAAACCCAGCGTGGATCTTAAACTGGGAAACTGAAAGCACCTGATTGCAGCACTTACAGATGATTCCATTACGGGTTACCAGACCATCTTTTATTATCTCATCATGTGGATCTCGCAACTGAATCACATCATTCAAAGATATGATACCAGAAGCAATCATCCAGGACAAGATGGTTCTTGTCTGAATGCCATTTCTAACAAGCTTTCTTCGATTACCCACAATTGGAGAAAGCGACCTGCGAACTCCATTTTGGTTCTTGAGCTTGTAGGGCTTTTTTTCAGAAGAAGATCCAGTGATGTTTGGGATGCAGCCTCTGTTTTTTACTATAGCTGCAACCAGCAGGTCATCATCATCACCGCGAAGGCCACTCTGGTCCAGTGACATTAATTTATTTACAGATACTGTCTTAGACTTCCGGCGTGGCCTCATTTTTTATTTTCACTCACTGGAGAATATTTTATCCTCTGTTTCTGAGATTCAAAGCTTCAATACACTCCTCACTATTATCTTCACTTTGTTCGAACTGTTGTGGAACCCCTGAAGTTGCAAAACCATGGGAATAAACCAGACCATCACTGCTTCTGTTCACATAGTCATCCAGGGAAACCTGCAAATAATATCCCACCTTATCAGACTCGGGGCCTTCAAAAAATTTTTGTTTTTCCAACCAAGAATGCATTGCTACATCTCCAAGTGCTTGCTTAGGTGCTTCCACATCATCTTCAAAATTTTTTTTATTACAAATTTTATAAAAGAAACACAATAAAATGAAACAAATCTTATATAACCAGATTATTACGTTAAAAGAAGTTAAACTGTAAGGCAACTACCGTTTCAAACTTCCTAAAGAGCCAAAAAATTTATTTTAGTTGTTTTACAAGACAACAAAGTAAACTCATATTAGTAAAGAAAAAGGGCAAGATCTACTCAGTAGTGAATAAGCCATCCACAAAAGCAAAAGAAATGACAAACTCCAAGGATCAGCCTCAATAGAGCTAAAGAATAAAGACAGAAAAGTTCCCCTAATCACAAAACTATCACCTTGATATTATTCAAGAATGGATAGATGGGAGATATCTCTGAATAGTATCAACCCAAAAGAGTGACTTCTGGTAAATCACCAAAATAGAAAAATTTTTCATTTTGGTGCCTACTGTGTCAATTAGAGTACACACCATGTGGCATGCAAACACCAAACCATGAAACACTGTTTATCTAACCACGTGAGTGTCCAAATTTTACTACAAAAACACAGCCTAGAAACCAAAGGCTACAACGTTAGTCTTAAAATCTACAGAAACTTAAATTAAAAAAAAAATAAATAAAAGAAATAACAAAAACAAAAACAAAGACAAGAAACAACACAAAACAAAACAAGAAAGGAAAACCTCAAGCTCCATTTCCGCATCCAAAACTTTCAAAAGTAATTAGAGAAATCACAACCCTTGGTTACAACTTAACTGCAAGTAGACTAGATCATAGTAAGACATAAATGATACAATATCAAACACATCTCCCAAATGCCACTCCATATCCTCATATAAATATTATGTTGTAATTTTAAATTTATGGTCTTTCCCTTTTCATTCATTTGTTTTTGTCAACAATAAGAACTAGGAGAGCGTCAGCTTCATTGCTGCCCTAACTGACCAATCTCAAACTCAATTATAGGCAGGGAAGTGAAAGCAGACCGAACCTTGGAAAAGGTAATTTAAACTACAAGAAAACTCTATAATCAGTTGTTGCCAATCGACTATCATGCCGTCACAAAGCTACATATCACAAGCAAACCCATCTATGCATTGGCATGAGGAACAAACCTCGGCTGCACCTGCTTTAACACACAGACCAGGGGCATAATTGGCTGTATCAACACCAAATAAAACCATCTCTCCTCTACCTCACTCACTCAACTTTGCACCTTGCAGGTTGTTTAAGTTCCAAAAACCCATCTCAATGCATTTATTTCATCAGTAGGGGAAAAAGGAAGGCTCTTAGAGGAATGTGACTTAAATCTGTTTGACTGTTCCTCAAGTCACGTGAATATAAACATTTCATTAAAAGAAAGTGTATGTATATCTAATATACTTCTGTTTTCTAAATTAATTAGGAAGTGTACACAATATAACTCCATACATATAATCTATATAACAGTTTATCCTTCTTCTTCCCTTTTCAAGAGGTATTTACAAGGAAAACCAGTAGAGGATATAAGTATCCTTATGCTAATCAGGAAAGAGGAAGGTATTTATTAAGCTCTTCATTTCTCTGTCCTTATTAAGAGAAAGAGACAGGATTGAGGTTCAACTTTAAATGATTGCAATAACACACTTACCAATGAGCTAATTATGGAGATAAGATAATGGAAACATGAACTACAACTTTAAAATTTTGCATTTGAGTGAAACTGTTTCCAAACACAAATCTACAATTTTTCACCTCTATTTGGGTTGATATTTGCTCCTACATCACTTATTCAAAAGTACTAATAGTCATTATGCAATAATAAAAAAAATTTTGCATCCAGTTGAGGCCCCATTTTTTGTTATTTAGATTACACACCTCACAGGACCCACAACAAAATGGCCTGTAAGACTCTTATTCCAACTAAAACTAAATATAAAGAAGACCAACCAGCATTTGTGGATCACTATTCTTTAACATAAGTTTTCTCCTAAAGATGCTTTATAGGTATAAATGCAAACCATCAAATTATTTCTGAAACTATCTTCATTTGATCTAGAACTTTACAAAATGATAAAATATACTCCTTTTTTCAATCATATAATCAAGGATGTGCTTATTCCATTATAAGACTATAAAACACATAGACCATTGACATACGTAATGTCAGAAGCTTGATAAAAATACATCATTATAAATATACTTCATCTTTTTCTTACGTTAAATGATTTAATAAAAGCATAATAGAACACTGCTTTACTATGCAAGAACAAAAAAAAGAAACAGCAAAACAGGAGATGAAAACTAAAACCGGTTAAAACATTAAAAAGATGTGGAAGAAGTCAAGGAACTTGTCCAGTTTCTTTTTTTTTTTTAATTGACAATCTAGAAACCTCCCAAACTGCTTAGCAAATTCGAGTTCGAAACTGGAGTCCTTGCTAAACCTTACAATCTTTGGAGAGCAGTAAACTATAGCCTTTAACCATATAAGTACCCATGAGGGTTTAAACCTTAGACATTGAGGGAGCAAACCCCAAGAGTCAACCATTCTTACTAACCACTCATGGGTAAGAAACTTGTCCAGTTATACGACTTAAAACTTCAATATCTCCTTCATGAAACTCTTACATTATTTTTTTTCCTTCTCTTAATCTTAAAACTATGCAAGTTAAAACTTCAATGTCTCCTTCACGAAACTCTTACATTGATTTTTTTTCCCCTCTCTTGATCTAAAAACATAATAGCTCAAAGAAAAACTCAAGTTTTAATATTAGCCACTGACATAAAACCAAGGCACATACTTGTACTCATGAAATACCTTTAAATGAATCTAAAGTGATGAATAAAAATCAGATGGTGATAATAATTAAAATGTCATTAAATTACTATAAATTTTAAGAGAGAGATAAGAAGTATACAATTAGACTTACCATGTTCAAAGCAAAATGTGATAATAATAATAATACCTTTACAAATGGTTCAAAAAATGCAACCACCTCAACTGATTTTATTTTTTACATCTTCCTACTTCTTGCACCTTAACTTAGCTCTGATGGCAGAATGGAGCTTTGGCAATATCAAGCTATTTGCAGTTTCATAATTGCTTACAGCCCACAATTTCAAACCAACATTCTTCTTAATTTACTCCATGAAGAAGTAAACATCATAAGTCATGGAAAAGAAAATGCATTTCAGCACCAAGAGAACACATAACAACAAAATAGATGCAAAGAGATCAGACTATGAGAAAACCTCCTCAGTCTGAAACTCTCTGGCATATGGCTTTTTCTACAATCATGTCATGTCCCTGACTGTTGCCCACACCTAAACCTAGAAGTAGGAATAATTTAAAAAAAGAATAGGGAAAATGAATATCAAGTATATAGAACTATCAAAACTTTCCCAAACTGAGAAGTCGACCAATGTATGATGGGTAGTAACATAAATATTGTAATCCAGGGAAATCTCATTTTATAATTACAAGATTTTTTCACCGATTAAATAAAATTTGTGATACTGAACATATACTCACATAAATCAATATACATATTCTCCACAAATAAAGAGCCTATACCATCCAGGCATTGAATCAAAAGAGCATGAAATCACAAACAAAATATAAAAAACCCACACACATATCACAATGATTCATCAAACCCATCTTTTAAATTGCATAAAGAAACAAAAACCAAAACCAAACACTACCCAGAAGCCAAAAGTTTATGCCGATTAGAAGCCACAAAGCCAACTTCAAGATACCACACATATTATCCTAAACCCCCAATAAAAATCACAACTTCAAAAATAAATAAGAAAAATCGTGAAAATCCTTCAAAAAGAGGAGCTAACCTTAGCAATTCATGTTGAAAAACTTCATGCAAATAGGATCAGTTTCAACAATCTAAAGCTAGGGTTTCCAGAGCAGAAAATGGGTTTTTAGTTTAGAAGAGAGATCTTTGATAGAGGAAGAAAGGGGAGGTTGGCATTTCTATGGGCTTATCAGCTGAAAAGGAGAAAAAAAAGAACAGCAAAGCCCCCACCAGTATAGTGAGAAAAATGGCTTTGAAACGACTGAATAGTGCTCCTTAGCACAACAGATGGCAACAAGCATGTCATATAACTCCACTCTCTAACTCAACACCCAACTTTAGTTTTGTTATTGTCTCTTTTTGCCTTTTCAACCCTCTCATTTCCCTCTTGTTGTGCATAAATCATTATTACGCGGTTTGTACTTTTCAATTTTTGGTAACACATTAACTCCTCCATGTAATATATGTTAATGTTGAGTTGTTTTTACCATAAAGGGGTGGTTCCATCTTATATTTTATCATATTTTTTATGTTTTTAATTGATTTGAATTTTTACTGCATTTTTAGCTGATAAAAAAGAAAGAGATGATAAAGATGAGTTTTGGTCTGGCTTTGTAGAATATGCTAATGTTCTATCAGTTTTGAGTTCACTTGATATAAACAGAGAAAGAATGGCAGGAAAGAACTTCAATAAAAAAGCTTACATAAAGAGAGATTATTGTCAAAGAAGATAAAAACAGAAACGACATTATTCATTCAAGATATTGATCTATGTAAGATTCGATTTGAACCAATTAGATTCTAATGTATTTATACCATCTATTGATCCATAAGAATCTTTTGTAAATTATAAGTTTATACATATATTGATGCAGTCTATATTTAACACAAAGAAAGTAAAAATGGGAAAAAAAAAATCATCTTGTTTCATTTCTTTCTCACTCTAAACAAGCAGAAACATAATATTAACAATGACCCAATGTTAAAATGCACTAATACTTATCATACGATTTACTTAAAACAAAGAATAAAATATAAATGGCCAATACCAGTTTACATGAATGTTTTTCAGCCAAGTGCTTATAATTTCTCTACATAAACTTATCTTGATGGCTAGAAGATTGTTAATAAAATATAGACATGAGATGCTACTTCATAGTTAACTCTAAAAGTTACTATGGATGTCACGTCAATGTTTGTATTATAATGAATTACTTTTCTTTTTTTTTTTTTTTTTTTTGATAGGAAACAAAGATTTTATTATTAAAAAGAAAGAAATTACAACCGTGAACCAATAATCCATCAACAAAAAAACAAACAAAAAACTAAAACTAAAAGCAAGATTGGAATAAACAATCAACAAACAGTAGTCTTCTAATCTAACAAGATAAGAAATAATGATAAATCTTTAAATTCTTCACTAGAAGATACCCAAAAAGAAGCCAAATAAAACACTTTATCTCCTAAAAAGTTGTCCTCCTCTTCGACTTCTTTAAAGATTCTTCTATTTCTTTCCTCCCAAATAACTCATAAAATAGCCAAAACTCCACAATCTCAAAGAATACTAGTCTTCTTTCCTCCTCCTAAAGCTACAAATTACTAAACTAACATTTTTAGGAATTTTTAAAATTTTTTCCAATTATTGATATTTCCATTTTTATTTTTTGTAATTCTTCTCATTCTCATTTGAAGTGGTTTAAACATATGCTCACTTTAAATATGACGAAGTTACTGTTCCTCATCATACTAGAAACAGTAAGAATTTCCAAGACTTTCTGTCAATACATGCATTTGGAGATACTCTGAACCATAGACATGTGAAGAATGAAGAATTTTAAGCCTGAAATGACCTTTCAATACTAGCCATCATTTATAAATTCAAAGGTGTAGAGAACCATGACATGTAATAACTAATATGACAGAAATTACCTTTTATGTGGTTAATTTGTTGTTTCCTTAACTGTCATGTTAATAATAATCGATATCTATGTTTACATTCTAAACATTGAGCCTTAAAAACTCCTTCAATCATCCAAGTCCTTCTAGATTGCTTTTGTCTTCCCAGTCAATTGACACAAATCTAAAAACGCTCTCTTTCCTATCTTTTATTATCGATGATAGCAAGACCTTTGTGTCAATTAAAAGATGAAAATCAGCTAAAACACCAAGCCAGAAAGTGGTCAAGATAAAGTTAAATAAATTCATGAACTGCTAAAAAAACAAAGAAAGTCGGACTGACCATTTCAGCGTCTGCTCAGTAAAAACTGGACCCTTCTTCATGCATCCACGATAAGTCTGAGAGTGATTACAGTCTTTTGCCAAGAGCAATGATAAGCAATCTAGGAAAAGAAAAAACCTGAAATAAATGTGATGAATAGAAGCTTCACATAAAAAATAGAAAAACGACAAAATGAAACAGAATAAGGTATCAAGCCTGAATAACTTTTGTACATATAGTCACCTGGCGTCAAATATGGACCATCATCAGCTTTGTCATAAAACTCAGAATCAAGGAGTGCATATGCAGCTTTAAAGAACGCCAACCTGTGTGAAAGACTCCAGATGAGAATGATTTCATTTAATTTTATTTTTATAAATTATATAATAAACAACAAAATAAATTATTTGCAAGCACTAACATTTTCTAGGAAAGCTTAATGTACTCCTCCCCAATATCTAATGACAAGAAATCATCATGTTTGGCAACCTCCCACTTTAGCTCTTTCATCTTTGAATTGTCACTGGTTCTACCAGTAACAAACCTGAAAGCCAACCCAGTGGGTTCTTCCAAGCTGCAAGAAAAATTACGTTAAAACAAAGTCACTACTACAAAATACTACATCTATGCAATGTCCAAATCTAAACCAAATAATGGCTAATAGCAGTTCCAAAACATATATTTAAGAAACGTTCTAGATTGAAAACAGCAAACGACCGCAAGAACCTAAACAGTTAAATCATAGCTGAACCTCGATTATGCCAATACATGCAAAGCAAATGTCCAAAGCAAGATTTTCAAATGAATTTGCTAAAAAGAAAATTATGCTAATCACAACCACATGTTCCGTGTGGGTAATGCTGAAAATCTTACAACGAAATAAGAAGTCCAAGATTCAATCCCGCTAACCAATCCTCATCGACATACTTGCACAAGCAATAAATATCACATTGCTCCTTTCAAGAAACAAAAGACTTAACTTTACATCTCTAATAAAAATCCCACTTCTTAAGACCTATTTGGTCTATAGAATTTCCATTTCTAGGCATTATTACATGAACATTCTCCTTATAAAAATACCTAGATTTCAAATGCATTCATCTTCATTAATTTTACATCCCTAGCATAAATCCCACTTTGTAAGAACTATTTTGCCCATAAAATTTCCACTTTTAGACATAGTTACATCAACATTCTCCTTACAAATATATCTATGTTTCAATTGATCTTCATTAACTTATATCCCTAATAAAAATCCCACTTCCTAAGACCTATGTCGCCTGTAAAATTTCCACTTTTAACCTTAACTACATAAAAATTCCTAGTGTTGATTTGTGTTCATCTTCATTAATTTACATCCCTAATAAAGATCCCACTTCGTAAGACCTATTTCACCCTGTAAAACTTCCATTTTTAGACATAGTTACATCAACATTCTCCTTACAAATACATCTATGTTTCAATTGATCTTCATTAACTTATATCCCTAACAAAAATCCCACTTCCTAAAACCTATTTCGCCTGTAAAATTTCCACTTTTAACCTTAATTGCATAAAACATTCCTAGTGTTGAATTGTGTTCATCTTCATTAATTTTACATCCCTAGCAAAAATTCTACTTCATAAGACCTATTTCACCCGTAAAATTTCCATTTTTAGACAAAATTACCTCAACGTTCTCCTTACAAGGACATCTATGTTTCAATTGTGTTCATCTTCATTAACTTACATCCCATCCCTAATAAAAATCCCATTCCTAAGACCTATTTCGCCTGTAAAATTTCCACTTTTAACCATAATTACATGAAAAATTCCCGGTGTTGAATTGTGTTCATCTCTATTAACTTACATCCCTGATAAAAATCCCACTTCCTAAGACCTATGTCGCCGCGTAAAATTTTCACTTTTAACTATAATTACATGAAAAATTCCTAGTGTCAAATTGTGTTCATCTTCATTAACTTACATCCCTAATAAAAATC
This sequence comes from Litchi chinensis, assembly GCA_019925255.1. Classification (NCBI taxonomy): domain Eukaryota; kingdom Viridiplantae; phylum Streptophyta; class Magnoliopsida; order Sapindales; family Sapindaceae; genus Litchi; species Litchi chinensis. The sequence goes on from CM034462.1 coordinate 21,964,771, forward strand.
CCACTTCCTAAGACCTATTTTGCCCCATAAAATTTCCACTGTTAACCATAATTACATGAAAAATTCCTAGTGTTGAATTGTGTTCATCTTCATTAAGTTACATTCCTAATACAAATCCCACTTCCTAAGACCTATTTCGCCCGTAAAATTTCCACTTCTAACCATAATTACATGAAACATTCCTAGTGTTGAATTGTGTTCATCTTCATTAACTTACAACCCTAATAAAAATCCCACTTGCTAAGACCTATTTAGCCCGTAAAATTTCCGCCTCTAACCATAATTACATGAAACATTCCTAGTGTCAAATTGTGTTCATCTTCATATAAAAATCCCACTTCCTAAGACATATTTCGCCCGCAAAATTTCCACTTTTATTAATTACATGAAACATTCCTATTGTTGAATTGTGTTCATCTTCATTAATTTACATCCCTAATAGAGATCCAACCTTTTAAGACCCCATTTGGTCCAAAAAGTTTCCATTTTCAGACACGATTACATCAACATTCTCCTTATAGACATCTAATTTTCATTTGTGTAATTGTCTCTTAAACCCTTTCTAGCTCTATACATGAATAATACACAACTTCTCAATGTTTATCTAAATTGCATAAAAATACACTCTATAGAGAGAAATCGATACCGTTGAAGCATCCAGGTGGACTTCGTCCGACCCGTGGACCCGAACCCGTTTTGAATCCCGACAAAGCCCATAACTTTTATCAGCATCAGCAACGAAGTAGTGGAACTGATCAGGAGAGAGAAGGAGACGCTCAGGACTCTCGATTTGCGCGTGGAAGGCGACGTGTGGTGACGCGCATGGAAATGTTTGGAAGACGGCGGCATTGTGCGGACGGTGAGGTTATTCTGTTGAGGGAGAAGTTGGTAGCTGAATGCAGAGTGAAGCAAACACATGAATGAAGAAGATGCAAAATTAGAAATCATTAAAAAAAAAAAAAAACATTTTTCTGTTATTAATTCTGGAAAATTGCATTAATCTCCCCGAGTTTAGGCCTAAATTATGTGAACTTCTTTATTGATTTCCATCACCGATAATATAGTTAGTGTGAAATGTTAGAAATACCTACATAAAAATCATTTTATATGTAACTTCATGTTTATTGTAATCATTCAAATATAAACATCAAAAAAAAAACACTTAGAACATCTCCAATTTAAAAATAAATTGTGAAAAAATGGAATGACATATAAGACAAATGAACATTATGTTAAAATATATTTCTCCAATGCAACTATCACTCTCCATTATCAAGCTGATGTGATAAAAAATAATAATAATAAACAAAATCAATATAACCGTCTACTTTCAGAAGGTCTGTTAGACAATCATTTATTAATGACTAATTAAGTTAATTTTCTACATCACTCAACCTTCTTTTGTATTTTTCCTCTTCAATCCCTTCTCTATAGTTTCAGCAAATCACCACTCTCCATCTTCACTGTCTCATTAAAGTGTGGTTAAAAAAAAATTCAACACCTCATTAAAATGTGTATTTTAAGTGAATACATTGGAGAACATTTTTTAACTTGATTGTCTATCAAGTCATATTTGTGCCAAGTAGAAAGTACATTTTGTTGATATTGATGACGTGACAGTTTTTTTTTAATTACAATCCATTTTTATATTGAAGATGCTTTAAGCTATTAGAAATTCAAACATCAAACTCCTATAATTTTAACTTCATCATCCATTTAAAATCCAAAAAAATTCAATTTCATCTTCATTACATGTTAAAATTACAAACAACCAGCAAGCATTACCTTCATCTTCATCACCCAACGAAAAACTTGAGCACCTTTTTTTTTATCCCTTTTTCTTACATGTTTAATTAAATGATCTCCTCCATGCACTTTATTATCTTTAATTATTTATTATTTAAATAACTAAAAATTGAATGGATTTTTTTTTAAACCGGAGCCATTAACTTTTACAGAGCACAAATAATAAGAGGAATGGTCTATGCAATTTTAAGCAAAAGATTCATCTAGCTAAAATTAGATCTAAACTTGGGGGTTTGTACAATTTACTCTATTTTTTTTATTATTGTTGTTGTTGTTGTTTTAGTTATGATTTTTTAAATAATTTTTAAAGTGAAATTAAGCTGGGAAATGTAACTGTAAATTATTATATTTAATACCATGAAAAAGGAAGTATTAGATGACGTTTTTTTGAGATGGAACCAAATAATTAAAAAAAATTTTTTTTTGAAAGAATATTGTTCTTATTTCTAAAGACATTAAAATTATCTAACGACATCTTGAAAAATAATAGATATTAGTTCTTCAAGCTAATTTTAGGCAAAAAAAAAAAAATCATGATACATGTTATGCATGGTACATCTTCTATTTAAATTACATGGTAATTATACTAAAAGAAAACTTGCACTTACTACTTAGTATATGTGTAACTTTTGCACTAAAGTAACCACAAGTATAGTAATATAGCTTAATATTCAAGATCAATATTTATCAACAAACATACCCTGTTGTAGTAAAAGACAATTAAAGTTAATGGTTGACAGACCCAAGATTTTGAGTGAAAAGTCAAATTTGCCCTTAATGAAAAGCTTTGGAGAGTAAGATGGGTCCATATTTAAAGCTTTAAATTCAATGATTTAATTTCATATTAGAATAATTATTTAAGTTAGGAAAAAAAATTAGATAGAAGGAACTTATTTAGAAAAGATTGGATGGACTGATGATGTATCGTCGTTGTATTTGATGAAACCGATAGAGTGACGAAGCTCTATCAAAGATGGAGTGACGAAGCTCCATCTAAGATGGAGCGATTTACTTTATTTCTTATTAAATGAATATGTTCTATCATGGACGATGAAAGAGCGTTCCTTTATCAAATGGAGTGATTTGCTATATTCGATGAAGGGATATGCTCCATTAATAAAGCAAGAGTAAATTTGCTCCATTGATTAAGCAAATCTAGAAATTTTTATATGATTTTTTATTTTTGGAAGATTGTTGTTGTGGTTGATGATAGAAGACAGTTGTTTGTTTGTTTTTTCCCCTTTTTTCAAAATAATATTTCAAGTACAAGTTAGATGTCACTTAAAGGTGGCTTCTTTATGCAATAAACATCAATTATTGAATATTAAGCAATAGGCCATAGTTTAGAGTCTATAGTTTAATTTTTCATATATTTAAGTTACATGTAAATTGAAGGCCCATTTGACAAGCATTTTTTGTTTTCTATTTTTCGAAAAGAAATATGAAAATAAAAACAATACATTTGGTTTTGTTTTTGAATACTGAACGCGTGTTATATTTTTCAAAATCTAAAATCAAATCTAACTCTATAAAAGGTTAGTGTTTATTTTTGGTTAATATAATATTAAAAAAAAAAAAAACAGAGATTGCTATTCCTAGTATATTGGCTGTTAAAAAAAAAAAAAAATCTTTCTAGTTTCTTGTTGACGTCCGGAAACGGTCAACCAGAGATTCTGGGGCCCAGACGGCGGACTTGGTAATTAATGAATTATTGTACTGATTGAAGAGTAGGAAATGGTCAGTTAATGAAGTTGTAGGTTGGTGGTGATTAATTCAGGTGAAGGAATGTTGGATTTGGTGGTTGGTTCGACTTTATGAGGTAATCAATAAGAAGTTAAGGAGAAAGAGAGAGTGAAAGAGAGAAGAAACACAAAGATTTTTACGTGGTTCGGTGACTGCACCTACATCCACGGCCACTCTGGAGTAATTCCGGCAGAGTGACAGCTCTTCTAGTCTGTTAAGGTTATTGTACAGTAAAAATGTCTCCCCCCTTTATAGAGGATGGGAGCTCACAATAAAAAATACAAAAGAATGTTATACAAGTAACTAGCAACGACTAGTTTCAGCTAAGCCTGACATTGCCATGCTGCATTAATTGTAAAGGTAATGATGATTTTCTTCCTGCACAAGTTTGCATTAATTAAGCTTAAGGAAGTTTTCACTTCATTAAATGCTCCTGGGTAATTGTGTAAGCAGTTTCCGACGGGAAATCATGGGAGTTGGTAGACTCTGACAACTTGCTGTACACGGTATCTCCTGAAGAAACCTTCAGGTCAGCCAGGTGGTGCACTCTGGAGGAGAGATAAGGCGATCTGGAGGTTTCAGCGAGCTCACGACCTGAGCGACCTCGCGAGCTCCACGAGCTGGAAACACTGGCAGGAGGCGTCCTGGAAACTGTTGCGGGCTCGCGACCTGGACGGCCTCACGGTCCGAGCTTGCAACTTCTGGTTCCACCTTTGGGCCTCCTGGGCCCTTGTTCCTGTTTAAATTAAATAAGCATGTACTGGCCCAACTGGGCTGGACCAGAAAATGGGCATAACATCAAGCCCCTCAGCTCTCTGTGCGTTCTGCGGACTGGGAGCTGATCCAAATACACAGTTGGCGCCCATTTTCAAATCTTCTGGTACCGTTTCAATCCCCACACTGTAGCTGCTAACACGCGGTGTCCATCCAGGCGTTGGAGCCGAAAAACGTGTCTCGGGACCGTACGCATTAAATGTGCACGTCTTGTAACTGACAGACGTGATGGCATGTGACCAAGATCGGTGCTTAGCCATTGGATCTTTGGCGGTTACACCTTTATGTTGGATCGGATGGCTGGGGACGGACGTCCTGGCCTATATAATCCACAGGCCTCTTCAAGTTTCTCTTTTTGCTTTCCTGATACGACTCCAGCACCCTTCTTTCCACCATTTTTGTTTTCTCTGCTTCTTCTGGTTTGCTATCTGCATTCGGACAGACTTTTCAGACTCCGCCGCTTCAGGAACCAGCTACCACTCTCAGCAAGCCGTACGCAGTTCAAACAAGGTAGTTCTTCTCCAGCTTTGCTTGCTTTTTTTTTTTGTGGTATGATCTGTTTCTGGTTGGGATTGCTGTTTCCTGCTTAAGTATCACACCTGTTAGTCCCTGTAAGCCTGTTTGGCCCTTAGGGATTTGTTGTGTTGGTTGCTTGAATACCTGTGTACGCTAGGGGCGACCTGACTGTTAACCCAGGTGTCCCGTCTCTTGGCCGTGTACTGTTGCTTAGGATTTTCGATGAAAGTGTCCCCCTCACTGTCTGGTGTGGTACCTGTGAACATAGGGTTAGCAACATATATATTTAGGGTGATAGGGTACCTGACGGGCTCGTGTCTCCGGACCCTTTCTGGTCATCTGGAGGCCAGATGTGTGACCTGACGAATAGGACAACAGCTTTAGGAATTTTTTCTCTGTGTCTTGTTAGGATCAGTGTGCTGTAGGCGTTCTGATGTCATTCCTTCTGTGTTGTAGATGTCAGGTCGCGCACGCACTAGTAAAGGTAGGGCTTCTGCTTCCAGGAGGCAGGCAAAACGCCAGAGTAGTGAGGCCGAGGCTACGACCTCGCGAGCTGGTCCGTCCAGCGAGGAGGTCGCTGGGGGGGACGAGGTTGCTGAGGAAACAGACCCCATCCTTTTAAACACACGCCCTCGCTGGTCACCCTTCAGAAGCTGGAGGCTTGGGCCGAGGAAATAAGTATCCCCTTGGGGTGTAGAGCTAACGTTCCCGAGGACACTGATCGAGCCGCTTATCCTCCAGCGGGCTTCGTTGCGATCAGTCGTGAGCATATGGAGCTCGGCTTCAGGTTCTCTGTCCCTGGTTATCTCAAGGATCTATTGAATGACCTCAAGCTCGCGCCGTTCCAATTAACCCCAAACTCATATGCCTACTTAACCACCCTGGCAGCGGCGTTCGTTAAGTACGGACTAGGGTTCCCTTCACCCCGTATTATCCGTAGTCTCTTCAGCTTTAAGGCGATCTCTGGGAAGGACGAGCTCTATTACGCCACGCCTCGCCAACATTCTGATTATAGGGAGTATCTACCCCAGAGCTGTACTAAGTCCAACGTTGGGGAGTACAAGTCAAACTGGGCTTTGTTCACGTGCCCTTCGCTCGCTGGGCTGAATAATAGGGGTTTCGTGCAGACACCTAGTAGGGACACAAGCTCTTACAACAATATTAGTAACACTATATATATATGTGCACACAGACACCTTTTTTTTTTTTTTTTTAACGAGCTGGCTTTTGCTATACAGGCGTCGCAGCTCCTGGGTACAAGCTTAGACCGGACGAGCTCGCTATTCTGAATGTTTTTGCCACGGCTAAGGAACCAACCGAGGATCTTTTCCCTTCTGGTAGCGAGCTGGTAGACCGGGGTCTAGCACCATCAGCCACAAGTCCTCTTCTGAATATAGCTCGGGACTTGGGAATAAGGGGGCAAGCTTCCGAGGTCCTTTCCGCCCTTACTGCTCCTGCTCAAACAGAGCCAGAACCACAGCCTTTACAACAGAGGTCGCCGAGCACGAGCTTCTCCACCAGCCCTTCTTCAGACAATATGGGAAAGCTCACGATGTCAGTTCCTCCCCTCAGGTCGGTTCCACCTATTAGACCGACTGAGGTCGTCGACGTGGATGATATCTCTCCAGATCGTTCACAAAGAGCGCCCTCGCAAACTGCTGCAGCTGCTCCTTCTCCGACCAGGTCGTCTGCCACTCCTCAGAAACGGGCTGCCCCATCTGAGGGGCCAAGTCCTTCCCCAGCCAAGAGGGTCACGGTCTCTGTTGAGGGGGACTTACCTTCAGAGTCGGAGTCCGAGGCTTTGACTAGGAGAAGAAAAGGAAAGGCCATAGCTCCGCCCCCTGCCCCAAAGCAGAAGGAAGTCATCGTGGTCCCTCCGGCCGGGGGGGTTGTTATTGGTAGGGAACCGGGCACAGAGGCGCCAGGGCGACCTGCGAGGCCTCAACGGACGAACAGGCAGACTCCGGGGTCCACCCTGAAGTGGCGAAAGAGATGGAATACTTCAACAGCTTCGTGGAGCTCGTGCCTGATGTGATGGGAAAGCGCAGCCCGCAGCTACAGAAAGACGGGCTTACGGGCCGTACTCTAGCGAGCTATGTAGCTCGTCATGCTGCGCTGGTAAGATTCACATCCTTTCATACTTTGATTTTGATTTTCTTCTTTTTTCAAAAGATCTCTTACCATCTCTTTTGTTGTTTCAGCTTGGTATGGCGTCTGCGAAGTTAATAAGGGAGGCAGAATATCACATTAATGAGAAAGAGGCCTTTAGGATGTCTCAGGAGCAGTTCGAGGAGGAGAGGAAACTACTGCAGGATGAGATCAATCTCCTCCAAAAGAATCATGGGGAGCTCTCTGCCAAGCTTAAAGATGCTGATGCAGCCTTATCACAGGAGACCGCTCGCAGAGAGGCTGAAGTCAGTAAGGCCCAGAGCGAAATAAATCGGCTGAAAGGCGAGCTCGGTGATGCAAAGGTAAAGCTGCAGGTTGCTGAGGATAAGGTAAGCCAGCATAGCTGGGACTTGGGAGCAGCCAGAGGGAAGCTCGCGAGGGCCGAGGAGAAGCGGGCTGAAGCAGAGGCAAGTCTGGCTCAGACGAGAGAGAAGCTGACTCAGACCGTGGAGGGTATCGAGGCCAAGTTAGATCGGGAGCGGGGCAGGATCGAGGAAGAGGTCGAGAGGGCGTTTCTGTTCAGCATGTGGGAGCGCTACCCAGACTTGGACTACTCCTTCTTCGGGTCAGAAGGGGTCAAAATGATCTGGGAGTTTGTAGAGCTTACTGCAGGTGCTCGGAGTGCGCAACATGCGGATACTTCCTCCAATCCTCCAATTGATTCATCTGTTGTCCCAGTCCCTTCGCCAGAGCGGGTCCACGAGGTACCCCTTATTCCAGAAGGTCCTCCAATGTATGAGCCCCCAGTAGAGGTCCTATCTGACTTACCAGCTCCTGAGTCCGCCCCTGAGGTAGAGCCCCCAGCAGAAGCTGCTGTTGATCCTGCTCCTTCAGATGAACCAGCTGGTGCCTAGGGCGTCTTTACTTTTACTTGTTTGTTTTGATTTCTTGTAATTTTTCACTTGTTTGAATTCAAACAACGAGCTCGAAGCTCGAATTTATAATAGTAAATTTCCTGCATGATTTCAATATTTTGTCCAAGTATATATATGCATGTTTTAATGATAGGTAGTTGGCAGGCAATAATCACACTATCTCAAAGTGTTAAAATTTTGTCAAGTAAATCACAATCGTGAAAATTATACTAACTCTCAAACCTGCTAACTGCAATCAGCAACTATATCAATGCACTAGCTCGTTAGGGCTTGGACTCGGCAAATAGCTCGGTCGAATAAGGTATTTGATCCTGCATTGGATATAGTTGGATAAGCCTTAAGGAATTGGCAGGAGCTTACAGCTAGTAGGGTGCTCGGAATTTCCTTGAACCCTGTGTTTCAATGATGTTGAGCATGCTTGACAGCAGCATTTTCCCAAACTTTGAGATTTCAACCCGTGGCTTCATTCGTAGTTCAGGGGTGAGCTCATTTGGTGAGTCGGCAGGCAGCTTTATATTTGAGAGGCGTAGCCTTACCCCCTCCCGCGAGGTCGCGGGGCAATTGATTCGCGAGGTCCGCGGGCATCTTTATATATGAGAGACGTGGCCTTACCCCCTCCCGCGAGGTCGCGGGGCAATTGATTCGCGAGCTAAGAAATGAAATGTTTGATGTAAACCTCCGTTAATGAGGATAGTATGGATAAATCGAGCATCAGTTGATACGGCATCCTCGATTGAGGCCTTTTATCGACACTTGTTGCCAGAATATGCTCATATCCTTGTCCAGTTGAGCATTTTAGTTGTGAAGGATTCCTTGGATTTTTGCATAGATATCTTCAAGGAATAATTTAGGTATACACGCAGGCATTTCATGAAAATAGATTGTAGCTCGATTTCTTGAGAAAGAGATTTCATTAGCCTTGCTCTTTTTAACATGTACATTTGCTGGTTCAACCAGTTTGCTTTCTGCATCAAACATGACACATACAACAGAAAACAAGTGAAAGTATGTTTACAGACAATCGTCAAAAAAGAATCATGTACAAAGTTAGAGCGGGCTGACTGTTCTTAGGTGTAGTATGGTCGTAGGTGTTCAGCGTTCCAGGCTCGGGGTAGCTCTGATCCATCCATGTTGGCTAAATGATAGGCTCCATTCTTCAGATTCTGCTTGATGAGATATGGTCCTTCCCAATTAGGTCCGAGTACCCCATCACTTGCCTTGCGAGCTCCAGGGAGGACTAACCTGAGAACGAGGTCTCCGGTTTTGTAGCTTCGAGCTCAGACCTTCTTGTTATAATACCTGGCAACTCTCTGTTGGTACACTGCTACCCTCAGGCGAGCTGTCTCTCTTGCTTCTTCGGCTAAGTCTAGACTGGCCGCGAGCAACTGGTCATTGTCTTCAGGTTGAAATGAGGCCCTTCGTTGGCTGGTGACTTCGAATTCTGCCGGTATCATGGCTTCCGTTCCGTAGACCATGGAAAATGGGGTCTCACCTGTGGAGTTACGGACTGTGGTTCTGTATGCCCAGAGGACTTTCTGTAGCTCGTCGGCCCAAGCCTCCTTTCTTGCCTCTAGCCTGGTCTTCAAATTCTGCTTAATGATTTTGTTCACAGCCTCGACTTGACCATTGGCCTGAGGATGGTCCACGGCTGAAAAGATTTTCACGATTCCGAGCTCGTTGCAGAAGTCTATGAACTGCTCGCTGGTGAACTGAGTCCCATTGTCCGTGACGAGCTGTTGAGGGACCCCGAACCTGCAGATGATATTGTCCCACACAAATTTTTCTATCTTTGCGGTGGAAATTTTTGCTAACTCCTTAGCTTCAGCCTATTTTGTGAAGTAGTCCACGGCGACTACGACATGCTTACAACATCCTCGAGCTGTGGGCAGGGGTCCGATGAGGTCCATCCCCCAGATTGCGAAAGGCCACGGACTCATCATCTACTGGAGGTAAGCTGGTGGAGCTCGCGGGACCTTAGCAAATCTCTGGCACTTGTCACACTTCTTCACCAGATCTAAGGCATCTTGCTTCATGGTTGGCCAGTAGAACCCCTGTCTGAGAGCCTTCTGGGCCAAGGACAATGCTCCTGCGTGGTTCCCACAATGACCTGCATGAATATCGCTCAGCACTACCTCACAGTCCTCATCATCTATACATCGCAGCAGTAGGGTTGAGAATCCCTTCTTGTATAGTCTGTCGTCATAAATGCAGTACCGGGCTGCTCTAGCTCGTATACGACGAGCTTCCAGCTTGTCTTCTGGTAGCTTTCCTTCCTGTAAGTAATTCACTAGCGAACTCATCCAGGAGTTAGGCCGAACCTGTATGATTATCATTGCGTTTTCGTCCTCGATGCTAGGAGCTGACAGGAATTCCACAGGGAAAGACTCAAGGAGATCTGCATCTTGGGAGGTCGCTAAGCGGGCCAGGGCGTCCGCATTATAGTTCTGTGCCCTGGGGATCTGGTTCACTTCAAACCCCTTGAAAGCCCCTAGTAACTCCTTCACCTTTTGGAAGTATTTTGACATCCTCCTTCCCTTGGTCTGGTATTCTCCCCTGACATGGCAAACAATAAGTTGAGAATCGCTGAAGACCTTTACCTGCTCAGCTCGCACCTCCTTTGCCAGGCGAAGTCCGGCGAGCAACGCCTCATACTCGGCCTCATTATTGGTAGCTCGGAATCCAAACCTTATGGCACTCAGGATTTTGTGACCTTCTGGACTGATCAACATTACTCCAGCTCCTGAGCTTTGCTCGTTTGAGGATCCATCCACATACAGCTCCCAAGTTTGATTATCGGTTAGTTCCTCCTGCTCCAGTACTGGCCCTGTGAATTCCACAATAAAGTCTGCAAGTGCCTGGGCCTTGAATGCTGTTCTGGGTCTGAATTCTATGTCGAACTGAGCGAGCTCGATAGCCCACTTGAGGAGCCTGCCAGAAGTATCTGCTTTCTGAAGGACTTGCCTGAGAGGGTACTGCGTGAGGACCTCAATCTGATGAGCTTGGAAGTAGGGACGTAGCTTCCTGGAGGCAGTTACCAGGCAGTACGCGAGCTTCTCCATTTGTGAGTATCTGGTCTCCGCATCAACCAGCCTTTTACTGATGTAATACACGGGCAGCTGCATCTTATCCTCTTCTCTTACCAAGGCCGCGCTTAGTGCGTGCTCAGAGACTCCCAAGTACAAAAATAATTTCTCCCCATCCTTTGGCTTGGACAGGAGAGGAGCTTGGCCCATATACTCCTTCAGCTTCTGAAATGCCTCTTCACAATGCTCACTCCATTCGAAATTCTTAGCTTTCTTTATGGCTTCAAAGAATGGCACGCACTTGTTAGTAGCTTTTGAGATGAACCGGCTGAGAGCCGCGACCTGACCAGTAAGACTCTGCACGTCCTTGATTTTGGAGGGGGACCTCATTTCCACGAACGCCCTGATCTTCTCTGGATTGGCCTCTATCCCTCTGCTGTTCACCATAAATCCCAGGAATTTTCCAGATGCTACCCCAAAGGCACACTTCAGCGGGTTTAACTTCATCCGGTAATTTCTGAGAACTTTGAATGTCTCATCCAGGTCGTGAACATGATCTGCTGCCTTTTGGGACTTCACCAGCATGTCATCTACATATACTTCCATGGTTTTCCCAATCTGGTCCTAGAACATGGCATTAACCAGCCGCTGGTATGTGCCTCCTGCGTTCTTGAGTCCGAATGGCATCACCTTGTAACAGTACAACCCCCTATCCGTAAAAAAGAGGTGTGTTCTTCATCCTGCGGGCTCATTGGGATCTGGTTGTACCCCGAGTAGGCATCCATGAAACTCAGGAGTTGGTGCCCGGCCGTTGCGTCTACCAGCTGGTCAATCCTTGGCAGTGGGAAGCTGTCTTTCGGGCAAGCTTTGTTCAGGTCGGTGAAGTCAATGCAGGTCCTCCATTTCCCGTTCTTCTTCTTCACAAGAACTGGATTGGCGACCCAAACAGGATAACGAGCTTCCCTAATGAACCCGTTAGCTAGCAACTTCTCAACCTCTTCCTTCAGAGCTGCATAGCGTTCTGGTGTCATCGGCCTCCTCTTCTGACGGACTGGCCTGTGCTGGGGATCTATATTCAGTCGGTGGCACATAACATCAGGATCTATCCCCACCATATCTTCATGGTTCCAGGCGAAGACATCAAGGTTTCTCTTCAGGAATTCTACGAGCTCAGTCTTCACTTCTGGTAGTAAATCTCTTCCTATCTTCACATATCTCTCTGAGTCCGTTTCACTGACTCGCACATCCTCTAACTCCTCAACGGGTCCTGTGGCCCTGTCTGCATCCACCTCGCGTGGGTCGAGGTGGTCGCTTATCCCAGTTTCAGAGGCAACTCGCGGTTGGCCACCCGAGACCACATTCACTTTCTTTCCCCGAACTCCCATCTTTACTACGTCCTCATAACATCTCCTGGCCAACTGTTGCTCACCCTTGACACAGCCTACTCCATTGGGGGTCGGGAACTTGACTGTCAGTGTTCTGGTTGAGGTGACCATGTCTAGCTCATTCATCGAAGGTCGCCCCAATACCACGTTATATGCCGAGAGGCTATTGATAATCAGGAAGTCTGCAAGAACTGTGGCTTGTCGTCCTGGCTCCCCGAGGGTGAGAGGTAGCTTGATTTGACCCACCGGTATCACTGCATCTCCCGTGAATCCGTAGAGGGGTTCCGGCGAGGGTATTAACTGCTCAGCTCCTAGACCCATCTAGTCATAGCAGTCCTTATACATGACGTTGACTGAGCTGCCAGTGTTGATCATTATCCTCCGCACCTCGACATTACTGATCTGGGCCCTGATTACAATAGCATCGTTATGGGGCCAGCGTACTCCTCCTCTCGTCCTCCTCCGTGAACACAATGCTGTCTGAGGACGCCTTTGCCCTTTTGGTGGGTCCCTCGACTCCTCCATATTCTGCCAGCAAGGTATGGTTGGCTTCCCGGATGTACCTCTGGCGCGACCTGTTAGATGTACCTGCTACATGAGGCCCACCATAAATGGTAAAGATTGTTCTTACAGCGGGCTCGCGTTCGGGTTCCTGAACTCGCTGAGGCTGTTGCTGCTCGGGCTGCTGGTCTTGCCCTTGAGGTCGTTGATGCTGAGGTCGCCTGCCAGCGGGCTGCACTACATATTCTCCTAGGCGGCCTCGTCTTATGAGTTCCTCTATGGCATCCTTCAACCGCCAGCAGTCTGAGGTATTGTGCCCGTTCTCGTTATGGTAGGCACAGTATTTCTTCGGGTCCCGACGTCGGTTAGGGGGTCCAGTCGGGGGTGGCTTCCCGAAGTTCTCCCTGTTTCTTTCTGCGGCGAAGATCCTGTCCTGCCTGTCCGATAACACACTATAGCTGTCATACCGGTTCTGGCGTCGGGGCCTCTCCATCCTCGGCCCTAGCCTAGCTCGCTTTGCCACAACGTTGGCCGACTGGTTCCTCGGTTCCCCTGGCCTATCACCGCCATGATTCTTCCTCTTTTCACGATGGGAACCACTTGCTTCACCCCGCTGACCATTGGGTTTCTTAGCCCCGAAGGCTTCTTCCCATCTGACTTCTTTAGCAGCCCTTTCGTAGAACTCCCCTAGATCCTTCACAGAGGACTTGTATATGCTTTCATATAGCTTCCCATCTTTCCTGAGCCCTGCAGAGATAGCTGTTAAAATACTCTCGTCAGAGGGCGTTTCCACATTACTCACCTCCTCTCTGAATCGAGTAATATAATCCTTCAGGGATTCATTCTGTCTCTGGAAAATGGTAGCGAGGTGGCAGGCTGGCGCGAGCTGCTTCCTTAATGCCTTATATTGGTCCAGGAATTTCTTTTGACATTCTCTCCAGCTTCCGATGCTGCGGGCTGGAAGGCGGTTAAACCAAGCTCGCGGAGCGTCCCCTAGAGTAGCTGGGAATACTCGGCATTTGACCAGCGGGTCGTATGTCTGAAGATCTATCTGTACATTGAAAGCGTCCAGATGATCGTAAGGGTCCGTCCTGCCGCCGTATGGAGGGATATTGAGGAGCTTGAACTTCGCTGGTAAGGGCACTGTCTCGATCTCCCGAGTGAATGGTACCCGGCGGTTGTCCCGCTCTTCCCCAGTCTGGCCTCCAGGTCGAGCTTCCAACTGCTGGACCCTTTGCAACAATTCTTCTACTACTGGGTCCTGGGTCAATGATCGCCGACTGGGGTTCCATCTGCTGGTACTCTCCTGCTCCCCAAAGTAACGGTTCTGTGACCTGCCTTCTTCACCGAGGGCTTCTGCGTGTCTGGCAGCCCTCCACGGCTCGGGCTCATAACCTGCACGATATCCGCGTACTCGCTCTGGCCCACGACTACCCTCTTCGCGCCTGGCGCCCTCGATACTTGCCCTCGCCCTTATCTCGTTCTGGCGAGGTGGGATCTCCCGCTCTTGGTTCCGCTCTCTGGCTCTCCTTGGGTGCAAGTTCGAGGAGCGGGCTGATCCTTCGGTCAGCGACCTTTCCCTTATGGCTACCCCCTCTGGAGTTGGTATTTCTTCTGAAGGTCGACGGCGAGCTCTGCCTGGAGGTGTTGCGTCTACCTGTCTTGGCACTGCATGGGCTTGGACTTCCACCAACGCCCTCACTGTTGTTGTCAACTCCCTCACTGCATCCTCCAGAGCTCGCTGGCGCTGCTGCCATTCCTGAGCAACCTCGTTTCCTGAAGGTGAGGCGCTCTGTTCTTCTTGGATTTCACGTCGTTCTTCTGCTACTCCAACACTCCTTGTTGCCTTGATCCTAGCCATGGTAGACAAGTACAAATGAAAATGAAGTAATAACTAACTGGGGATTACCAGGTCGCTGTTGGGTCCTCCTTCTAGCGCCAAAAGATGTTGACGTCCAGAAACGGTCAACCAGAGATTCTGGGGCCTAGACGGCGGACTTGGTAATTAATGGATGATTGTACTGATTGAAGGGTAGGAAATGGTCAGTTAATGAAGTTGTAGGTTGGTGGTGATTAATTCAGGTGAATGAATGTTGGATTTGGTGGTTGGTTCGACTTTATGAGGTAATCAGTAAGAAGTTAAGGAGAAAGAGAGAGTGAAAGAGAGAAGAAACACAAGGATTTTTACGTGGTTCGGTGACTGCACCTACATCCACGGCCACTCTGGAGTAATTCCGGCAGAGTGACAGCTCTTCTAGTCTGTTAAGCTTGTTGTACAGTAAAAATGTCTCCCCCCTTTATAGAGGATGGGAGCTCACAATAAAAAATACAAAAGAATGTTATACAAGTAACTGGCAACGGCTAGTTTCAGCTAAGCCTGACATTGCCATGCTGCATTAATTGTAAAGGTAATGATGATTTTCTTCCTGCACAGGTTTGCATTAATTAAGCCTGAGGAAGTCTTCACTTCATTAAATGCTCCTGGGTAATTGTGTAAGCAGTTTCCGACGGGAAATCATGGGAGTTGGTAGACTCTGACAACTTGTTGTACACGGTATCTCCTGAAGAAACCTTCAGGTCAGCCAGGTGGTGCACTCTGGAGAAGAGATAAGGCGATCTGGAGGTTTCAGCGAGCTCGCGACCTCGCGGGCTCCACGAGCTGGAAACACTGGCAGGAGGCGTCCTGGGAACTGTTGCGGGCTCGCGACCTGGACGGCCTCACGGTCCGAGCTTGCAACTTCTGGTTCCACCTTTGAGCCTCCTGGGCCCTTGTTCCTGCTTAAATTAAATAAGCATGTACTGGTCCAACTGGGCTGGACCAGAAAATTGGCATAACATTTCTTAAATGTACAGCCTACCAAAAACCATATTATTAAAAAATATAAATATCTTTCAACTCTTTTTATTGGCAACAACTAGGGTCTTCATAAAATTAATTCAAAATAAATATTAAAACCCCCATTTAATAAGAATTGAACTCTTACCCTATATAACATAATTCATTCTGAATTAATTCATGTTATATTCTGAAATCAAACTCGTCATCTCCAATAACTTAATTCATAATTAATTTAAAATAGAGTCACTATTAAGAATCGAATTCAGCACCACTTATAAAATTAATTAAATAATTATTAATTCATAATCAATAACTAACTAATTAATTATTAAATAATTTAAATAATCAATGTTATTCAAATAACAAGTGAACATAAATTTTGCTATTTATTTAACACATATATTTGGACAATCCAATTTTAATATTCTATATATACGTTTCTTATATTGAAATAAGCTATCAAAAAAACCTAATGGACTTACAATTCTGAGCTCTAATAATATCAAAATTATTAATTAAACTCTTTAATTAAATAACTCACTATTATTAACCTTAGAATTACTCTACTAAAAACCTAAGTTGCACTCTCAAAATTACAGATGTTTTTATATAATCTGAAATTTGTCCATTAATTTAATCACTACATATGATTTAATCATTCACAAATAGTTTATAAATAGAGCTAGATTAAAATATTCGTTTTACCCCTCTAATTATTTTTTGTTCCTTTAAGTGGGTATCTATATCGATCTCACTCATGAAAATCAAAAATATAACTCAACAAGCAGAAGTCCATAATACACTCAGGATTAAAATCAATTCATATATGATTATCCGCTCGATAAATATAAATCTCTAAGTTTAACGGATATTAGTTAGAGATTCATGTTTATCGTGATTAGGTCATATATAATATTTATTATATAAGGTGTCTCCATTTCTATATCATCATATGAACAGTTTCGGTTAAAATCTATCGTACCAAATATAAAATGAATCGTAACTGTAGATTTATTATAAATGAAATACCCAACTTCATTTGCTTTCTACAAACTTTTAAGATTACTTATTTCAAACTAAATCCGCTTGTATATAACATTTATATATTTAGTTTGAGATTAAATCAGTAATAAATTATGTTTCTCATAATATGCGTAATTTTTGCAAATATATATAAATTGAATAAAATGATTAATTATTAATATTTACAAAACCGTTTATATACTTACAAGCTCTTATGACATAAACACCAAAACTTTTGGATAAAATTGTTCTGTGAAAGAATAAACTAGCTTCATCTTCTTCAATCCCGTCTATCAACAACCGAACTTCTCTCCTTTCCACCTAGCGTATTGTCCAATAGATTACCTTTCTTCTTTGTCCTCCGTCCCTCTCTTCCTTCTTTCTTTTTCTTTTTCTCCTCTCCTTCTTTCCTCCCCTTTTTTTGGCAACAAAGAAAGGAGAAAAAGTAAGTTAGGAGAAGAAGAAAAGAAAAAATGAGGATGATGAGGAGAAAAAGAATAAGAAAAGCAAAAGATCAAAGAAGGAAGAAAAAGAAGGAAGTGTATGATCAATGTCGATTGGAGAAGAGAGATATTTCATTTAAGAACATATTGAATGTGAAAAAAGATTACCTAAGATGAAAGAAAATAAAGTTTTTCTTTCTTCAAAGGGTAATTTTATCTAAAATTTAAAATTTGAGACACAAATGTAAAATTTTTTCAGACAAATGTCCTACCTAACCATTTCCTAGTCTTTCCTATTTTAATAAGAAAACAATGGATTGATGACAATATATGGGCTCATGCAATGTTAATCCCGCCTAGTAGCACCAAAATATTATTGAATTTATAAACTAGCACTTAAAAATCAACTTGAGTTTTAATGACATTTGCTTAAGTGAATTACCAAGTTGCCCTTAATCAAAAGGATTTTGACTCTTCATCATTCTTCACTTGCTAACTCTTCTTCATAAACATAACTAACAAGCATTTTTTTCACTTTTTTTTTTAAAACCTTTTGGGGCTTAAGACTACCTTGACTAAAATATAGACGTCCATTCATGATTTTATTAGGGCTTTTTAATCAATATTCTCATTAAATGTGCAAACGAAATGTAGAAAATGAGTCGGCCATGTGAATCTGGCAAAAATAAATGAAGTCTCTTGACAGTTAGGGACGGTAAAATTAATTGTCCATGGATATGGATATCCATAGGAATCCACTCCATATAAAATGGATATATATACTTTTATATTGGAGCAAAGCGAGGATGGATATAATTCTACATTTTTTACTATCCATTTTATTTTCAAATATGAGAATGTATATGGTCTATGAATATCCATCCCCATGGGAATCCATTAATAATTTATAAATATAATAAATTTAATTTTTATTGTGTAATTATTAAAAGTAATTATATTGATTGCTTTCTATTTTTATCTCACTTTAACCTAAAATCTAACTTTTGCATCTAGTACACTACCAAGTTTTGCCAACCAAACATTACCAAGTTCTAAAAATAATTCTTTTGCTGCTGACCAAACTGGTACCAAGGTTTGCATCCAGACTTTTAATTCTTGAACTTTAAGGTTAGTTGTTTAACTTGTTTTCATTTTTCTTTCTTTTTCATTTATCTTCTGCAAAAATATTGAACATGATGAATGCTTAATTTTCAAAAATATCTAATTAGTGAGATTGCTTTTATAAACTTATAATGGGCAAACTCTTGAAATTGTGCCATTGTGAGTTTATTTTCATAAAACATGAAAACCAAGTGTTAGTTACATTCACGACAATAACTTCTATGGCAAAACTCAAGTTGTAGTATGATTTTATTTTCATTTTAATATTTAATTTTGTGGATGTATGTTACATTTTTATGCTTAGATTTTATTTATCTTTTTCATGTAAAGTATTTTATTGAATATCGTAACAGGAATGTATATTCGTATCCTAATTCAAATGTTCTTTTAGATTTGTCTCACTTATAATAATGCAAATGAATATAGAAACAAGGATATATATATATATATATATATATATATATCTCAAATGAATATGGGGCTGTATGAATACTTTGGCATCAATCCCCAATCCACTCCATTGCCATCCTTACTGACAGTTTGCAGCAAGGTGTCACACTCAAACCTCACCTTTGTTTCATTGTTCAAATGGGCTTAGACATCATGCATTCTTGCCCTTTAGCTGCCACTTTTTGTTAAATTTGTTTTCAGTTTTCATCAAGTGCAAACCAGTTTGCACATTTTTTGTTCAGACCAAATGGCATTTTGACTTGGTTGGGACACAATGCGACCTGGTAGTCACAAACCCTGTTGTCTAATGCTCTGTGAGATCTAAGTCACATTGCGCAACATAGAGGAGATCCACCTGTACGGTAAATTTTGCAGATGTTACTCTCTTTGTTTGGCAAATTTTTGAAATTAGAAACTGGTCAATTTCTTGAGCTAGAAGATGCAACTATATATTTATTTCTATAAACAGAATAAAGTTTCTAAAATATGTACAAAATTTTTTATTTCTACTTCTACTTCAATATTAAAAGGCTTTCCGCGGCTTTCCAAAGAAAGCAGTGTCTCATGGGGATTGAACATTATCAAACCATTTTAGCCATCGTTTCCCCAGAAGTTGAATCTGGCTCGTCGCAGGACAGCTTTGAAAATTGTTCCTGCGGATTCCGTTTTCTGTCTGCAGAATCTTGCAAGTTCTTGCATTCCAGTGGATTGTTCTGCATATCAGTTCCAAATTTGTTATCACTTTTTATATTGGCTCTAACCTCATTATCAGTTTGATCAAAATGAGATTGCTGTATACCCTCAACAGGTATTGTTTTGGCTCCAGTATCATTGTCGGCTTCAACATCAGGTTGATCAAAATGAGCAGGCTGTAGCAGGACGCTGTTGGCATCAGTTTGATCAAATTGAGGTGGCTGTAACAGTACACTCTCAATGGTTTCTGTTTCAGTGCCAGTTTTGTTCGCAGACTGTATGATTGGCTCTCCTTCAGTACAGGTACCTACTTCAGTCAATTCGTTCACCCCTAAAACCAATGTATCACCCAAGTAGTTAAATTTATTTACTAAGAAAATTGAATAATTATACATACAATTTGCTGACAAAAAGGGAGGGAAAGTTTAAAAATAATAATAATAATAATAATAATAACTCACCCAATTGCGTATCTAATTTTTGATATCCATACAATGGTTTCTTAAGAAGTACCGTTCCGGGAAATACCATCAGGTTGATCTTGTTAAGTGATTGCTTTTCTTGTTTTTCCATCAACGCAAAGCCAAAACCCTCAGTCCATGTCTCAACTAGAGCAGGAATAGCTGACATCACGAGCATTTCCACCTTGCAGGATATTAGCATCTAAAGCCAGCAAGAAAATTTTGAATAGCAGATCAGCTTCTAAAAGAGCAAATAAAGAAATAAATGTGACATGAAAGAGTGAAAGAAAGAAATTTATTGATGAGACTAAAACATCAAGAAAAATACAAAATCAGAGGATAGAACAAATGTTATGTGTATCTTGGGTTCCTAGTTTCCGCAACAGTTTTTTCTTCCCACAAACAGATTTCTATTTCTCAACCAACAGTCAACTATTTCTGAAACAGCTTCGCAATCCAAAACAGTTAGGAATTTATTTTATATGCATTTACATTGTTTTCATTGGGGATTTCTAATGTAAGAAAATGTCAATTTCTACAAGGTATTTAGAAAACCCTAATTTTAATAATCAAAAACTGTGTTACAGTTCCTACAATTGAACATTCACCAGGTCTGGAAACAATGCAAAATTGTTTTGGTGTCTCTCTATTAAAAACATAACAAATAACGGAAGTTAAACAATAATTACTACACGTTCTCATACTGAAAGAACATGTGAACACTCAAGCAACTTGCTAGCAAAGTGACACAGATGATGGTGATTTAACACATGAAACCAGATAAGCACAACAAAAGAAACTAAATCAGAAATCAATGCCTCAAGAGCCTTAGAGGTAAGTGAGGATAGTCTTTATAATCCCAATTTTTTTAATTCTTGGACAAAAAATAAATAAATGACACAAGTTCGTGGACAATTACTATACTGATGGAATATCTAAGCGCAGTTTTATGTATATATATTTATCATGAACAAAACTATCATAGAGAAAAAGAGAGATTACAAGAGAAGAAAACAAAAGGAAAAGGTAACTACAACCTATAAGCAGAGGCTGAGAATACCTCTTCTATAGCAGCCATAAGGCGTCTGCACATTCCCTTACGACGGTAGTTGCTGCATGTAGCAATGAATGGCATTTCTGCAACTGCTTTCCCATGCACCCTACAGACAAGTATAGTTCCAATCATTTACCCCAAAAAAAAAAGGCATAGTTCCAATCAGCAAAATAATAACAGGAAAGGAAAAGGCAGGAGAAAGGCCAATACTCACAGCAAACATCAAGCAACCAAAACATTTCTCAAAAAAATTGTCAAAAAGTTTTAAATATTCAAGGAATGTTCTTAATAACATAGAAGAGAAGTGCAAGCGGAGAAAATGTCCTATACTTGCTCTGTAATTTTCAACTCTGTAGCGTACGAAGCTTGGCACATTGAGCCTACATGCAACATTCTACAAACTTATGGCCCACATGGCTTAAAGCTTCAATCAGGAGGATTTAAGACAATAAGAAATCAAGTCATCTCAGTAACTCATAAGCTTACCATTGGTCCATTACTGCAGACAACCTCAAGAATTAAGCATTGTTGCCATTCGATTTATACCTTATTTCCTACTACTTACTTAAAAACTTGTGTCACATTACACATCAGAAATGGACATAGATAATCTTACTATGATAGTAACCCAGGAATCTCGGTGTTTTTTTTTTTTTTTTTTCCAATTATTTTTGAAATTTTTCCCTCAGGATCCCATTACATTAACACCTTTTGAATTTACTAAAATGCTGGCCAATTAAATAAGCAATAGTAAACATGTTTCCAAATTTTTCATATACAGAATAGGGAGCTTATAAAGCTTATAAATAATTTAAGGATGCAACTGGCCAATTCGCGATTATAAAAGTATCTTCAGCATCAATTGCCAGATCAATACTACCTGACTGATGCCACGGATATCAAAATATCATCTTTTTCCATGACTACTGTGTAAAATCCATGAAAGTTCAGTCGTGCAAAATCTGACCTGTAGACAGAGAAAACATATGCAACTGATGAACACCTTATGGATAATCTTCTACAAACCAGATTACATTAAACCATAAAAAGAAGTTGATCTCTCAGACCAAAGACAGTGTGTCCCATTCACTGATTTCAAAATCGACTATTACACCAATGCCTTGCTACTTTTTCCTTTCTTGCTAAGTACTAATTATTTAGTTGATACATAAGCCTGGCATTCATCTGCCTTGTAATGGATGAAAGTAGGTATTGAACTCAGGGGAAAGGATCAATGTAATGCAGTGGCAAATGAGTATATGTCCTACGTCAGAAATTTAAGATGATGCTCACATTAATATAACACATAATTTAGTAGCTCCTAATGAGGCAACTCACTGATATTTTGATGCCAGTGTGTAATAGATACATGACACCTCAATTTTAAGCATCCAAAATGCAAAAGTGATGAGAAGGACCGACAAAAATTGCACCCTTAAAGCATAATAAACAACATAAAAAAGTCACCTAAAATCTCTTAGAATATAAGTCTTCAGTCGTCACAAGTTTTACAATCTAGCCAAATTTCTGTATAAGTAATAATTTACTAATTTAAGTTGCAACAGAATGCACAATATTCAATGTTGAAGCAACTAATGAAATACTGAAATGGGCTCAAAATACATATATGTGGTGACAAACTTCTACTTAGGAGAAGGGTAGGAAAGAGGGAAAGAGAATTATAGAAATGAAAGGAAAATAAAAACAGGCATTTACTTCCAGTTGTATAGGACATGCGGTATCATGTCTATTCCTGTTCTGGGGTCCACCATGGACTGAAAACATTCCTCCATAATGGTGAGAGCGACAGCTAACTTTGAGTTGCATTCAGCTTTCATAGCAAACCGTTGAGCAGAGTGAACCTTTGGGTCATCATGAATGCATTTAAGAAGTGTCCAAGAAAAGCCATCAGTTATATGATTAATGATCCCAACATGAGATTGAAGACCTGAATAAATCTGCATGACCAGAAAACCAAGTTCTCAAGTCACAATGACAGCAATTTATAAAAAAGGAACACAATCATAAAATTCCGATGCAATCAAATGAAAAACCAGAAAACATCAAGAAAACAGGGCTCAAAGAGCCAATACAGAAATTTGGCAAGACCCTCAGTTGGAACGTGCCATGGAGATGAATTGCTGCTCCTAAATTCAATTCCCCCTTTAACGAGATGCATGTCAGTGAGACTCAAAAGAAAAAGACCTTAATCGTGGACTCTCTATTAGATAATTGGATTATGTTAGTAATCTCTATACACAAAAGCTTAAGGTATTAAGGAAAAGGCCCAACAGTATTATTTATACTTAAACAGGTTACTTATGAGGTCTTATTGCTTTTATCATTGCTTTCCCACTACCAAGTTACCTAGCTATATATAGCTATCTAGTGTAAAGTTCAAAAACTATGAAAATATTGACAACCAGTTAGTTGGCATGACATGATAATTAGAAAGGAAAAATCAGATACACATGCAAACAAGACGCAAGAAAAAAAATATGAAAGTGCATGCAACAGAAGGTACATCATTAAAGGTCCTCATTTACCATATTCAACAGATCCTCAATTGTAAAAATGGAAAAAGAAAATTAAGGAGATTGAAATCAAGTAAAAGTACCTCTAGACAGCTTCCACCACAAAACCAAGTATCAGAAGCCACTCCTTTGCATATACTTCTGTCTTTCAGGCAGGCTTTATGATCTGTTTACAAGCATTATCAATTTATCAAGTACATTAGACACACAAATTGCCGAGAAAAATATCATTAAAAAAACAAATGACAGAATATGAGTATGTCCTCACTACAATAACTTCATGAAAAAATAAGGAAAGTATAAATCAGAATAAAATATAAGGGTGAATTATCATGAACAAGTGCCTACTAACAAGGAAAATGGCAAATTTCCTTATGGTGCTTTCAGTCCATGGAACACAATAGCACTTCATTACGCAGGCACAAATATCTTTGTTACAATATTATTTGGTATCTGTGTGATCAAAATCACACCTCTTTCCCCTTCATCATAGATGTGCCCTATTTGAAAGTTCATGTGGTCATTGCACAAGATTTGACATTATTAAAATTAGACAAGTAAACACAAACTTAACAGTAAATAAACATTGGAAATTGTAGTCTCCACATACAAATTAAATCTTATAAAGACGAGAATATTTCATCATTCAATTATCCTCCTAATCTACCAAGCTTCTCAGCACCGCTGTTCCAATCAGCCAATTTCAAATGTAAACTAAAATTTGACATCTATTTACAGGTTAAATTGAATATTTTTTAACATCAAATTGAGCAACCACATTATAGGAGACATTTATTATGCCAAGGACAATAGCTAATCAACAAAAACAGATGGTGATGTCATTTCTTCTACAGTAAACATATGCCAGCTCTACATTTGAAGCTTAATATTTGAGTACGAAAAACAAGTATAACTCATTTGTACAGTCAACTGTATTAAAATCATTTATGGCTGTGTAAATAACTTCATCTACAAGTAAATGATAAAGCCAGACAAAGAGTAGGAATATTACATTTATGTTCACACTGTGAACACTTTAATGCATCAAAGGAACTTGGAGCCCCATTATCATTGGCCAAATCCCCACATATCCAACATGTGCAGTTCGAGCAATACCAACTGCCTGCAGGAAGCTCCTGGAGTAAAATATTCAAGTGTAAAAGGAGAAAGACTAATTTAGTGATGGTATCCAAAACATTCAAACATTCTAATCATAATAAAATCATATTTAACAGCACCTCAATAAAAGCAGCCAATAGTTTATTTGACTTCATTACAAAAATCACTGGAATAAATGAAGTGAAAACCATAAAGCAAAGATCGAGAGCACTTTGGAAAATATAAATTAAAAAAAAAAAAATGATTTGTTAATGAGTTCATGGATATATATATATATATATTATTACAGACCTGAGAGATTAAAACCCACTGTCATGTTTTACAACCAGTTACATAAAACTGAAGAGAAAATATTGAAAACGAGAGTAGAAAACTAAGGAAATTGAACAGGCATAAATATGTCAAATGAGCAAAGAACATACCTGCAGTAACAGGCAAGCCTGATGATAGGCAGAGGGGCAGTTATCACAGCATATCAATTCTCCCCCTTCACCACAAAGTCCACAAGAATCATCATTTTTATCTTCTTCATCAGCTTCCACTGTTCCAGTTTTATTCCCACTTTTCCTGCTCTTATATTCAGCTGACCATGCTTGCAGCTGACATAAAGTGAAGGCCTTACCAGAGTCCATGAAAAGATTCAAACACGGACGATTTAAGCCAAACCCAGCATGAGTTTTAAACTGGGAAACTGAAAGCACCTGATTGCAGCACTTGCAGATGATTCCGTTACTGGTTACTAGACCATCTTTTATCACAACATCATCCTGTGGATCTCGAAACTGGATCACATCATTCAAAGATATGACACCAGAAACAATCAACCAAGACAAAATGGTTCTTGTCCCTTCCATAACCCAGACACCATTTCCAATAAGCTTCCCCTGCTTACCAACAGTTCGAGGAAGCAACCTGCAACCACCCTTTTGGTTCCTGAGCTTTCCATGACCTCTTATCTTGCGGGGCTTTCTTTTAGAAGAAGATACAGTGATGTTCCGGATGCAGTCTTTGTTTTTTATTATAGCTGCCACCAGCAGGTCATCATCTTTGATTTCGCATGTGACTGGTTTCTTTTGACCACTTCTAGGACCATTACAATCACGTTGAATCTTCTGAAACTTTGAGCACTTTACTGCAACCTCATGCTGGGAGCTAAGAGCATGCAAATTTTCTTGACTTCCTTGAATTGTGGCATCTGTAACAAGGTACTCCTGCACTTCTTCTGGCTCTAACTGAGAGCTGATTGCATTAATATCCTGCTGTTCACTCTTTTCAGGCAAAGTCACACTTAGAATGTCACTTTGGTCAAGCAGCGAGGTCAATTTAATTTCAGATATCTTCTTAGACTTCCTGCGTGTCTTCCTTTTTGCTTTTTCATTTGGAGGAGAATATTTGTTCTCTGTTTTGGGATTCAAAGCTTCAATGCACTTCTCACCATCATCTTCACTTTGTTCAGACTGTTGTGGAACCCCCGAATTTACAAAACCAGGAGAGTGTGCCAGACCATCATTTCTGCAGTTCACAGAGTCATCCAGGGAATTCTGCAAATGATTTCCCAGCTTATCAATTTCAGGGCCTTCAAAAAGTTTTTGTTTTTCCTCCCAAGAATGTATTGCCACATCTTCTGGAGCTTGCTTAGGTGCTTCCACATTATCTTCAGAAGCTTGCTTATTACAGCTTTTTTTGCTGTCTTGAAGAGAGGAAGCAAATTCAGACCCCCCAACAACATTGTTAACATCTCTAGAAGCAGTGGGAACGCCATACAGGCAGCCACCTGATTGCACACATGTACTATCTGCCCCACAAGGAGGTAAAAAAATCAGATCATTACTTCTCTTTGTCCCAGATATTTCAAAACACAGATTTTCTGTTGCATTCGAAGTATCTACCGTATATGTACCTACTTTATCAGCCATAGAAATAGATACACCTGTCAGGCACTGAGATGTACTATCCTTGGTCTGTCCACCATACTTTGGGAAGCTTCCATTGCCCGATTGCACATCATAGGCATGGCAGCTTCTGTCAGAAACAGTAAATTCACTCTTAGCAGCTGGCGAAGCATCATAAACCTGAACTGGCACTTTCTGGGAACAAGTTCCAAAACTTTGTGCATTGTCCAAGGCCAAAACAGCATCAATTTTCTCACTCTTGTCGACTACTAAAGTCCGTGCTGCCTTAACTACTTCTCCCTTCTTCAATGAACCAATCTTTCTATCAATGAATACAACAAACACAAAGGGATCTAAAAGACTCCATTGATGAGCCACTGCATTAGCAATATCTGATTGAGTAATTTTTTTCTCAATATTTGTTAGAGTATCTAATAAATCACTGTGGAACTGATTAATATCAGTCCATTCCTTATTGTCATCTTCTGGCAACAAATTGTATCTATCAGCAAATATAGTCCGACCACATGCTCTCCAAGCTTTGGGGAATTCACGAAACAACCGGCCCCCTGGTGATCTATAAACTGTATCCATGTATTTCCTACTGGGTCTTTGACGCCTCTCAATATTCCAGCCTGCTGCTGTAAGTAACTGCACAATATGACCCTGAAGAAGCGAACGAGGATCTATCTTGGTTTCCATCTTCAAGGATGTATCACCTACATTAAATCCAAGTGAATCAAATGCGTTGGATCTCCCTACATCATGTAGACTAGAATCAGATTTCTCTGCAACAGTCATAGATGGACTTGCGACAGCAAGCCTAGTTGCAAAACTCTCTTGCGAAATAGGCGAAGCAATAGCTTTACCTACAACCATTTCTTTTGAATCATTTCCATCTAAGCTGGTCATTCTATGCTTTATAACATCAAACTGACCCACATCACCACCTCTATCTACATGTCGCTTAAACAGATAGCAACTAGATGTAACACCATGATTCGATGTGTCAACTAAATGAAGCTTAACCGTTTTGGAAGCTGTGTCTGTAACTGGGCAGGATGTGCTGGCAACTACTTCACTTGCTAACACTGTTGAATTCAAAGTCTTTCCCATATAAGATCTGGTATTAGAAAGTGCGTCCACTGAAAGCTTCATCCGTTTAACACTCAAGTTCTGGTCATCCCTCTCCAAAACAGATCTTTCTGGAAAACACCTTGATCCAGAAGCTGCTCCAGATATCTCAGTTACATTATAAGAATCTTCCACAAATAAGTTTTTAGAAGAACTCTGGCTTGTTATTGATGAATTTTCACTGTTAGAACATAACGATATATCTGCACTCTTATCGTTGTCAGCTTCAAAGTTGATGACTCCAGTAACCAGACACCTCTTGCTTGTGACAGCAGCATCATTTCCAAAGAAGATCTCAGAGAAAATACGGTGCTCATCATGTGACCCCTCAAAATGATCATCACATAAATCCTCGATTTTTATACTGCCTGACATCTCTACTATCTGATCGCAATCTAACTTGAACTACAGTGTCTAACTTCGATCTACAAGTACCCACTAACATGAAAATGGTCCACTCATGTGCATTAAATGTCATCTGCCATCTATTTGGACCAAAGTACCGGATAACTTACTCCATAACTCAATGCATTGGAAGGAAACAATCTTCATCATAACCATCCAGTGGATGCTACAAACTCTGCAAACAAAAAGGATAAAATTAAGGACATGCATGCATGTAATTAAAATATCACATAAAAACGGACAAGTTAAATTAATTCTTCAACTACATTAATTCAAATAATTTCTAAAATCATTAAAATAATAAGAAAAATAGATAAAAGAAAGAGAAACATATCTTATACAACCAAATTTCCTCTAATCACGAAACTATGAGTTCCATAATGTTTGACAAAGGAAAAATGGGAGATTTCTCCCAAAAGAGAGACTTCTGGAAGATCACAAAAGCTAAAAAGTTTCTCACTTCGGTGCCTACTGTGTCAATAAAAGTACACACCATATGCCATGCAAACACCATACAACATCACATGGGTTGTTTAAAGTCTTGTACAGTACAACAATGTGAACAGAAAAGATACTACTAAATATATTGTTACAATATGCTCTATTCTACTCATTTTGGGATCTCAAGCAAAGAGAAGTGGGCGTAAAAAAATGAAAGAGAAAGAGATCAATTAAGGGAGTCAAGAATGAAATGGGTCAAGAATTGCATTAACTGGAATATAACTACTAATATGCTAATATAGTCTCTATCAATTTGTCTTAAATTTTACCACATCACTGCAAAATATGAGATATTTCATCATATATATAGTTATATATTTTTTAAGTCTCCTGTCAAAACAAGAAATAAAAGAAAATTTCTTTCTGTGGTTATAGGCCTAGACAAATTGATAAGAAACAAATACTTCACATAGCAAGGTATGTAATAGAGACCATGCTTCTTTCTCTTGTTTAAAACCATCCACAGATCACTCAATCAATGAAAAAATATCTATATTGATGTAGTTTATGGAATTTTTTTAGAACAATTTATGGACAATATAATACTAAAAAAAATGCCCAAACTCCATTTCCCTGTCCAAAACTTTAAAAAGTAATCAGAAAATTCACAATATATAATTTACAAGTTAACTGCAAGTAGACTGGATCATACTATGACAAAAATGATGCAATATCAAACAAACCTCCCGAATGCAATTCCACACCATGTGCTGTAATTTTAAACTTAGGATTTTCCAAATTCATTCATTTGTTTTCATCGAAGATGAGATTTGTAAGAGTGCCTTAGCTTCATCACTGTCCTAACTGACCAATCTCAATTATACGCAGGGAAGTGAAAGCAGACCGGACCTTGGAAAATGCAAATTAAACTACACAGAAATGCTATAGTCAATTGTTGCCAGTTGTCGGTCATGATGTGGCAAAGCCACATTTCATGAGCAAAACCATCTATGCATCAGCATGAGGAACAACCCTCCGCTGAACCTGCTTTTATACACATACCAGAGGCACAATTGGCTGTAGTACCACCTAATAAAACTATCTCTTCCATAGTTCACTCTGACACTCAATTTGTGGATATCACTGGTTGATTAAGTTCCCAGAACCAATCTCAATGCAGTTATTCCACCAGTAGGGGAAAAAGGACGGCTCTTAGAAAAATGTGACTCAAATACATTCCTCAAATCATGGGAATCTAAACTTCCACTTAAAGAAAGCGAAATTTTGTAACCTACTTCAGATTTTTAATATATATTAAGGAAGTGTACATGATATAACCCTAAGCGTAATATATAATAAAGAAGTGTACATGATATAACTCTAAGTGTACAATCTATATAATAGCTTATACTTTTTCTTCCCTTTTCAGGACATATTTACAAGGAAAAATAGTATAGATACAAATATTATTATGCTAATCAGGAAAGTGGAATGTATGTCTTAAGCTTTTCATAGATATCTCTATCCTTTATAAGAAAAGGGGACAGGATTGAGATTCCACGATAAATGCTCTGAATAACAGGATGACCAGTGTGCTGAATATGGAATATGATACTTGAAACACGAACTGCAACTTTAGAAATTTACGTTTGGGTGACACTATTGCCAATCACAACTCTACAAATCTTTCACTACTATTTCGCTTGCTATTTGCTCCTACATCACTTATTCAATAGTACTAATAGTCATTACACTATAATCAAGATAATTTCTGCATCCAGTGGTCACAACACTTCATTGTTCAGTTACACAACTCACAGGAACCACAACAAAATGTCCCATATGACTCTTGTTCCAAAAAAATCTAGATATAAAGAAGACAAACCGGTATTTCTGGATCACTATTCTCTAATGAACATCCATAAGTTTTTTTTCTAAAGATGCTACATAGATAGCTTTACATGTATGCCATTAAACCATTTCTGAAACTATCTTCTGTTGAGCTTGAAATTTGCAAAATGATAAAATATACTCCCTTTTTTCAATTGCATAATCAAGATGTGGTTTCTTCCATTATAAGAATATAAAGAACATATAGCATTGACAAATGTACATGTCCGAAGCTTGATAAAAATGAGACATTATACATAAACTTCATCTTTTTCTTATGTGATATGATCTACTAAAACCAAAATAGAACACTATTTTACTACACAAGAATTAAAGAAATATCAAAACTAGAAATGAAAGCTAAAACTAGTTAAAACATTCAAAAAATGCAGAAGAAGACAAGGAAGCCCTCCAGTCATATGTCTTAAAAGTTAAATGTCTCCTTCATGAAACTCTTACATTGATTATTATTTTCCCTTTCTCAATGTCAGCGCACAATAGCTGAAAAGAAAAAATCACTTCTTAATATTGGCCACTGATATAAAACTAAGGCACATACTTGAACTCATTAAGTCACTATTAAATGAATATAAAGTAATGAATACTAATCAGAAGATAATAATACTTAAAACAGCCATCTAATTAATATTAATTATGAGTGAAAGATAAAGAAGAAAACAATTAAACTTATCACGATCAAAGAAAAATGCAATAATAATAATACCCTTTAAAATGGTTCAAAACAACACAACCAACTCAACTGACGTTGTTTTTACATCTATCTTCCTACCTCCTGCATCTTAACTCACCTCTGATGGAAGAATGGAGAATTGGTAATATTAAGCTATTCATGGTTTCGTAGCCCACAATTTAAAAAACCAATATTCTTTATTTAGTCCATGAAGAAGTGAACATCATTAGTCATGGAAACAAAATGCATTTCAGCATGAAGAGAACATAAGCAACAAAATAGATGCACAGTAATCAGACTATGAGAAAACCTCCTCACTAGCATATGGCTTCTTCTACAATCACATCATACTTCTCACTGTTGCCCACACCTAAACCTAGAACCAGGAGTTACAAACAAGATAAAGAAAATGAATCTCAAGTAAATAAAATTATCCAAATTTTCCCAATCTGAGAAATCCAACAGTGCATGAATGGGTATGGACACAAAAATTGTAATGTGGGGAGATCTCATTTTACAGTCACTAGATTTCTACCATCAATTAAATAAATTTCAGTGATTGTGAACAAACATACTGACATAAACAAATATACATATTCTCCACAAACAATGAGTGTATACCATCCAGGTAGTGAATCAAAATAGCACGAAATCACACCAAAAAAAAAAAAAATCCCACAAACATATCACAACAATCCATCAAGCCCACCTTTTAAATTGCAAAAACAAACCAAAAAACCAAAACCACACACAACCTAGAAACCAAAAACATAAGCAGATCAAAACCCAGAAAGGCAATTTGAAGATATAACACACATCCTAAACACCCACATTAAAACACCACAA
Organism: Litchi chinensis; assembly: GCA_019925255.1. NCBI lineage: Eukaryota > Viridiplantae > Streptophyta > Magnoliopsida > Sapindales > Sapindaceae > Litchi > Litchi chinensis. The sequence continues at coordinate 21,996,600 of CM034462.1, forward strand.
CTTTAACAGCAAAAAAACCATGAAAACCCTTCAAAAAGAGGAGCTCACCTTAGTAATGAATGTTGAAAAACAAAACAACAAGGAAATAGGATCAGGCTCCACAATCTATAGCTAGGGTTTGCAGTGCACAAAAATGGGTTTCTGGTTAAAAGATAGAATCTTTTATTGATAGATAGATAGAGAGAGAGAGCAGAAAATGGGGAGGGTGGGGGGTGTGTTGGAGTTTCTATGATCTCATCAGTTCAAAAGCCAAAGCCCCCACCAGTAAAGACAGAGAGAGAAAGGGCTTTGAAAACCCCGAATAGTGCTCCCTGGCACAACAGATGGCAACAAACAACAAACAAGCACCATCTCATGTAGTACACATGTAAATGTAAATGTAATGTGATGCAAGGTAGCTCCTTTTCTCTCTCTCCATGTATCTCATGATCTGAAATGTGCATGTATGTGTATCTATCTATCAACTCTCTGTTTAACTCAATACCCTAACTTTGTTGTTGTCTCTTTCTGCCTTTTTTAACTCCCTTCTTCACTTCCCTTTCTCTCTCTCTCTCTCTCTCTGTTGTGTCAGTGCCCATAAACAAACCCCCATCATGGGGTCTCATGGGGTCTGCACTTTTACATTTTTTTTGGTTTTTAACACATCTTACATTTACTCCTTGTAATATATAACGCTTAATCATACTTTTTCTAAATTGGTTTTTGGTTTTTGATAAAGATAATGTCAACGGCTAGTAGAAAATATTCATTCAGACTACCAATTATCCGAATTCGACTAATCCCATTATAGTATCCATAAAAAGATGGGGTTTGGTCTGACTTCGTTAAGTATTTTATTGTTATATTAGCTTTGAGTTCACTAGAAGACTGTGACTAGAGAGTCACAAAGAATCCACACGAGAGGAAGTAATATAAGTGGGCAAAAGAATGGGAAAAAGCATTGATAAACAAAAATTATTGTCGAGGAATCGGATAATAGAAGCCCTGTTATTCATTTAAGATATTGATATATATATAGTAAGATTCTATTGGAATAAATTAGATGCTAATATATTTATAACATATGTGGATCGATGTAGTTTATATTTAACATTTGGAAAGTGAAAAATGGAAAATATCATATTTGTTTTTATTTCTTTTTCACACATTTTATACGAATTAGTTAAGGATGATACTGGTGAAAGAAAATGGTTGCTTTTTCAAGTAATTTGTGCCGCCAAAATGCATTTATAAACAACCTTGTGCTGCTTTGTTTTAAACATGTCACCTACTTCATGCTGACTTATGATATAGTTAGAATTTGCCCACAAGATCCTTGACATAAATATTAATTTGACCGTAATTCACCTTTATACATTTTCCTTCGAATTGTTTTTCAGTGTATTAAGGTTGATTAGTAAATATTAGGTTCGATTGTTTTCATGCATGGCATTCTCATTATTATAAATAGGATAATCTTGGATAAAATCGATATGAAATTTTAATTTTAAGATTATTAATTATGACTTATTTAGTTTAAATGGATCCCATGGCAATGATTGAAGCGCCGAAGGTAAGTGGTTATATATATACATATATATTCTCAAGTACATATTCTATATACATGAATTCATAAGCGTATACTTCCTTACATGATAGTTATAGCCAACCTTCACTTTTTCAATGAAATCTTATATATTTTAATGAGATTTTAGTAGATTTTTTTTTTTTAAACGGTAGAGAGTTATTTTTCTTATAAAAATTTCAATTTAAAGAACATTATAAAATAGGAAAGCGAAGTAAAATTCTGCAAAATTATCTCCCGAAGAATATGAATTTTGTGCATAAGCATATTTCATATTTCTCAGCATTTCTAGACAAGAAAAATGAAAAAACTTATAAAAGTACGCAAGATTTCGTTAGAAAAATGAGGGTTTGGATATAATTCTTATATAGGAGAGTATGCACTGAAGAATTATTGTGTGTGTTATTTCATTAGTTTGAACTGATCTTATTAGTGTCAATTCCACAATTATGGATCATTGATAAGTTGACTGTTTATAATTAATATTTTCTTGTACATAATTAATTAGAAATGATAATATCAATTTAAGTTCAAATTGAGGAAAAAATAACTTACATGTGTATGCACACACTACTTGTAATGGGAGACAACCAAAATAAGTATTTTTTACCATCAAATTACATTGAGTAATGATATATCATTTATTCTTTCAAAAAAAAAAAAATTGATATATCATTTATAATATTATCACATCGTTTTCGATAATTACTATGTTGTATGCATTACTTGGTTTGTTTTTCATATATTAACGCAAAAATACAAGACTTATATGCTAACATAACAATATGGATAAATCTCTATCGATTACATTAATTTGGATCAAAATTACCAATCAAGTATTATCTATAGGGACTCTAATTGCTTATTTTCTTGTTAGAGCTACATGTTAACCTTGCCATGCATTTAAAATGTAATAGAAACTCCAGATATACCTAGTTTGTTTTTTTTTTTTTTTTTGGCATGTTGTAGGCACTCATGAATTTCTCCCTATAATGAAAAGTGGCCTGGCAGTAAAAAGATGCTGTATGTTTACCGATCGGGGCCATGAGGGTTGATCGATCAATGCTTAGGTCAAACTATGCCATTCATTTTATTTATTTATTTTTTGGGTGTATCATTCAAGGCACAGTTGCAATGTGGTGCTGACCTTATCTTCGTGACATCAAATCAATCTTTCAACAACGATCCAAACATTTCAAGCTATCATAAGAATGCTTTCGTAGGCATATCACATAACGGTATCTTTGTTTTTATTCGCATCATTGTAGACATTCACACACCAATAATCAAGTCGCTAAGACCCACTCAAAGTTGTTGTGGTATGTTGGCCCAACACACCCGCGTAAGCCCTTGTCATCAAGGGCGCCCCGGGTCAAGTGTCATACCTACCTTTGGTGGATAACTTGCACCGTACCTTCCTATGTGGAGGCTAATTATCAATAGATCTCTTATATTGGAGAGCTAAGTTTTTCCATTCAATATAGAATCTTTCTCTTTGTGTGTTCATCTAGGGAGATGTTTAATAACTGTTACAATTCAGGTTATTCCTGAAAAGTCAAATATCTAGAGAGTCTGACAGTTATTAATGTATTTATAACATAAAAAAAAAAAAATTAATAAATAAGAAATAAATCACTTAAACCCACTCAGATTTAATCATTATAGTGTTGTTTGTAAAGCAATTATGGTTATCATTGTTTGGATCCATTCTATTTTTGTTCTTTAGCTTGTGTGTTCCTTTTTTTTTTTTAACTTTTTGTTTTTATTTATATAGGGATAATTTGAACAATTCAAAGGTAAACCAAAGTCAATCTAACCTAACGGATTAATGGCGTCAAATAGACGGGTAATAGTATAGAAAAAACAAATTTTCATTTTTTTTTCGTATTTAGGTGTCTTGACCCTGTATCTTTACGAAGATGTGGATAATTTCCTTTCAAACAAAAGCTATCAAATCAAGGTCCATTACCATTGACAGTTGATTTAGGGCGGTCCATCTGCATTTGAAAAAGGTATGTCGGCCTCTTTACAAAACGTTTTAAGTGTACTGTTATCGACACCCCACAATTAGCCTAAAACTCCCCACTTTAAAAGCCCCTGTTAAGAACTAAAAAAATTCAATACTATTATTTCTCGAAGGGTGGTAATGTTCCCACCCCTCTAAAATTGTAAGTACACCCTCAAATATAGTCGTTTTTAAAATTTCAACATTGTCCGTGATATCATTGAAAAATGCTTTTGATTTACTGATGTGACTACCTCGCACACCAGATCAATAGCATGTGTCCCACAAACCCAAAAAAATCCCAAAAAAAAAAAAAAATCGTATTATTAATTCCACCAATATGTTTTTCTGTTTTATTCTCTGTTTTCTGCATTAATCAAATTCTTGTCCAACAAATATAGAAGAACAACTTGTAAGGAACACAATCTAGCCAACAAAATATTATTGATCCAATTTGTCGGTTTCACAATCTACCCATCAGAATCATATTGATGGAATTTGCAGGGTACTCCAAGCATCGAAGTTGTTTTGTGAATTAATATAGCAGTCCTCTTACAAGTGTATGATGATGGTGGTGGAGATTAAGAAGGAGAAAAGGATATTTTAGTAATTTACAGGGTGTGATTACAATCTTTTTATATTTCTGAAAAATTTAATGGTTTGAACATACAAAAAAGCCGTGCACAAACAATATTTTAGGGGTGTCAATATCTTTCGTGAAATGCCACCAATAGCATAACCACTTGAATAGAAATCTTTAATCGTTATTATTAAAAAGTAACATTTTATATAATATTTAACAAATTGAAAATTTATTTGATTAAGAGCTTGTTGTACTTCAATTTTACCCAAAGAAGGAACTAAATAGATAAATAATAATGATATGACTAAAAGAAATTGTAATGAAAATAGGATCAATTATACATTATGACTACAGGTAGAAACCCTTTTTTGGTAAAATCGAATTGAATTGAACCAAACCTATATGAGCTCATTTGACACGCTAGACTGTATTAGATTAATTTCATGGGATTAAATTGGATTAGATTGAAAAAATATATATATATAGAATTAAAATTAATGTTGTAGTATGTTTGGGGCACTATGTGATTGAACTAACAAGCAATGTCACGTATTTGGCATAATTAATGAAATTATTTTAAATATTTTATAACTAAAAAATAAATTTAACTAAAATATAAATACTTTTTAAAGTAAATATATTTTTCAAAAGATAATTGCCTTATTTAACTACCTTGAATTGAAAAAAAATTCCAAACTAACCTCATTTAAAAAAAAAAAAAAATTATAAGTAACCCTTTCAATATATATAACCTTATTCCATTTTGAAAAGACCTAAATACTCATATTTTTACATTTTTACCCTAATTTCATAATTTTTTTAAACAAAAGTTATAGTTTCAAAAACAATAGAGAAAAAAAAAAAAAAAAAGGAAAAATAATAAATACATTCAATATTTGTGATTGTCCCCTAGCTAGAGACTAGAGAGAGTCTATGAAAGAACAAAATATTCAAACCTAATTCTGTTGGAAATTTGATCACGACCTCTACAACTCTACACAGGCTATGGCTAAACCGATGTTGCACGATGAATTTTATGTGATTGTTGTGTGATGTACTACACGTATATTCCATAAAGAAGTAAATAGATGTTGCATGATGAATTTTATGTGAATATTGTGTGATGAACTACGCACATATTCCATAAAGAAGTAAATAGATGTTGTATGATAAATTATACATATATATTTTTTTGAGATATTGGAATGAATCCAAGAAACAATCGGGACCAAATTGATAGGATCATGGTGGTATAGCTTGGATAAGCAACACTCATATAACTGGGAGTCACTTACATTAGAATAAAAGACAACTCATATACATGAGAGAAAATCTTACATTTTATTAAATAAAATGAGGGTAAAGTGTCGAATTTTGATTTAAAGCCAAGATATGGCCTGTGTACAACTATTGCGCCACAAGGCTATTGACATAAATTAGACATATGTTACATAAAGAAGTTGATGAATGTTAAGTGACGAAGCAAACAAATGTTACTTGATGAAATAAACCGATGTTACATATGCTAATGTTGCCTGATGAACTAGAAATATCTTGCATCATAAAGAAAATGGATGTTGCGTGATGAATTGAATAAAGGTTACGTTTCAAACTAGACTAATATCGCATAACAAACTGAATAAATTTTGCATGACAAGGTGAATAAATGTTGTATGATAAATTAGATGAATATTGCACGTTGGAGTAAATAAATATTGCATGATGAACTAAACATGTGCTGACATGCTGTATGATGAACTAGACAAAAGTTGCATGATTTACTAAACAAATATTACATGATAAACAAATGCAAGATGAACTTAATATCGTTGCATGATAAACGTAATTAATGTTGTCTTATTTTATTATTATATAGCAAATGGATGAATAAATGTCGAAGTCATCAAATTAAATTATTTTTTTATGCGATGAATTAGCATATCACTCGAATAAAATGGGAAAAACAATTAATTAGAGTTCAAATATTTGTTGCATTTCTTCTATCAAGCATAATATACCACAAGATAAACATCTTTTTAATTGCTCCGTAATATACCACAAGACTGGTTATATTGTGGTGGCGATGTCTAAACAGTGAAATGATTCTTTTAACCTCAAAGTTGGTAAGTTGATTGTTTTCTATGAAGGTCTTCGTTTTGCATCCTCGCTTAGTCTGAAAATCGATTTGGTGGAAGTGAACGTTGTGAACGTAACTTCAGCTATCAATTCTGTTTTTTCATGTCGTGGGGAAGCTAGTTCTATTATCGATGATGTTAGGGCTCTTCGCTTGGTTATGAATGTTGGCAAGTGTTAAGTTATTTCCCGAAATGGGAATTGCATGACACATGAACTTACATTCTTTGTCTTGTCCTCTTTGAAGGTCGTTAATTAGTTTGATACCAATGTTTGTAATTTGTTCCCTTTTAAGGGTTGGTTTATAAAAGTTTCCTTTTTTCAAATAAATATATGAATGTATGTATGATGTACATACGTACCACAGGACTTTGTATCCACAAACTTGAACATTAATTCTAGGAGTTAGAACTGAAGTTGACATGGTCTTTGATTTGGGATTACTTTCTAGTCAACTTGTTATGTTAACAAATGATTGAAATTAGGGATATTTTTGCATCCGTTCATTATTATAATATTAGATACAGTTGAGAGTTTATAGAAATTCCAATATAAGCTTGTGTGAACCATCAAAAGAAACAAAAATAAAATAAAATAAAAATCAAGGGCTTATTTGGTTCTTTCATTTTACACTTCATGTCACTTAATAAGCCCCATTAAGTTATTCTATTTGATTTATTTAAGTGATAAAATCACTAAAATAATTCCTAAAATTTTTTACTTATCATTTAACTGAATTATATTTAAATATTTTAGTTTCTAATTTATATAATTTAGTTTTTCATATGAAAGAAAAACAAACATAATAATTAATTTTTAATATTAAATTATTATTTAATATTTATATAAAATTTAACACTATCTAATATTCAGATGAAAAAACATAGACACAACCTTAGGGTGAGACTTGATACTTTTGCAGGGTATTTGGAAGCAGGATTAGTTGTTTCATCTTTCATCAATTTGCGGGGGTAATCTATGCAGGTGGCGGCCCAAAGAAGGGCATCGTCGAACCCAAGTGGAACACGATTCCAGGACTGGTCCATCCCATCCCAACTTAATTCCACCTTGTCCTTACGCCACAATCACAACCTGCCACACGCACACAGTAACCGACTTCTCTAGAAAATATAAAATAAAATAAAAAAAATGGTGACAACAAGTATAAGCCACCTCACTTCTCACTCTCTGCTCCAAGCTCGCAGTCTGCTTCCCAGAAGAATTCCTTCTCTGAAAAAGCGCTTCTTCACAACTGCTGCTTCCACTATGTCTTCCTCTCCCAAAAAGGTCTGGTTTTTTTTTTGTTCCTTTTTTTTTATTTTTAAATTCATATTTTGTCGTTTAATTTTGTTTCGTTTGTTGTTTTGTTAGGTTATGGTGCCGATCGCCAACGGCAGCGAGCCAATGGAGGCGGTTATTACCATCGACGTCCTCAGACGATCCGGTGCTGACGTCACTGTCGCCTCGGTCCACAACAACCTCCACGTCGACGCCTGCCACGCTGTCAAGATAGTCGCCGATTCACTCATTTCCGCCTGCAACGACACCGTTTTCGACCTCATCGCGCTACCTGTACGGTTATTCAATTACCTTTTTTATTTTTTGGAGAAAAAAAATCTAAAAATTCCCCCCTAAAACAGAAAATAATATCACTGAGCCCCATTTTTGTATTAGTTTCATTTTCGGGGAGTATTTTGATAATATCCTTTTTTTCCGGATTCAAGTGTTTGATTTGGTGTATTTGAATAGGGAGGCATGCCGGGTGCCACCAATTTTAAAGATTGTGGAATCTTAGAGAAGATTGTGAGGAAGCAGGCGGCGGATGGGCGGCCTTATGCTGCTGTTTGTGCGTCGCCTGCTGTGGCCTTGGGCTCCTGGGGTTTGTTGAAGGGTTTGAAGGTCAGCTTTTAGCTGCATGTTGTATTGAAATGTTGGTTGTTGTTGTGAGTGGTGATGATGATTGAGTTTTCGTTTGTTTTCGATTATAGGCTACTTGTTATCCGGCTTTTATGCAGCAATTGGCGCCTTCTGGTGCGATCACTGTCGAATCTAGGGTCCAGAAGGACGGTATAGTTGTGACTAGTCGTGGACCGGGCACTACCATGGAGTTTGCTGTTGCTTTAGTTGAGCAGTTGTATGGAAAGGAGAAAGCTGATGAAGTTGCGGGGCCGCTGGTATATAACTCGTCTTTGGAACTTGTTGTATTGCTTAATAAGAACAATACAAAATTAATGAAAATAATATTGTAAGGACAAGATAATGTTGAAAGAAAATGTTTGTTGTCGTGTAATGAGTTTGTCACTTGATAAGCTTCATGTTTTTGTCCTTAGAGTTTTCTGTAATGTGATTTGCTTTTGAAAGTGTTATTGGTGTCTTTCAATTTTAGCTGCTATTGGCTTGTCTTTATATGTCGTCTTCTACTCAGGTGATGCGCTCTAACCATGGAGAAGAGTATACTATTACTGAGTTCAATTCGATGAAGTGGACATTTGAGAACGGCCCCCAGGTGAGATTGTGTAATTAACATCTTGAATTTGTGACTTTGCTGTATTTTTCAGTGCATATTTGGCTGTTTATGAACTTACGTAGGTGCTTACACATGTAATGTATGTATAAGCATACTCATACACATATAGAACCAGGCATGTTCAAGGTGTTCTGGTGGTGGTTGTTTTTATATGTATACACATGTGAAGTGGACATTTGAGAATGGCCCCCAGGTGAGATTGTGTAATTAACATCCTGAATTTGTGACTTTGCTGTATTTTTCAGTGCATATTTGGCTGTTTATGAACATATGTAGGTGCTTACACATGTACATATGTATGTATAAGCATACCCATACACTTATATATGTATCCACATATAGAACCAGATATGTTCTAGGTGGTGGTTGTTTTTATGGTGTTTTTAATGAACCACACATTCATGTCGAATTGACTTTGTATAAGTAATTAGACACTTAGACACGTTCAAGGTGGTTGATTTCTTTTATGAATGATTATCTGTAACAAACTCCCAAGTTTTGATGCAACCCAATAACAAGATATCGCAGTATGACTGGACAACAAACGTACTAAACTATATTTCTTTGGTGAGACTTGAGCTGTGTAACAATGTAGTTTTCTTTATTTTAGGGGTAAAAAAAAAGTAGCTTTCTTAATTTCTTAATTATCAAGTTCTCTATCACAATATGATTGTACAGTGTCTGAACACATTTAATAAGATAAATTGTTCCAACATATTTCTGCATTGAATTTTGATCTTTTCATATTTTGGATGCAAAAGAAGATATATTACCAATTTGCTGTGAAAATGACATTGTTTTTTATATCTTCTTTTCCCTTCAGATTCTTGTACCTATAGCCAATGGCACAGAGGAAATGGAGGCTATTATGATCATTGATATTCTGCGAAGAGCTAAAGCCAATGTTGTGGTGGCATCAGTTGAGGATAAACTGGAAATTGTGGCTTCTCGAAAAGTTAAATTAGCGGCAGATGTGCTGCTTGATGAGGCTGCTAAACTTTCTTTTGACCTAATTGTCTTACCGGTAAGTAGGGGTGTAATTTGTACCTCTTCTTTGATACAAAATCACTGGCTTGACTCCATCTTGCATATCTTCAGGGTGGACTTGCTGGTGCCCAAGCATTTGCAAAGTCTGAGAAACTGGTGAATTTACTGAAGAAGCAGAAGGAAGCAAATAGACCTTATGGGGCTATATGTGCATCCCCAGCTTTAGTCTTAGAGCCCCATGGCCTACTCAAGGTATTGCCTTCACTTGAATATTTTCTCTCGGAGTGAAGCTACTATGTGTAGCATAATCTGGTCTTATCTGATAATACTCTAGTAACTCATTAATTTGCTGTATAGTTTGCTAAGAAATTACTACTAGGTCTGGTACTATGCCACTATCTAGTCCTTATCTGATAATACTTAGGGTAAGTCATTAATTTGCTGTATATTTTGATAAGTAATCAAATTACTACTCAAAGCAACTGCTGCTTCATAAATTAACTGCTCAAACTTATAAAAGAATTTGTAATGTTTCCTAGAACTCTCTTGCTGCTTTATTAAGGTTCCATTCTACGTAATTATTCTTCCAGGTCTTGAGATCCTTCAACGAATTTTTCTAATATTGAATCTGAAAATGTGTTTTTCTATAGGCATTTTCCCTTAACAGTCGGTTGATATATTTGTTTAACTTGGATGCAGGGTAAAAAAGCCACAGCTTATCCTGCAATGTGCAACAAGCTTTCGGATAAGAGCGAAGTTGAAAACAGAGTTGTAGTTGATGGCAACCTCATCACCAGCCGAGGACCAGGAACCTCCATGGAGTTTGCACTGGCAATTGTGGAGAAGTTCTTTGGGCGTGAGAAGGCTCTGGAACTTGCGAAGGTGATGGTTTTTGTCAGTAGAATGTAAGAGCCTGGTTCTGACTTCTGAGTGAGTGTATTTATGACTTAATGACTTAACTACTTGTGATAAAGAGAGAGTATAAAAGAGAGAGTATATCCCTCCCACAACTATGGTTGAAGTCATATTTGAATATGGATTCACCTTGCGGTTATGTAAAACAGTTATGTTTATAAATAAATGAATTTGAATGTTTGAGTACACGCAATGACCACTGTTAATGTATTTTCATTGTGTTTGTAAATAATTTTGAAAATTAAGATAAGATATTGGGTTTTTGAAATCAAAAATGTTTTTTTTTTCTGATTGATTTGGTTTTGTTTTAGAGATGAGATCAACTGCATTCTTATTTTTGCGAATTGAAGAAATTTCGGATTGAGCGAATTACAGCCACTCCTACTCCTATTGAAAACGTCGTTTCTTTTCCTTGTTTTGGTTTTCAAGCATGAACACATTGTCTTGAAGCGATGGAAAGCGTGATAACTGATCCATTTTTATGATTGGGGGCAGAAAATATGTAACAAAAAGTGGATGTAGAGTTCATTTTTTCGTACAACACCTAAACTATTTGTGGAGTTTGAAAAATAGGATGCAAATGTGTTTACAAAGTCAAGCAAATGCAAGATGGTCGTTTGTCGGGAAAAAAAAACAAAGGGAAAGCAAGATAGTGCAATAGAGTGTCACATCGTTTGGTAATCAAAGGTTATTAGTCAAAGGGAAGGAATTGATTAGCAAGACGGTAAAATAGTCTCCTTGACAATAGGAGTGCATTTTTCAACCGGGATTTAAATGAAGAAATTTATATGCAACTTCCACGAGGATTCAATAAGTGATGAACTAGGAATCTGGTTTGCAAACTTCAAAATCGACAAAATTACTCACTAAGCCTCATATAGTTCCTTCACATTCGTTCTCGTTTATGTTGATGGCATAATTGTTGCAGGAAATGACATTAAAGGAATTATAGCAACCATAGAAAATCGACAGAATCACTTCAAGTTAAGAGATCTTGGCAATTTTAATCACTCCCTAGGTATGAAACTCGCGTTCAAGGAAAGGAATTTACTTGAGTGAACAAATCATTCCCTTGAGTTACTTGAGGAATTTGGTCTACTTGGACATGTTCTTCAATGACTCTCATTGAACAGGATGTTGGGTTGGGTTTCCTTTATATGGAAAACAATCCATTGGAGCTGGTTCCATTTTGGTCAAAATGGAAGAGACGTCATTTTTAGTCTTTTAGCATATAATTTAAAAACCCTTTTTTCTCATTAAGGTTTAGAGAGTGGAAAAGTTGTGTGTGTGCAGCTATTGAAGAGTAGATTTGCTATTGGAAATTTAATGTGATTGGTTGATAGAGAGTGAGGAAGAGAAAGATAGAGAGAGTGAAATAGTTTTTTCAAAAAATTATCGTATCTCTTTCGTCTATCCTTAAATTAGACGGAAATTTGGATGATAGGTTGGTTGATGCAATTGTTTGCTTTATTTCACATTGACTAGGCCTAGTCTCACTCGGAATGTCTAGGCTTGATCTCAGTTGCGATGCCCTAATACTAGGTCAATAACCAAAATGTTACTCTACCTGGCTGCAACATGGAGGTTTACGCATATTATGGTAGTTGTTTTGATTGGCGTTCCGTTATAGGCTATTCAGATATTGTGTTTTACTTGGAGACTCGTTGATTTCCTAGAAGTCTAAAGTGCAATCGATTGTCTCTAGTTTATCAGGTCAATTTCAACAGTTTTACTGTCCCATCAGTCAATCTTATAATGTCAAACCATATCAATTAATCAATTAAATCATGTTAATCGATCAATTAAATTATCTTAATTAGTTGAATCAACATAATCTGGTAGAACCATCCAATTAAATGGTCCGAGTTATGTCTTATTGAAATGTAATCCGATTTTACTTTTTCAAAGGTAAATCATAAAAAATGGTAAAATTTTATTAGACGATCACACCACATCAACGATAAAACCATCTCATATAAAATTTTATCCTAAAGACTTACATAATTTTCAAATTTTAAATTTCTATCATTAAATCATATTCGATAATGTTAAAATATTATATTTTTGAAATTTTTAAAAGATTTGTTCTTACATGGATAATTATTGTTTTCCTTTGCCATGAATTATATGGACCAAATTAAAATGATAAGTAGACGGTGGCCTCGAGAGCGAGTCTTGCCCTGTGGGATACGACATGATCACCGATTCACCAGAACGAAATGATGAGATCAATTAACAATATTATAATAGTTTTATTGTCAACGGTATTGCAGAAAGCAGCCTTTGATTGAAGTGATAGTTGAGAATTGAACTATCATTAAATAACGACTGGTTGTCAACACGTTTGTTGGGAGTTTGGCAACAGCAGCTCCAACAAAGGCTAATCTAAACGTGACACTTGTTTTGAACTTTGACTTTCTCTAACAGGTCCGCGTTCGTGGGTCTTGCTGCAGCCTCTGTTGTGTCGAATGATTTTTCATTGGAGCAGCAAATGCAACTCACCTTTAACATTTTCTACTGAAATCGCATTCGCATTAGTCGCACGTTCTCTTGATCAGGTCAAAACTTTCGCTCAATACAATATTCTTTTTCACACATATCATGTTATATTACGTTAATTCCTATCTAATTTAAAAGTTTAAATTGATTAAAAAAAATCAATTATTAATATTTAAGATTTAAAATTATGATATATTAATATCTCTTCATGTATAATATGAACAGATAAGACAACCACATGTTAAATGTTTCTTTATCGTATAATATGTGTAATCAAAATTTCAAATAAAAAATAAAGAGAGAGTTTGAATTAAAAACCTTTTAAGTTCTGATATTATGTTAGTTATTATTAGATTTTAAACTAATAGAAAAGAATTCAGTTATAATATTTAAGATATGATATTATAATATATTAACGAGATTCAGAATGTTCATAATTTTTTTTCCTTTTGTGTGAAAATTTCAATATGCCTAGTATATATATATATATATATATATATATATATATATATATATTTGATCAATTGTGAGTGTGTTACAGCATTAGTTTTGTTGAAGATGCGCCTTGCCATGTGATCACAATAAATCAAGTAACTCAAAGAATTGAACAATAAATTATAGAATGAGTGATGTTTTTCACTATCCATCGAATATTAAGTTTTAAAAACATGCCAAATGAAATTTTTTAGAATCCAATATTATTCTTTTCATCCTTTATATTAATAATCCCTAAAATCTCTCTCTCTCTCTTCAATATTTAAAATTTTCTTTGATTCCAAATTCATAGCAAATAATAAACAATTAAAGGCAAATTTTAAAGTGATGAAGAATTATTTACAAGAAGATTCAATAAGTTTTCAATTAGTTTTAAACTTACAGTTTCTTTCTTTTCTTTTCTTTTTTTTTTTTTTTATTTATACCTAATAATTTTAAACTTTATGTTGTGTTGAAATTTTAAAAGATATGATTTACATTATATTAATTTCTCCAGTTAAATTAAAAAAAAAAAAAAAAAAAGGATTGCAAGGAGAAAATTCTTATGCATTCCAAATGTTTCACTCACCAATTTGGACATCTCATTATTTATTTATTGTTTAGAAAGCTTACATATATGACTGTCGAGATCAAACATTCGGTATTGGAAAACTATTAAGATCAAATACTAACTGCAGCTCAGTATCAAGGGGACTTCCAAGATTAAACACAGGCTACAGCCTAACAAATGATACATAATTATTCTCACAACAATTTAAAAATTTGACCATTTATTTTCACTTAATTAAATGGTGAAAAATTGTGAATGAATTTAAAATGGATAACCACCTCTAGATTGAGAGAAAATAGACCGATAAAAGTTGGAGTCATTTTTTTAAATTAAATTTTTTTAATTATAAATTAATGCTTATTGAACTCTGTTGATAACTGTTTGATAATATCTAACGTATGACCAATCAAAAGATGTGTTTACTTATAAAAGATGAATCGGTCCATCGCGAAGTGACTGTTGCGATTTTGTTCCAAACGTAAGAATTATTATCGATTCAAATTCTTAGTTTCTGAATCCGAAATTGATTCGTGTTGAAGACCAGTCACTTTTATGATTTCGTTTCCAGGTCTGGACACCTTCACTTGAAGCCACATAAAGCAGCAGCATAAATGATCCATTTTGTTTTTCTTTATGGGAACAAAACATATGAAAGCAAAATTCAATCTACATCGACTTTATGATAGCGGTGATTGTTTTTTCAATGAGAACATTGGTGGGCAACCCCTTTAGGTAGGCTTCAAATTGTGAGTACAGGTACTTGAGGCATTGACTTCGATATTCCAGTGGTGATATTTTCTGGTATTAAATCAAGTACTCATGGTTTTTGTTAATATTAAAAAGATTTGGTTAAATTAATTTAAATTTGTGATTTAAAATTTTACCTCAACATCTAATCATTCATATTAAGAGTAGCGATATCGCCACCCAAAGACATGATTTTTATGCCCAATGATGTGACTTCAACATCCTTAAACTAGATTCGTTTAACACCATTACGATCAGTGTTTGCCTCCTATAATATAACGATTTAAATAAAAAACCGTATAGCAAATTGAACTATATCTGATTCTGTTACTTTGGAATCCTAGATTAGAGTAGAAGAATGGAGATGCAATAGAGAGAAAAAGAGAAACTTGAAGAGACCACACCTCATAATCAAACCGTAGCCGGTTTCGACAACACCCTCAACGGTCCTAGATACATATTTTTTTTTAAAAAAAAATAGTTTGAATCATACTGTAGCCATTATGTATAATGTGGACAAATAAGACAAACATATGTTAAATACCTTCTACAATATAGTATGTATAACTAGATTTTTATATAAAGGGGGGAAGAGAGAATTCGAACCAATGATCTTTTAAGTTCTGATATCAGGTTAGTTACCATTAGATCCTAAATTTATAAGAAAGAGTTTAACTATAATATTTAAAACTTAAGGTTATGATATGTTAATAAAGTATAAGATTTTTATTTATTTATTTTTTTATGCAAAAATTCAAATATGTACTAGTATATATATATATATATATATATATATATATAATTTTTTTGATCAATTGTGAGTGTGTGACAACATTAGTTCCGTTGAAGATGTGCCTTGCCATGTGATCACAACAAATCTTGTAACTCAAAGAATTGAACAATAAATTATAGAATGAGTGATGTTTTTCGCTATCCATCAAATAGTGTTTTACACTTCTTTTTTTTCTTTTTTTTTTAAAAAAAATTTCTTGTTAATATAAATATTAATCTAAATTAATTACTAAAGAGGTTAAAAAAATTTCTAAAAAATGCCAAATGAAATTGTTTAGAATCCAATATCTTTCTTTTCATCTTTTATATTTATAATCCCTAAAATCTCTCTCTCTCTCTCTCTCTCTCAATATTTTAAAGATTTCTTTGATTTCCAAGTCATAGCAAATAATGAACAATTAAACAAATTTAATTTAAAGTGATAGAAAATTATTTAAAACAAGATTCAATAAGTTTTCAATTAGTTTTAAACTTAGAGCTTTTTTTTTTTTTTGGGTATACTTAACAATTTTAAACCTTATGTTATGTTGAAATTTTAAAAGATATGATTTATATTATATTAATTTTTATAAATTCGTTGATTTATATATATATGGCATTGGAAATTATAAAAAATTTCATCATAATTCTTTAAAACAAAAAGGAATGCCATAAAAAAAATCAACAGTATGTTAAAGTAAAATGAAGTGTCTTTAAAAGTTTAATTAATTATTTTTTAAATGATGTGTTTTTAGAATAGGAATGTCAAAAGATCGAAAGGATAATGTTAGAGCAAAATGAAGTGTGTTTAGTTTACTTTTAAGTTTTTATAATATATATACTGTATTTACAAAAAAAAACCGTGTTAAAAAAAATAGAAAAGAAAATTTGGATGGCAAGGAGAAAATTCTTATGCATTCCAAATGTTTCTCTCATCAATTTGGATGTCTCTTATTTATTTACTTATATTTTAGAAAGCTTATATGAATTGATTTGAGAACTATCAAGATCAAACAGTCGGTATTAGAAAACTATCAAAATCAAACACTAAATGCAGCTTGGTGTTAAGGGGACTATCAAGATCAAACACAGACTACAACCTAATAAATTAGATATAATTATTTTCACGATACTTTAAAATTTTGATCATCTATTTTCACTCAATTTAACAGTAACAAAAGGTGAACAAATTTAAAATGGATAACCACCTTTAGATTGAGTGAAAAATAGACAGATAAAAGTTTAATTAACTTTTTTATTTTTTTCGAAGAAGAAATCTAAAAAAATCTTTTAAAATAGAAAATAATATTAAGTTAATTTTATTTTAAAAGTATTATAATAATATACTTTTACAAATTCAAAGTGTTTAATTTGGTGTCTTTGAATAAGGAGGCATGCCAGGTGCCACCAATTTTAAAGACTGTGGAATCTCAGAGAAGATTGTGAAGAGGCAGGCGGCGGATGGGCGGCCTTATGCTGCTGCTTGCGCGTCGCCTGCTGTGGCCTTGGCCTCCCGGGGTTTGTTGAAGGGTTTGAAGGTCAGCTTTAGCTGCTACACATTGTATTGAAATGTCGGTTGTTGTGGGTGGTGATGATGATTGAGTTTTCGTTTGTTTTCGATTATAGGCTACTTGTTATCCGGCTTTTATGCAGCAATTGGCGCCTTCTGGTGCGATCACTGTCGAATCTAGGGTCCAGAAGGACGGTATAGTTGTGACTAGTCGTGGACCGGGCACTACCATGGAGTTTGCTGTTGCTTTATTTGAGCAGTTGTATGGAAAGGAGAAAGCTGATGAAGTTGCTGGGCCGCTGGTATATAACTCGTCTTCGGAACTTGTTATATTGCGTAATATGAAGAATACGAACTTAATGGAAATATTGTAAGGATATAAGATAATGTTGAAAGAAAATGTTTGCCGTGTAATGAGTTTGTCACTTGATAAGCTTTGTGTTTTGTCATGTGATTTATTTTTGAAAGTGTTTTTGGTGTCTTTCGATTTTATCTGCTATTGGCTTGTCTTTCATATGTCATCTTCTTCTCAGGTGATGCGCTCTAACCATGGAGAAGAGTACACTATTACTGAGTTCGATCCGATGAAGCGGACATTTGATAATGGCCCCCAGGTGAGATTGTGTAACTAACATCTTGAATTTCTGACTTTGCTGTATTTTTCAATGCATATTTAGCTGTTTATGAAACCCACGTACATAGGTGCTTACAAACGTACATATTATACATACATATATATATATATATATATGCACACACATAGAACCAGTTATGTTCAAGGTGGTCGTTGTTTTTATGGCGTTTTTAGTAAACCATACACTCATGTCGAGCTGACTGTCTAAGTAACTCCCGAGTTTTGATGCAACCCAATAACAAGGATAGCACAGTATGAATGGACGACAAACTTGCTAAACTATATTTCTTTGGTGAGACTTGAGCTGTGTAACAAAGTCGTTTTCCAATTTTTTAAATTATCATGTTCTCTATCCCAATATGATTGTCTGGCGTCTGAACACATTTAATAAGATAAATTGTTTCAAAATATTTCTGCATTGAATTTTGATCTTCACATATTTTGGATACGAATCAAGATATATTACCAATTTGCTGTGAAAATGATATTGTAGGAGCCTGGTTCTGAGTGAGTGTTTATATGACTTAACTACTTGTCAGCAATCAATTGTCCCTAGTTTATCAGAAGCCGAGCAATTTCAACAATATTACGTCAATCAATAGAATAATTTCAAACCATATCAGTTAATCGATTAAATCATGCTAATCAATCAATTAAATTATCCTAATTAGCTTAATCAACATTAAAATTAAAATCCTTAATCAGAACATAAATTAAGATTATTCTAAAGATGGGAAAAAATTTACGTAGGATAATCTCAGGACATCACTAGTAAGACTGACCAATTAAATGGAGTTATGTCCCATTGGAATGTAGTCTAATTTTAACTTTTTAAGAGGTAAAGCATAGGAGATGGCAAAATTTTTTTGGACGGTCACACCACATCAATGGTGAGGGCGTCACATATAAAATTCAAAATTTTGTTTTAAAAATATTATTTATGATGGATGAATTTGGATCATTAATAGATCGAATGCGTGTGTTCTACTATTAAACTACATTAAATGATGTTAAAATTTTATATTTTCTATATCTAAAAGAAGTATTTTTTGACATGGATATTTATTGTTTTCCCGTGTCATGAATTATATGATTGAAATGAAAATGATGAGTAGATGATGGTGTCGAGTGTGAGTATTGCCCTTTTTTTTTGACATAGTACATATTATAAGTACATTTATCATTATTGAGTTTTTTTTATTAGGACATTGAGATATAACCTGAATTCTGACTTTTAAAAACGGGAGAGACAAATCACATGAGCTCCCAAAAGCAGGAGAGACAATATAAAAGATGTAGGAAAATTGTTGACTGTTATGACGATTCGATACTATTCTAATTTCAGCGTAAACATGAAATTGAGAATAATATTAAAAGAAAATGAAAGAAATAAAAATAAAATAGTGAACATGAGACTTACATAGTAAAACCCTCAATATGAGAGAAACATCTATGGATTAATACTAGAAGAATTTTATTAAATCAATAATTACAATACAATTTCTCTCTAAAATTTTAGAAAAGAACTAGAAAGTACCTAAAATTTAGAACTAGAAAGTACCTAAAATTTAGAATATAAGACTAGTAATTTTGATACGTAAAATGATTAACGTTCATGTCTTTATATAGACGCATAATGACGATCACCATAGATGTTTCACAATAAAGCAAATAATATAAAAGTTAATGGCGATAGAAGAATGTGGGGTGTAGGTCAAATTGCTTGGCGTGCAACTATTTGCTTATTTCAATTTATAAGTTTTCATGCTTTTCTTTATTCACAATTTACGGGTCCACCAAATTGCGGCTCCATGCTTCACCATTTTTCACAATTTTTGACTACATGTTTTTTCTAATTTCAACATTACGACTCCACCAAATAATGACCTTATTTAACTTTGACTTTTTCTAACATCGATAAACCAAAATGGATAGATACAATTCAAACTTTAAACCAAGCTCAAGAGGAGCAAACATCCAAGGGGATGAGTGGCACTACACCGCACCAGCAACCGCTGAGAATCGTCCTTTGGGATGCGACTCTATCACCGATTCATTAGGATGAAATTACAAGATTAATTAACAATTTAATGACGTAATGAAAATAGATAAACAAAATAATATAGTCTAGAAAGTAGAAAGCAGCCTTTGATTTCGGTAACAGTTGGGAATTGAACAATTATTAAAAAATGACTTGTTCTCAGAGAGTTGGTGGGCAGCTTGGCAAGAGCAGTTTCAATAAAGGGTAATCTAAATGTGACACGTGTTTGAACTTTGACATATTCAAACAGTCCAACGTTCGTGGGTCTTGCTGCCTGCCTCTGTTGTGTCGATTGATTTTTCATTGGAGCAGCAGCAGCAAATATTCCATTCCGTTTTAGTAGCAACTGACCTTTTTCTTCGTTCCATTCCCACTGGCCACACGCCTTATGCTTAAGCTTGTTAATTCACCTCCAGTTGCTATATTATTTTATTGATCAGGTCAAAACTTTCATCAAATACAATATTTCTTTTACATATATCAAGTTTCATTAGATGCAGGTAGGTTCTTAAAAGGATAATAATAATAAGGATGCAGGTAGGAGTGGTAAAAATATCCTATCCGGTACAAATTCAGAGAAACCCGACCTATTGAGATGGATTTAGAGTAGAAAGTAACGACTTGTTTAGAGCGTAGGTTGGGTTTGAAACGTCCCTCAAAAATTCCTAATTGGGTTTGAGGCCGTTATCATCCCTAAGTGCGGGATTTTCATAATTTTTCTCATGCAAAAATTTGTGTGTGTGTATATATATAATATGTTCAATTGTGAGTGTGTGACAGTTACCATTAGTTTTGTTGAAGATGCGCCTTGCCATGTGATCACAACAAATCGTGTAACTCAAAGAATTGAACAATAAATTATAGAATGAGTGATGTTTTTCGCTATCCATCAAATATTTTTCTACATTTTCTTTTTTAAATTTTCTTATTAATATCAATATTAATCTAATTTAATTACTAAAAAAGACAAAATGAAAAAAAAAAAAGGTTCTAGAAACATGCCAAATAACTTTTTTAGAATCCAATGTTATTCTTTTCATCTTCTATATTCATAACCCCTAAAACACCTCTCTCGCGCGTTTTTTTTTTTTTTTTTTTTTTTTTTCAGTAATTTAAATTTTTCTTTGATTCCAAAGCGATAGCAAATAATAAACAATTAAAGACAAATTTTAAAGTGATGGATAATTATTTACAACAAGATCCAATAAATTTTCAATTAGTTTTAAACTTATAGTTTTTTTTTTTTAATCTTAATAATTTTAAACTTTATGTTGTGTTTAAATTTTAAAAGATATGATTTATATTATATTAATTTCTCTAGCTGAGTTAATTTTGTTGATTTATATGTATATTGCATTAGCAATTATTAAACAATTTTATCAAAATTCTTTAAAAACATATCATAAAAAATTAATGGGCATATTAATATAAAATGAAGTGTCAATTATTTTTTAAATAATGTACCTTTAGAATAGGAATGTCAGAAGATAAAAAAGATAATGATAGAACAAAATGAAGCACGTTTAGATAATTTTTTTTTTTTTACTTTAAGTTTTTATAATGTAGTGTATTTAGAAAAAAGCGTGTTAAAAAAAAAATTGGATTGTAAAAAGAAAATCTCTTATACATTCCAAATGTTTCACTCATCAATTTGGATGTTTAGTTATTATTTTTCAAAAAAAAAAGAAAAGAAACTTACATGGAAAGGATTAGAGAACTGTCAAAATCAAACACTTATTATTAAAAGCCTATCAAGATCAACCATTAAATATAATTCGGTATCAAGGGAACTATAAAGATCAAAGGGCTACAGCCTAATAAACAATAGATAACCATTTCTCACAACTCTACCAAGATTTGATGGTTGGATGTCTTGTTAGTACTACACTTGAAATGAAATATATATAAACGGAAAAGTAAGATGAAGTCATTTTTTTGAATTACTTTTTGAGTTTCAAATTTATATGATTGAACTCTGTTGGTAACCGTTTGATGATATCTAATGTATGACCAATCAAAAGATGTGTTCAATTAAACGACGAATTGGTCTATTGTCACGTGACTGGTTCGATTTTGTTCTAAATGTAAGAATTATGATCGATTCAAATTCTTATTTTCTCAAACCGATATTGATTCGTGTTGAAGACCAGTCAACGTTCTGATATGGTTTCCAGGTATAGACACCTTGACATGAATTGAAGCCATATAAAGCTACATAAATTATCCATATTTTTATTAATGGAAACGTTAAATATGAAAGCAAAATTCATTCCACGTCAATTTGATCATAGTGGTGATTGTTTTGTCAATGAGAACATTGGTGGGCGTCAACCACTCCAAGGTAGGCTTTAAATTGTGAAAACAAGTATTCGGGCCATTGAGTTCAATATTCCGGTGGTGATGATTTCTGGTATTGAATCAAGTACTCATGCTTTTTGTTAATATAAAAAAAAAGTTTAAATTAATTTAAATTTGTGATTTAAAATTTTAAATTCAACATCTAATCATTCGTATTAAGAACAGTGATATTGCCTCCCAAAGACATGATTTCTACACCCAAAGATGTGATTTCAACATTCTTAAAACATATTCATCTTACACCGTTACGGTCAACATTTGTATTTTAGAATACAACGATTTAAATTAGAAACCATTTGGCGAACTGAACTATATCTGAATATATCATTTTGGAATTCTAGACTAGAGTAGAATAATGAAAATACAATATAAAGAAAAAGAGAAAGTTGAAGTTGTTTTCAAAAGTCGATTCCCAAACCGCGTCTCAAAATCATATCGTAATGGATTCCGATAACATCCTGAACTGATCCTATGTGTAAGTTTGAAGCAAGGAAACTATCATTTTTTTTTTTTTTTCGATATTTTGTGTGTTTCACAATTTTGTAATGTTTTGTATTAGAAAATTTGTAAAAATGAATTCCCATGATAAAAGTAAATTCCCATAACCAAAATTTTGAAAATTTCTTCATACTATGGATATAAAAGGTAGGAAGACCATCAATTGTCTCATCAATAGGACAAGTTTCCCAGTTCACATTGACGGGAAAAGTCTTCAAAGCTGACAAAGTCTTCGTGACTCGTTCTGGACATGTATTAATAACATCTGATCCTTTGATTAAAATAATTAAAATAAAATTATATTATTAATACATATCCAGAGCAAGTGAATTTTTATCACTGATGCTATAAAATACATTTAGTAGATAATGCAGATAAAAATGGGTAATTTAGTGATTAGCTGAATAGCGTTATATATATATATATATCTATGTATATATAATGGTTTTAAATGTTGATTATGAATTTGGTGAGAATATAAAAGTCGCAGGTCGAAGCTTTCTTTTCTTTCATTTTTGTTTTTTTTTTTCATGGAATTGTGATGATTCTTAAATCATTTATAAGCTGGTTATATAATAAAATTTGATTTTACTTTCAAAACCTTTAAATCTTTTCGTTGTCAACAACATTACATTAAAAAAGATTATCAATTTGAGTTGAAATTTAAGAATTTAAATGAAAACATTAATTGATTTGAGCCATTGATAATCTATTCATGCAAGAGTTAATAATATAAGTAAAAATTTGTGTAAAAATGCCGGACTGCCGAATCCTAATATATTAATTACATTAAACCTCCTGAGGACTACTTTTCTACATACAAATTAAAAGTTTTCTTTCAATTACATATATTAGTTAAAAAAAAATGTACCTCTAGTCAAATTCAATTGATATTAAAGATATTTTTGTCTTTTATTAAGTTATTTATTTATTTTATATATCGAAATAAAATTTTAAAAAAAGTGATATCCACCATCTACATTGATAATGAAGATCAAATTGAAAAAAAAAAAACTTTTTTTTTGAAAAAAATAAAAAGTTTTAAAAATAAATATATAGATTTCCATCACTCTTGATTGTGATGGATGATGGAGTTAAGTTATTATTATTATTATTTTAAAAAAAGTGGAGATCGGATTCCAAATTAGATTGCTATCATCCATGTTTGAAGATAAATAATGAGAATTCAATCTAGGATTGAATCTTCAGCATATCACAATATTTAACAATAAAGCTCATCAACACCCCCTCGAAAGCGAAGACTAAGACCAATCATCAACATCATTTGCAACAATACTCACTTATTATCACCATCTATAGCGATACCATGATAATTAAAACCGGACACGTCAATACCATCAACATTCATTAACAAAATCAACACCCAATCATAAACACTCTCTTCAATTAACCAAAAAAAAAAAACACCATCCACACGGAAAAAAAGACCAAAGACTAAGTCTCTATCAATGGAGATCCAACAATGGGTTTATGTTGATGGCAACGCAAATTTAATGGATACCACTATTAAGGACATTTTGGTTGTTTTATCCAAAATTTTAATCAACTATTAGAATTTATTGTTGTTGATTAACAGAGTGAGAGTTTTCTGTAATTTAAAAAAATCTTTCAATCCACTCAAGGAAGATTAAACCTTAGGGCAAACTAGTGTAATTAGTTCATACACAAAAGCAAACACATCACAGGTAGAAATTTACCACCCAACAAGGTCTTTTAATTTAACATTCATATTAATAACTTTATTAAATTTAACAAAATAAAATTTAGAAGATAGTAAATATAGCATTGTCACTTGTTAGCTTTAAGTTTTAAATATTTTAGTTTAGTTTTTTTCAATCAATTGAAACTTTTGAACGTAATAATAATTAATATAATATTAAAGTTTGGAGGTTCATGATTCAAACCCTCTTTTATCTCTTTATCTTGAATTTTTATTACACATATTATAGTAGTAAAGGATGTTTAACATATATTCGATATTTGTTATCTGTTTACGTTACACATTTTTATCTCGTATTCTTATTACACACATTGTTACAAATGTTATAGTGGTAAAAGATATTTAGTACGTGTTCGATATCTGACATTTATCTACATTACATATGAATGGATATATCACGTGTCAATCTTAAATTTACTTAAACTTTTGAGTCTGATAATAATTAATAAGTATTGTACTATAACTATATTATATAAAAACCTACTATGCAGGGGTGTAGTTAAAAGCTTTGCTACGGGTGGAATAACTTTACAACAGAACAAAACTTTAATTGCTTTGACATTTCGGTTGAAAATTTTTTAATTTTATTTATAAATTTTGGGACTTAAAAGGTATATTTAATTTTTTTTTATTAGGCTATAATTATCATTCTTTTAAAATATAAAATAAGAAAATTAGTACTATTTTATTTTATTTTATTTTTTAAAAAGAAACTTGGTTAAGCTGTAGGTTGAGGCAAGAGTGGCTCTGCCACAGCTACTGTCACTCGCAATTTTAAAATTTATGACTTGATTATGAAAGCCTACCCAAAGCCAAGTGTAGCTCTCTCTGCCACTGCTAGTGTCACTCACAATTTTAGCAATTTACAACTTAATTATTGCATATAAAAGCACACTATTTTCTAATATAAATAGTTAAACATTTTCCTTGATTTCAAGAGATCAAATATTTAAGTCTCATATTTATTTTAAAATAAAATATGTGAGTAATTTTTTTTAAATTTAATTCACTTTTTCTCACCATGAAAAAAAAAAGTTATAAAACTATCAATATCTTGATATTGCTATGCTACTTAGCATGGCTGTATATAAACCTACAAGAATATTGTTCAAACCAAGGTAAAAGAGTTGTCGAGACCTCTTAAGTTTAAAAATTATATGTATATACTACATACGGTTTGAGAATTTACTTTATAATAATTGGAAAAAAAATTAATCTATCCCTATCATAATGAGAGAAAACTCTTCACGTATACTCTTAAGTATATATAATGAAACTCAGATTTCTATAACAGATCACGGAGATATAGAGTAAATGTACTAATTACTTTAATTATGAATAAATACGTAGTTTTACTATTGAATTTCAAACATAAATTTTATGTTATATCACAGTTAATAATGTTATTAAAGTATTGAAGTGTCAATAAATTAAATAAGAGATAGAGCACTTACGCAGTTGATTGGCAACTAAGAGTAGTAAACTATGACATTAGCAAAAGAGATTGATCTAATTAATTATTGATTCATGATTACTATGAATAGATTACATATGGCGGCGTTCATGGAGTTAGGTGACAAAAGGGTGGTAGATTTGTAGTTTGATGTTGATTAATTAAATAATCTTTTATAGGATAAAAATAGATTGTTTAATTTATCTAAAAAAAAATACTTCAACTTGATAGATAGACAAATTTAATATATTATTCTCTATGATTGCTATCTTTACAACTCATTGAACGTTGATACAGTGAAACACAGCACACACTCTTATATCCAAAACCAAAATAATAATAATTTATAACAAAATATTTTTCAAATTTTCTCATGGTTGCTAGTACACCATCCTGATTTTTTTTTTCTTGTTTTGGTCTATCTCAAAAGTTTTATTTCAATGTCATGACAATTTAAATAAGATTTTTTAATTTTGCCCATGATAATAAGGCCAATAATTAACCATCAAATTAAAAAGCTTAAAAAAAACTGTCAAATTGGAAAAGTTTAGTTTATACATAAGATTGGGGCTTGGAATTGAATGGATATGATCCTTGAAAGAAAAAATAATTTAGTAATTTGTTAATTTGTATCATGAATTTAATCATCTAATTTATGTAACAAAAATTCAATAAAGAGGACAGAGTCAAGATTATAGAAAGAAGAAGTAAACTCTATGATGTATAATATATGACATCAATAATAATGATTTTTTTTTATTATTATTTTTTAAGTAAACATTGCACAGGTTAGAGATCTATCAATATAAAAAATTATTTATATGATTCGAGTGTCTACTCTCATTAACGGAAAACAATTACTATCTCAGTAAAGTAAGAAGATTGAAAACAACTATTTTCATAATAAAATAATAAAACTATCTATAAAAGTTATAATATATACTTAGTGAAAATTAAACCTCCAATCTTTTAGATGACAAAGAGATATATACACAATCAACTGTATTAAAAGGTCATGTATAATATAAACAATTATGATTTACTTGTTGGGTATTGTTGTTTATTATAATTTATGAAGTAGATTGTCATATACAATTCTTCTGGTCCATTTTTGGTTTTCTTTTTTGCAATTTTTTTTTATTTGTATCAACTTTTGGCATTGCATGCGGTCAACTTGGTTAGCCAAAATTGAATGCCAAGCCAGGTGCTTTTATTGGAACAAGAATAATGTTGGTGAAGCTCATGTATAGTGATTAAGTTCACATTTGGTTTTTTCTAAGTTTGGAATATTATCTTGCTTTTGTTTTATTTGGACTAGTGCATGACTAGCCTTGAAAGGTCCAATCATGTGTTTTACTCTTTTGTCAACATTTTGTTTCTTCTCTCATATATGCAATGGTTTTCAGCGGTTCTGTTTCTTTTCCTTGTGCTTTCGTATTAACAACTTTTAAAAATGGTTTTTTTTTTTTTTTGAAAGAATAATTTTTTAATAATAAAAAAACTTTTAAAAAAATCTATTACTATTTTCTACGTAATTTTTTAAAGAAAAAAAAATAGAATTGGTGAATAATTTTAAAATCTAATTTTTAGAAAAAAATATAATATTTTAAAATTATTTATAATTTGTAAGAATGATTTTAAATTTTAGCTTTGTATAGAATATGATCATTTTGTTTAAAATTATATAACAGAAATAGAAATTAAAAATGATAGCAAATAATAATAATAATAAATGCTTAATTTGTGCCAGGTTAATGCTGCTGACTAGAGTGAATATTTTACAACACGAAAGCACGTCACAATTCGTTAGGAGAGGAAAAGCAGTGTTGAATTTTCAACATGTATAAAATTCTAATTTAATATTATTTTCGATAGAATATAACAATAAATAATATCACCAGTTTTCCTTTAAAAAAAAATAATATTACTAGTTTCATGGAAAGAAAAGAAGAAATTGTGTAAAAAAAAAAAAAGACGGTGCCGACGTTGAAATTCAGTCGACGAGTAATCATTGTCCAATACCTGCAATCAATGTGAGAAAATACAGAAATCGAGAAAAAGACAATAAAGAACCAAGAATCAAACAGGAAGACAAAGTATTTTTAACGTGGTTCAGCAAATGTGCCTACGTCCACGGCTGTCTCTCTTAAATTCTGCAGAGTGACAGTATGATATTCAATGTGTCTGTTACAATGATTTTAGCCCCTACTTATAGGGAAAGTATCGTTACAATTTAGGAATCAATAAAATAGGAAGAGAATCATGAATTAATTACACTTCTTAATCTGTTTGAATAAAATCAGGAAACTGCTCCTTAAATTTCGAGATAACGTTGATTGAGTTTGAATTTGAATTAATTTCTGTTTCTGGAGAGAGAATCACGATTTGAATAGGTAACTGCCTGTTCTGGAAGATACTGCATTAATTATTCTCTAAACGAGCTGTTTAATGTCTATGACGGTTTACGACCTCGAGCTGGAGTTTATTGTTCAGTGAATACCGAACTATGACCTTGCTGTAAGACGAGCTCATTGCTACGAGCTGAGAGGATTGTTGGGCGAGCTGTGGAGCTCTTTGGGCTTAGAATTTAAATATGAGCTTTGATTGAGTTGACTTCATTGGACCCAAGCTGGGCCGAAGTTAGGCTTTTACCAGCCCATTTAGGGAGTCCGAAAAATACACATAACAGAAGGTAATTTTGCAATAAGTTCTATAATTTAGTTAAGTAATTATACTCAATTTTGAATGGTAAACTTGTTTTAATTAAATTTAATAAAATAATAAAACAATAAATATAATTATTTACTACAAAAAGTTTAGACAACCAAATGATAGCACATTTAAGATGTGAATTTAGATTATATTTTTTAAAATTTTACTTTTAAAAACTTCTGATTGTATTTTCTAACTTTACTGAAAAAACTAATTTTGGATATTTTTTCTAAAATGAGGAATTATAATAAAAAGAAATAATATTTGCTTGTTCGTTTCTTATTGCATTATAATGTTTATTAAAATTATTGAGAATCAAATTACAATAAATCACATGCACAAACAACTAATTTTAAGCTGAAATTTAGGATATTATTTGATTAGATGGATACTTTCTGCCTTTAGACTCTATTGGATAATGGTAATCATTAATTTTGATTATTAATAAAAAATAATTTCACTCAATCAATTAAGTTTCATTTCACGGTAAAATTTACAATTATTTTATTTATTTATTTCTTTTTTTACTTAGAACTCAGTTTCATAAAAATATGTCATAAAGGGAGTTTTTTTCTAATCAAGTTTGGTCCACTTACATCATTGTAGACCTTAAGTTGCATTGGTACTAATTGATTTGGATCGGTGTAATTAATTAATGGAAAAACCTGACTAGAGAATTATTATTAAAATAAAACTAGAATTCATTAGTATGTTTTTACAAGATTGTATTAAGCTTATTATTACTATAATATCTATAAATTAGGATTAATTTATTATTCAAACTCAAAAATATTTATCTAGATAAAAAAAGATTGATTTGGTGAAACATTCTTCACATTATTGAAGTTGTAAACCCATCCAAGTTTTCGAAAATTAGGATGTCAAAGCTTGTTATTGGATTATAATATAATCTTAAAAAAAAAAATCTATAGCTAATAATATCTGAAATTCTAAAACTAAAATTTAAAAATAATATGATAAATAGTTTTGATGAGTAAAAATTCTCCATTTTTTTTTTTGTTATGTTTTTGATAATATAATTATACATTCACATAAAAAAAAAATGGATAATTAAGATTGTTCAATTTTTTTTCTCTCATACATCATCTAAACTTAAATTTCTCTAACAAAAAATTTAGCATAAATAAAAAATTGATAGAAAATCTTTGCTTAGTTTTGATTTAGTTTCTCTATGTTTAATTAAAATCATGATATAATGTGATTTAATATCGAATTACACTAATTCAACTTTTTTATATTTTATCTTTAAAACATCTCAAAATCCAACTTGGAAGGTATATGAAAGAAAATAATATTTAATTTCTTAAATATTTTATTTAAATTTATATTTAAATAATATGATATATGAGTGGAAAATATTATCATTTTATTATTTATAAGATATGATCCCAAAAATTAAAGGGGAAAGAAAAAAAAAATTCCGTGTAAGACAAAATAACGAAAGGCTATTCAAAAACAGGAAAAAAAAAACAAAAAACAGGATAAATAACGAAAGGTGATGTAACCGTGAGACACTTGATATGAGAACATCTTATGTGTCCTGTGTCTTGTGTTTTGACATTTCAACTTGTTCATGTTCTTCTTCTTCTTCTTGTACGGCCTGTAACTGCTAAATCTATATTAACTTACGGACATCAACATTCTCTCTCTCTTTTTCTCTCTATCTTGCATGTTCAAGCCCTCTTTTCCTTTCACTTGACTTCAAGGTGAGTGCTTCCAACTAACTTACACAGCTTTTTCACTTCTTTTTCTTTTTTTCTTGTTTGGTTGCCAAGAAAATATGGGTAAGAATTCTGGGTTAATCCTCTTTTGTTTCCGAACTCTGTCACCTATATGGCTTCAACTTTGTTTTCATGGCCTCTAAGTTGTTTTTTTTTCTTCTCTACTTTGCTTTCTGTTGGTTACTGTATTGATTGTGAGATGCAATCTTGTGCGTTAGCTTGATAACATAGAAGATGGATTGTTAACTATGTGCCATGAGTTGTTATTATATTTAGATCGTGGAAGCTTTCTTCTTCTTCTTCTTCTTCTTTTTCTTTTTTTTTTTAATTGTTTTATCTATGATTTTGGAGTAAAGGGTTATTTTGAAAATGGATATATGTCTCATATGCTAGTTTGATTGGATCTATCATATCAAACAATTCATCTAAGTTTGCATATTTGTGTTTAAAGTTTATGTTTTGTATTATCAACAGCATCATTTTTCATCCTTAAAGATTGACTTGTGCAAGATACATATATATATAGTCACATACACACACACATATGGAGTTTTAGATCCTAGAACTTTCAAATTTGATTATAGAATGAAGAATGATTTGATGAGTATGCTCAATTTCCATATTCCAAGGGAGGGAGATGTGTGCATTAGGTGCTTGCTTATGGCTGCAGCCTGCTTTGAATGTTTTCTGTGTCTTTACTGAAGTTCATAAGGCTCTACTCAACTTCTGCAATGTGGTTGTGCTTGTTGAGAGGTCCCTTAATACATTTTTGTTTATCTTTCAAAATATATGCTTTTTGTTTAAGTGACTTTCCCATTTGATAAGATTTTAAATTTAGTCAAATGCCTGGTTATGTTTATGATTTATCAAATTATAGAGTCTGACTGAGATTACCTAGACATGCTTTCTAAACACTGCAAAATTGTAGTGCTTATGGGCTCTTGTTTCTCAGCAACAAGTTGCATTTGACCTTTGTACTCCTTTTTGAGGTTATGAATCTAGTGTGTATGTAAGGATTGATTTCTGGCGGTTGGTATACATATGCTAAGGTTTGCCTTTTCTGTCATCCTTAGCAGTTGATAAAAAATAGTTGTAATCTTGATATTTGGCTCCTTTTTACTTTTGAGGGGTTTTGTAATGGTTAATCAGCCTTTTATTTTTATTTTTTTCCCAAAAGCTATAATGTGCTCATTTTGATCACAAGGTGACAAGTATATGACAAATGGTTTGTACAGGGCAGAGGTTCAATCTGAGTTGAAGCAGTTGTTTAATAGGGCACCTTGTGATGACTTGTTTTGGTTCATGTTTCAGAAAGAAGAGAGCTTCGCAGCCTACACGCGCAGTAGAAGTTGATGATGGTACATACTACATACAATTGAACAAATTTACTAAATTATTTGTTTCGAAATCTTGCAATAATTAAGCATGCTTTCCAAACTGAATTTTTAACAGTATGCATGATTCATATGAAACTTTAGCAGTCTACACAACTAACTGCAAGGTTGAGTTTGCTATCATTGAGGACTAAACTTTTGAGAAATACTTGCACCATGTCTGTGACTTCCTTTTACATTATATGGCACATGAGCATATAAATTACTCATACATAATCATGCATGCATTTCTTTTATCTTTGCAAAACACTTGCTTCCATGTGCTTTTATGTTTGTTTAGAAGCTTCTAATGTATTTATATGGATACAGAGGTTTCAGGTATTCACAATACTAACTTGTATACTTATGTGGAGTTGAGAAGGGCAACCGAAAACTTCAGTCCAGCCAATAAAATAGGACAGGGTGGTTTTGGTTCTGTCTACAAGGTGATTGCACAATTTTTAAACATTGTCCTAATTTGGGAGGAACGCACTTGATCATAGCTACCTAATAAGTAAACTAATTGTTCATTTGTTTTCAACAAAATTCAGCTTCTAAAATTTCATGTTAATGAACAGGGAAGGCTCCGAGATGGCACTCTGGCTGCTGTAAAGGTACTATCAGCTTTCTCAAGGCAAGGTGTAAAGGAGTTTTTGACAGAAATAAATGTGATTGCTGACATAAAGCATGATAACCTGGTTAACTTACTAGGTTGTTGTGTGGAAGAACGCCATAGAATTTTGGTCTATGGTTATCTTGAGAATAACAGTCTAGCACAGACACTTCTTGGTAAGCTGCTTTATTTAATTATTTATTTATTTTTCATGTGAGTTTATGAGCTGTTGAGGTAATAAAGTTTTCCTTCTAGGCCGTGGCCACTCCAGTATCCAATTCACTTGGAATATGCGTCGTACTATTTGCATTGGTGTTGCTCAAGGGCTTGTTTTCCTTCATGAGGAGGTTCATCCCCATATTGTTCATAGAGACATCAAAGCAAGCAATATACTTCTTGACAAGGACTTCATGCCCAAAATTTCTGACTTCGGTCTTGCGAAGCTTTTTCCAAACCATTTGACTCATATTAGTACACGCGTTGCTGGAACAGAGTGAGTTTGTGAATATATTATTACCTTCTCTTCTGTTATCTATCTAATATTCAAGGGACTCTGCATTATGGAGTATAGTTAATAAAAGTGGATTTTAAACATAAGTTTTAGTTAAACTCCCATAAACTAGTTAATGTGATCTCCTACATAGAGTTCAATGGTTGATGATCCACTTAACAATTTTAGAAACCATAAAGTAACTCTAAATAAGCATAATCAGCTTGAAGCTTATATATATATTGGATTGTGGGATCTTTCCTTTTTTCTAGCACCAAAAAATAGGGTGAGTTTTGAAAATAGCATCAAAAAAATTAAATGAGTGTTTTTGGCACCATGCAATGTTTGCAAATTGTAGTAGCACAAATTGTCACGAACTGTCGCGAACTATAGTTCATAATAACTAAAGGTGTTAAAGAAGCACATTTCAGTTTTTTGGTAACATTTTCAAAACTTGCTTAACATTTTCAAAACTTGCTTATTGTTTAGTGCTATCTCACACAATTTTCACTTAGATTGTTACTATATCTTCTTTGGTAACTTTGTAGATGACTCTAATGCACCAACTTATTCAAATGTCTTTATTTGGTTTTATATAGAGGTTATCTGGCTCCTGAATATGCTATACGGGGTCAGTTGACAAGGAAAGCAGATATATACAGTTTTGGTGTTCTGCTGCTGGAAATTGTTAGTGGGAGGAGCAACACGAACAAGCAATTAGCTTCAGAAGAACAGTATCTCCTTGAAAGGGTACAGATTTGTGTGCATTTTTTCTCTTGGAGTGGTACTTGTTCTTTGATTATTATCTTCATCTAGTTTTTGTTGCAATAGAGCATTAGAATAGAATAGTGTTTCAAGTGTGACATAAAAAGGAGAGCGAATAATCCACCCCTAATGCAATTATTCTGCGATCATATTAATTACTTATTAGTCCTCTTTTGGTTGCATGAAACTCAATATGGAATATAAAACTGATAATTTGGCGGATTCTATACTTTATTTTATTGAAAAATTTATCTTCATTCTTGATCTTCCTGCTGCATTAGCAACTTTTAGTTTTCTGGGTAGCTTCCTCTTTACATGTTGCAAATTTGCTCAAGATTTGTCTGTTGTTTTAGTTGTGAATCTGACATTGGTTTTATTTGTTAAGTTTTTGTATTCGAAGCTTAGTATTGTGAGTAAACATCATATACGCAGATATATATGTTCTGTTGAAATTGATTCTTGTGTTGATAATTTAAAATATTGAAAAAGCTTATTAATTGGATATGCTGTCTGTAGGCATGGGAACTGTATGAGAGCGGGAATCTGGTGAGCTTGGTGGATACATCAATGAATGATGATGAAGATATTAAAGAAGCTCATACATATCTGAAGGTTGCTCTGCTCTGCACCCAAGATATGCCAAAACTTCGACCGTCCATGTCTACCATAGTTGACATGCTAACAGGTGATATAGATGTAAATCCAGAGAAGATATCAAAGCCTGGCCTTCTTTCTGAGTTATTAGGCCTCAAAGGTGGCAAGGGCCAGAAAAAGTCCAATATGAACAAATCTTACATGGCATCTGCCGACACCAGCAACCTGGATTGTTCCTCTTCGTCTACAGGATATATGGACACCTCTTATGGCACCATGACCTTCAATTCTATATATGACCGAAGCAATTGAGTCTAATAAAATATCCTTTAGGTACCATCAGGTCGGCATTTTAATTGTACTCTTTGTTTTTGTTCGAGTAAAGTCTAATACAGGTTTCACTTTCTGAGCATTGATTTCTATCAAGGAAAAGAATATTTCCAAAATAGAAGTGGTGAGAAGTCCATATGTTCACAACATGATGTAAATTTTCTGTAAGGTGGTAGGTAATTAGTCTTTTTGGTTTTGTTGTATTTTGTGTCCTCTCCTATTTTTGATCTTTGAGGAGAAGGAACTCTTCTCTACTTCTCACTAGTTACAGGATAGCCAAAATCAATGCAAGTTTATATTCATTTATTTATTTGTTCTTTATGATTTCATGACGATGAGCATTCTCGATCGTGCAAGATCTTCTCCAGCTTTGTTCTGCCCTTTTTTTCATCATATGATTCACTCATATTTTATATGAAATAAGGAAGCCAGTTTCGGTGTGCAAATGTTCTTTTTATTCCTTAGCTTGATTATCCTAATCTCCATATGCTATCTACCCGTCAGCTCACAACTACATCTGTAGTGAATTCAATCCGCCTTCGACCTTTGTACTTGTGTTTTGATTCTGTGAGGAAGAAGGTTAGCTATGGCTGGACTGTTGTTATGATAGTACGAACAAGTACAGGAAACAATGGGAAGGTTGACACAGAATGCAAATCGAAAATGTGATACTATGAACATTTTAAAGAGGATTAGGAAAATTTAATCAGGTATGCTACATACTGGTTGCTAGGATGCAAACTGCAGAAACAATTATATCATGTGATGAATTGAACCAATTTTATTTTGCCTCATTTTCATTTATGTCAATGTAAGTACAAGCTACAAGTCTTTTACCAATGAATCTGTAAAAGTAACAATCATGCATAAGTTTGATTATAGTAAAGCAAAATGAGTAAAAGAATAAGACAAAGGTGAAAAAATAATTGAAAAAAGAAAGAAAAAACAGCATTCATATGTCTGTCCTTGTTCTGTAGCATCTACACCACAAGATGAGAAAACAAAGCAGTCTATAGGCAATGATGAAACTGAATATAACAGCTAAATTGCTCCATTTCTGTGACTCTTGGAGGTGTTGCTGGCTTAGGAACCCATTTCCATATAAACTGCATTCTTGTTGCTGAAACTCCAAGCACCTTGTTTTTCCTTGCTCTCCTCCATACTCATTTATCATAAAACACTCAAATGGGTACTTAAACATACTCAAATAATGCATGAAAATCCAGTAATCAGGTATGTTGTCCTTGGATATAAAATACCCAGAAAAGAGAAAGAAAGACCCCATTAGCCCTGCAATGACTGATGTCCCCATGATGAAATTTGGCACCAGAGCACTGAAACATGCTACAAATGAATTGGACATCAGGAGGACCATCCACACCACTAGAGAGAAGTAGAGGAAACCATCAATTTCCCTTCTCAAGCCAATCAGCCAGTAAACCGGGGTGGTGAAGAGAAGACCAACCATCAAAAGAAAAGGAATGAAAATGAGGGTGTTGGATAAAACATAGGATGAAACTCTATAAGCCCCCCTTGAAGTTTCTCTCATTAGAATTCGTCTCTCTTGCAGGAAAATTGGGAGGCCTTCTGTTGTGGAAGATAACAAGAAGGTGAGGCTGAAAGCAAAGAAACCGATTCGAGTTTGCAGTGCTATTTGTCCTTCTTTGTCATTGCTAACATTAAAGAATATGCTTCCAAGTACTAATCCAGCTACCAAGGCTTGTATCACTCTCGTGGCAAATAGTTCTCTGGTCCTAAATATGTTGCTGCAAAATCTTTGTCCTAGTATTAGGACCTCCTGGAATTGAGAGTTGGGATAGGACACAAGCTTTTCCTCAAGATGACTGGAGTACGCAATCCTCAGTTTATGATGATCTCCATTTGCCCTGCGACAACGCTGGCCTGCTGTTCGTATGGCCAAGCTTTCTATGAC
Organism: Litchi chinensis; assembly: GCA_019925255.1. Lineage (NCBI taxonomy): Eukaryota > Viridiplantae > Streptophyta > Magnoliopsida > Sapindales > Sapindaceae > Litchi > Litchi chinensis. Next base: position 22,033,163 of record CM034462.1, read on the forward strand.
ATCAATGGCGAATTCTAGCACATTGACATGGCGAGGAATGTAGTGTCCAGCAAGCTTGAGCCTCTCTTCAAGAAGATTCAGTGTTCCATTGTGGACAACAAATCCATTTGAGAGCAACACAAGCCGATCAAATAGTTGGAGAATTCGAAAACCAGGTTGATGGATGGTTAAAACAATGGTTTTACCTTGATTAAATACCATTGATTTAAGCAGTGTCATCACATGGAGAGCTGAAGCTGAATCCAACCCTGAAGTAGGTTCATCAATCAAAACAACGGCAGGATCATGAACCAAATCAACTCCAATCGAAACTCTTCGCCTTTCCCCACCCGAAATGCCACCAATTCTTGAATTTGCAACATGCTCTAGTCCAAGCTCCTTCAACAGCCCTCTCACTCTAGTAACAGCCTCTTTTCGCCCACCCGGCAGCCTCAGCATTGCACTGTACATTAAGGTTTCTTCAACTGTAAGCAATGGAAATAGAGCATCATCTTGTGTGACATAACCGGAGAGTCTCCGGAAACGTTGAGCATCCATAGGCCTCTCATTGACAAGCACTTGGCCAGACACTTCACTCGAAATCTTCCCAGCAAGAATCTCTAGCAATGTTGTTTTTCCTGCTCCACTAGGACCAGCTATAGCAGTTATCTCCCCAGGCCTAGCCTCACAATTTACATCCTTCAAAATGAACTTAGGACTTGTCTTTGCACGAAACCAACTGAACTCATCAAACTTGCCACACAATTTGTATGACAAATTCGTGGCTTCTAATCTGCATGAGGCTCTCCGGGTGCCGGGAACCGGCGTCTTCACTGGCAACTCCATGATGATCAAAAAAGCGTAGTGAGAAAGTGAGACAGAATATTGAGAGCAAGCAAGAGGTGAGAGATAAGTTGATGCATAAGAGAAGATGAGCTAACTCACCAAACAAAGTGTTACTAGTACACACAAGTTATATTAATACAAGAAAGGGACAACTGTCAATAGAGATATATATATATATATATATATGTATATAGATAGCATGCAAAGCCCTCCTATGAGGGCACTAATTACCAATTGGTCCCTCTAGTTGGAGGGCCAAATTTCCCCATCCAGGATGGGATCCCAGTCTCCCTGTTTAGCTAGGGGTGTCTAATAATTATTGTGGTTCAAGTTGTTCCTAAGAGTTAGTATCAAGAGAGCCTAACAGCTATAAATGTACTTATAACATCAATATATACATATATATATATATATATACACATACACAAAAAGGCATAAATACAAGAGTTGGTTTTTGTGTATGGTTTTGCTCAAGGAAAAGGAGGCTTTTTGGTGGGGTGGGGGGGGTTTTGGAGAGTTGCAAGAAAACCAAAGAAGAAAAAAGTGAGTTGCTTGCTTGTAAGGAGAAGCATGTTCAGTTGAACTGTATGTTGACTGTGCAGAGTTGGTGTTGGTGGTCTTCCCATCTTCCCAAACCTTAACCGACAACTCAATGTAGTTTGGTTCAAGGCTGCTGAATTGAATTGGTGAGGCATGCACTTCGTGTACAACAATAGTCAAAATATAGTACTTGTGCTGCTCAAGGAAAATTAGAACAAAAGGCTCCAGATTTCAAACTGGGAGAAATTTGCATGAATAATTGTTGTAGATGTGTAGCTAATTAGCTTTTCAATTTTCTTTGAAAAAAAAAATTAGGTTGAAATAGAAATTTTCAGCTTTCGTGGGATAAAAGGCTACACTATTCAAATAGCCTGCGGCGAATTCAAACTGATTGATTCCAAGCCCAACTACCATATTTCATTCTTTACATACATATAGACACACATACATACATTATATATATATATATATATATATATATATAGTAATTTTATTATCAGTGGCTCCTAACCTTTTAAAATTAGTATGAACCACTCAAATTTATCAATTGTATTTAAATTAAATAAGAAAAAGAATTTATTTTAAGAAAGAAAATACAATAGATGAACTTGATTGGTTTGTCTTAACTTTAAAAAGTTATGAGACAATAATGATAGAATTATTCTACATATATGTGTGCATATATATACAAAATTTGGTAGCCTAACTGTTAAAAAGGCCTTTTGATAATTTAATATATCAAAATAAAAATTACTAAATAAACAACAATAATATAATATCTTTTTAGCAACCCAAACTTTAAACGAAGTTTAAATATATATATATATATATATACGTATATGAAATTACTGACAGTGACCTCATCAACGAGAGGGGGTTGACAACCTCCCCGAGATTTCAGAGGAGGCCGATTCATTGTGTTATCCATTTCATTCGTGGGGGCCGCAAAGCCTTTCCTTGCTATGGGAGCAGCCCCTTCCATACAACCCCACTGTGACGATTAAATTCTCTTCAAGTTAATCAAATTAATTTGATTTAAAGGTTATTTCATCTTTTTATTTTTTAAAATTTAAATTATAAAAATAATTAAACAATTAAAAAAAGAGATTTTTAACATTCATCACATGATGGACAGTGAAAATTAGTTTAAAAAAAAAATTTAATATTTATATTTTTTAAAAAAATTAATTATCAGAATTTTCTTAAAAAAACATAACGGATCTCACAGTAGAGATCAAGGAATAAAAAAAAAAAAACTGAAAAGAGAAAAGAAAAAAAAATTATAGAGATCCAATGGGATTGGATCGCCACTAATCTATCATCATTCACCATTATTGACCAATCAATTACCAACCCAAATAATATTCATCTGAGTTTGATTGGAACCTAGATCAACATCATATGAGACAAGCCTAAATGATGTTCATATGGGTTCAATTAACTTAGATGAAATTATTATTTTTTTTAGGAAATATTTTTACAGAATTTTGATCTCCACCGTCTATCTAAAATCTTATTTTTTAAAATTCTTTTATTTTTCAATTTTTTCTAAGATTTTTAATTTTAATTTTTTGAAGTTATTGGTGAAAATCCAGATTAAATATCCTTCATTGGAGGGATCTCATCCAGTGGTGAAGGTTCAATCAAAAATTCACCAAATTTTTTTAATTATTTTTTTTATTTTATTCCTAGATAAAATGATCATTTGACCTCATTATTAAAGGTTTAATCAAGGTGCATAATCACCTTCCATGGTCTAATCAAGGTTAGTGGTGGCACAAAAGTAATCCAAAGTGAATAAGTAAACCCGAATTGTTTCAAAAAACTTGACATTTCCGAAAAATACAGGGACCTATTTGAAAAAAGAAAAATCGCTTATTTTCTCTACCTCCCTCACACTATAAAACCCTCAAACATAAACCCTAAAAAATGTGACTTTGACACTCTCCCTGTCTCTCTCTAGGGTTTTACAGAAATGGCGACCCACCTCTCTTCTCGAACTCTCCTCTCCAAGCTCACTCCCTCCACCACCAAACCCCTCGTCTCCCTCTTCTCTCGTTCCATTACTTCCTCTTCCATCATCCCCACCAAACCCACCTCCTCCTCGTCCTCTCCTTCTCTCTCACTCCTCCTCCGCCGCTTCCGCCCCCTTGCCGCCAACACCTCCCCCGTCCTCCTCTGCAACTCCCCCGCAGCCGTCCGATGCCTGTCCACACGCGCCACCTCCTCCTCTCTTTCTGACCAGGGCCCCAACTGGTCGAACAGGCCCCCCAAGGAGACGATTCTGCTGGAAGGCTGTGACTTCGAGCACTGGCTCGTTGTCGTGGAGCCACCTGAGGGCAACCCCACTAGGGATGAGATCATCGATAGCTACATCAAAACCCTAGCTATGGTTGTGGGCAGGTCTTTCTCTATCTCCGACTTTTCATTGCTTTTTGTCTATTTATTCGAAAAGATTGTCGCTTTGAATGAAAGTGATATTTTTTAGTATATTTTGTTCTGGGTTGTTTTGTTTTGTTGTTTTGTTGTTAGGATTTGGTGGATTTTTTTTTTTTTCCTTTTCTTGAAATTGTTTGTTGGTTTGTTTGCTTGTTTGTTTGTTTGGTGAGAAAATAATAAGGTGTCAGCTTTTAGTTATTTTTTGAGGTTTTGGTATCAGTAGGTGTGTTAAAAGTTAAAACCCTAAGCTTTTGGAGTTTGGATTTAGATGGTAATCTAGCTCCTACCACAAATATTTGAATGAATTTGGAAAGCTTTTGTTGGATCTTTAAAATGATTAACTCGTGTTTACTATAGTTTTTGGTGTGAAAACATGAGGCTTGGGAAGTGGACCTTTGTTATCTGTCGTGTTTTCGATTGATGGGAGTTTTAGATTTGTCTTGGAAGATGTTTTCTTGATTTGTGATCAGCAATGTTGTGTATGCTTGTTGTTGGTTTGATGTGATGGAACTGGTTTATTGGTTTGTTGGATATGAGTGGATCTTCATAGTTGATGTTATGTGACGCTCTTAGACTGAGAGGATTTGATGTAGTATCATCTTGTTAGGATAGTGGTGGGGCTGTTTTGTGGTTTTCCTTGAGTTTTATGTAATATGGAGTATTCTAATAATACTTGAGTGCGGTGATAATTTGTGAAGCAACTTTTGGCCCCATTATCATGTAAATTAGTGGCATCATCAGGGAAGTAATCCACAAAATGAAATCTGAAGTTCTGAACTAGGTCTCAAGCACTTGACCTTTTCAATATTTTTATTAATATATAATTTTTTGTCTTTTTGTCAGCGAGGAAGAAGCTAGAATGAAGATTTACTCTGTTTCAACAAGGTGCTACTTTGCATTCGGGGCTCTTGTGCCTGAAGAGGTTTCACTCAAGATCAAAGGTATTTTTGCTAATCAATTTCTAGTTTTGTGATTAATGTTTAAAATGGGAAAATCACATTGTTTTGTTTTTTTACAGAACTTCCTAGAGTCCGCTGGGTTCTTCCTGATTCATACCTGGATGTCAAGAACAAAGACTATGGAGGTAAGATGTGAGCATTAAATTGTATTGCTGTTTGCATTGTATCATTTGGAGTAATATTTATGCCTTACACAAGACTTAATTAGTTGTCACATATTCCGAGTATTTTATCCCTGTTTTCAAGAACAGCTTATAATATAATTGGATAAAATTTGTTATGATTTTGGATTGCCGTCATACATAGCAAACTAGTTTAACTTGTAAGATAGACACAACACATGTTTCTGCTCTCTTCATTATCTTTCATTCATTTGTTCTGTTAAAATGCTGGCTATGCATAAAATTTGTAATTGCATCTCTCTCTCTTTCTCTCTCTCTCTTTCTTTTTTTGGTTTTATATTATGAATCTCTTTTCGGCAATTTTTTTGTCTTTGTCAATTGTTTCTGCTTTCACCTTACCCTTAGTTCATCATTTTGACATGATTGTTTTGTCTCTTATTTTCAATACGTCAGGTGAACCTTTTATAAATGGGCAAGCAGTTCCATATGACCCAAAGTACCATGAGGAATGGATAAGGAACAATGCTCGTGCAAATGAGCGGAACAGGCGCAATGACCGACCTCGCAGCTTTGATAGATCTAGAAACTATGAGAGAAGAAGGGAGAACATGTCTCCACCCCCAAGCAACAACATGCCTCCTCCACCGCCCAACAACATGCCTCCTCCTCCGCCCAGCAATATGCCTCCTTCAGGCAACGTACATCCTGGCGGCAATGTACCTCCTAACAACTTCAATCAGATGCCACCCAACACAGGTGGTGTGCCCCAAAACAATATGGGAGGAAAGCCACAAGGAAACTATGGTGGGGGGATGTCACAAGGAAACTATGGAGGGATGCCACCACAAGGAAACTATGGTGGAGGGATGCCACCACAAGGAAACTATGGTGGAGGGATGCCACCACAAGGAAACTATGGTGGAGGGATGCCACCACAAGGAAACTATGGTGGAGGGATGCCACCACAAGGAAATTATGGTGGGATGCAACACAACTATGAGGGGATGCCACAAGGAAACAACCAAGGCGGGATGCCACCCAACAACCCAAGAATGACGGCAAATGCAGGATGGTCAAATAACATGCCTGGGAATATGCAGCAGAATGACCAAAGTGCAAACCCACAATTCCAGAATAGCTATGGTAATGGAAGCATGCCTGGTGGAAACCCTTACCGCAGTTAAAGAATTGCACGGAGAGTTGTATCCTATCCACACCTAGTAGCGACTAATTTTGGCATGTAGATAAGTATGATTGATATTGGATTCTCTAGATCGACGGTTTATTTCGACTTTTATGTGCTTTAAAGATTATAATGTTTTAAAACATCTGTGCTGTTTTGCTTGGCACTCTGATGTGTGCAGTGTGCTTGATGCTTGATTAAATGCAACTTATTCAATACATAAAACAATTTACATAAGTGGAAAAGCACCAAAAAAAAATCCATTGTAATGGGGTTTCGTCAATAACAATTTTAGTTTCTGTAATTGACATGATAAATGAAGCGTTGAATATGAGATATGAAGCTGTGTGATGGATAATTCTATTAATATTGCTTTAGACTATCATTATTTTCCTGAAAAAATGTTAGCATGTGTTCAAGAACTTTTCTTTATATTATCGAAATGATGAAATCAAGTATATGTTTGGTACTGTTTATCTACTAATTAAAAGTATATTTTTTGTGTTACAACTTTACTTGATTTTTTTTTACGTTATTTGATTGATATCTCAGTAAAGCTTTTGAGAAATTAAAAAATTAAAAAATATCTATTTGGATAAATTTAAATTTGAGCTTTGTAAACTATATCTTTTTTATTTTTTTTAAAGGATTAAAATATCTAATCTCTTTTTTTTTTTTTTCACTATATTTTTATCTCTTATTACACTTTTATTATTATTATTATTATTATAAACATAAAATATAACTTCAACTTTCATTTATTTTTTATTTAAAAACGTCTGAAAATTCCTTTTTATCAGTAACTTTTCTATATTTTGTGTTTTTTTTTTTTTTCAATTGATTTTGATTGATAATGTAATTTTTTTGTTATTGGTTCATTGATGCATATATTTATTACAATTGGAGCGAGCGAAAAAAAAAAAAAAGAGAAATAAAATCTTTTAATTCAATTGAAAAAAAAAAAACAGAGAAACAAAATCACCTAACAGTTCTGAAATGGGTATAAGTGAATATTATGAAAATCATGAAATAGATAAAAAAAAAAAAAAAGAATAGAGTAAAGAAATATGATCTTTTTATTTCCTAAGGTTAATTAAACCAAGAGTGGAAAATTGACAAAGAACAATAAAATTTTTATTACTACTACGATTGATTAATTTTTTTTTATTGAGGTTGAAATAATTACATTTTTAGAATGAATATACTATTTCTTCCTCTCATATAGGGGTGACAATCCAGGTTGACAGGTTGGGTTGGACACGACATGAACATGACATGATTAATAAATGAGTCGAATCCCTTTAATACGAACACGAGACAATTATTAATGGGTCGACATAAAAACAATACGATCAATCTATTTATTTACGGGTTGTTTATTGACTCATTTAGTGACCCGTTTAGTGATCTGTTTAGTCGACATGTTTAATGACCCATTTAACTATATTTAATACATTTAAATTTTAATATAGATCTAATAAAAAAAAATAAAATAAAGATATACAAGACCTCTTAAATCCATAAATACAATTCAAAACCTAAAAAAATACAATCATCCACAAAAACAATCAAAATATAAAAATATAAATACCTACCACAAAAATTACGTGAATACCTTTTAATATGAAATTACATTTTTACCCTTATTAAATAGGTCAACTCATTATCCGTTTAAGAAAACATGAACCCGACACGATTGATAAATGAGTTAGACGAGGTTGATCCATTTATTTACCCAACCCGTTTATGCTCAATCTTAATCCATAATAATCGTGTCGGTTTTATCTCGACCCGTTGTGTCAGATTCCAAATTGCCAGTCCCACTCTTATGTCCTTTTTGATAAATTAATAATCCAAAAGTACTTTAAAAATAATTTAATCAAATTATCTATAATTTAAAAGAGTTTTTTTAATTGATAATTAAACAACCAACAACTTTCTTTCAAAGATTTACTTGGAGAATCTGTATCAAACGAAACCGTACCAAACGAAGCCTAAATTAACTACAAACAATAGGTTTTGAAGGAGAATTTTGATGTCATCCTAGGGGCTATAAGATAACCAAACACGTCCCATTTTTAACCCGTTGCATCACTCTTCAGCCTACCATGAATGTATTGTTACCTTTCATGGCAAGATGGCAAACATGTTACCATAAAAACGAATTTATTTTATTTATTATCATTTTTTTTTCCTTGTATGTAGTAAGTTAAAAGTGATTAATATATTTTCTTTATTAAAAAAAAAAAAAAAATCCCAAGCACACCAGGAGTTGGTATACAAGCTTATACAAATCAGATAAAAACTTTGCTCCTCTTTTCATTCCCATGAGTCATGACCTGACTGAGGAGAAAATTTGGCTAACAAAACTTCGTCTGAATTGTTAACATATCAAAACCATATCATCAAGTGTAAATGTAACATTCAACATATTCTGCACCAAATACTTCAAAAAGTAACCCAAAAACTTCTATAGAGACAGGGGAATGGAGATGTTTGCCTTTACATATACAAAAGCCTAACCTCTCTAGTATCATTGACAGCTAGCAGCCGAAGTTGCTATATTTTGTACCATCAGCATACATGGTTAACTTGCAATACTGAGTCTCAGTCTGCTGTTCCATATACGTTCTGATCACCTAAGCTGCCAAATGAGAGTTTAATTAGACAAATATATATCAAGAGAAGTGGAGAATTGTAGGGAAGAACCCATAATCACATTCATTCATAAATTACAAGTGGGTGCCAATATAGCTTATCCATGCACATCGACATTATATATAAAGGATGAATAGATACTGAGCTGTTTAAATAAGCAATATGTGTATATACCCACTTGTTTTGACTTACTGCGCCAACTAGACACATGAATAATGATGGAAAAGTATACAGCACGGCTCAGAGCAAAGTTTGCTCTTCTAAAAAGAAACAAGATGAACAAATAATTCATTGGTAATCCAGTTAAAACAGTGTGATACATCTCTGCTAGACAGAGTTGAGTAGAAAGAAACACGAGCGCAGGAAGGCAGTGCAGTATCTCTTTTTATTACATTTTCTTTTTGCCTTACTATTATTTTTTTAATAATTATATAGGTTGGAAGCAAAAATAAATATTGAAAAAACTGCAAATGAAAAAGGTCAACCAATAACTAGAAGTAAGAACGAGCTGGAATAAGGTAGAATTCATACCTATTCACATTGTCCTCCATGAATCGTATTTACTTTTCTGCAAAAAGTTCCATCCTGAATTCAGTCTCCGCTTCTCACGCTGAATGGGTGAGCAGAGGATGAAGCTACCAGAACTTCGTTAGCCGTGGACTGCATTCGTTTGTTTTTGATTGCTTGGATCTGATCAGCAAGCGAAACTTCTCTCTTCACTTTTTCATTCCTTATAACGTCTATGTCCAACTTCTCCCAAGCAGCGTTATGAGAGTTCACCAGGTTCCCTTGTGCAGTGACTCGGCCATTTACGGATTTCTTTTTGTGAATCTAATGACAAGACAGAATATTGCATTATTACAGCATCAAGACTAGAATAAAAATTCAGAATTGTATTACTATGATATAGTGTATAAGCCCATCAAGAAGTTCTCTGTTGCAAAGCCTCAATTACAGTCCTTAAAAAATCCTTGTTTTCTTTCCTTGTTTAGAATTCCTTTAGTGGTGGCTAGGAGAGTTGAGAAGATTACAAGGGATTTTTTGTGGGATGAAAGTGGTGAAGGAAAAAAAGCTCATCTAATAAGCTAGGATGTTTCTCTTCCCCGTGATAAAGGTGGTATAGGGATTGAGAATATTTTGAAGAGGAATTTGGCCTTGCTTGGAAAATGGATGTGGAGGTTCCCTTTGGAACCTAATTCTTTGTGGCACAAAGTGATCGAAAGTAAGTATGAAATTCAAGGAAACGGATGGGACTTCAATGTGGTTCTCAATGGTTTTGGTTGTTGTCCATGGAAAGTAATCATGCAAGGCTTCCATGAGTTCTTAGGTAATTTAAAGTTGTAGTTGGAGACGGTTCTCGAACTCGATCCTGGGAGGATTGTTGGTTGGATCCGTTGCCTCTTCGCCTAAAATTTCCAAGACTATATAAGCTTATGTCTTTTCCAAGTGCTTCGGTTTCAAGCAGAATGGATTGTTCTTCTAGTTATATAGAATGACCTTTTGATTTTAGGAGGAATTTGAACGATAGGGAGATTGAGGAATTTTTCTCTCTTATTTCCATTCTTGAAGGTGTTCCCATCAATTCGAGGATAGAAGACAAAAGGGGGTGGAGGTTGACTTCCAGTGGTATCTATTCATGCAAGTCTTTTTCTGATAAGTTGGTTAAAGATGATTCTCTTCCAACGTTTGATTTTACTAAGCTTATTTGGAAGTCAAAGATTCCCAATAAGGTCAAGTTATTGGTGTGGTTTATCGTTTATGGGAAACTAAGTACTTGTGAGGTTCTCCAAAAAAGATTCCCTCCAATGTGTCTTTCTCCATATTGATGTGTAATGTGTAAAAGTTGTGGGGAGAGCTTGGATCATCTCTTTCTTCATTGTTTAGTTGTTGGAAATTTAAGGAACATATTGTTTTCTTTAGTTGGTTTGAAGTGGGCAGCTCTTAAATCTATTCGCTCTTTCCTATTGGAAGGTTTCAAAGTTTTTAGAGGTAGGAATATTAGCATTCTCTGATATTGTGGAGTTTTCACTATTTTATGGGTTATATAGGAAGAAAGAAATAGAAGAACTTTCTAGAGGTTGAAGACGAGGAGAATTTTTAAGAGGATAAAGTGCACTATTTGACTTCTCTTTGGGCTTCAGCTAGCGATGATTTTAAAGATCTCTTTTTATTTTTTATTATGTTTGATTAGAAGGCGGCTGTCTATTGATTAATCGTTCCTTTCTTGTATTTTTTGATTTTGTTTGTGTTTTTAGTGGACTGTTGGTTCACATTTGTACTCTCTTCCCCTTTTTTCTAACAAAGTTTTTGTTTCTTATCAAAAAAACAAAAGGTCTAGTGATACAGGATCTTGAGCTTGTTATACTCACAGCAACTGTAGTTCTAGCACAGAGATGCTCGGTCAAAGAAATTAGCAAGATAACAAAACATAAATGTACATTAAAACAGAAAACACAAACAAAATTGTCAAGCAGCTTATTTTTGCAGGTTATAATTAAAAATTCACAGAATGATTATGATAGTTCCTTACAGTGAATCATGAAATATATCCATAAGCAGAATTCATCCTTTACACTCTTCTCCTTGGATATAATCAAGTGATATGATTAGCAAGTGCAGATATTCATTAGATATTAGAATTTAATTCTTTCAGTTTGTATCTTTCCCATACTTTCTTTATTGTCCCAATTTTCCAACATACCATGGTTTCGGAGCTTATATTTTACAATCCAATAATAAACACCGTTAATTTACTGCTTGTCCATTCACCTTAAATTTGACATATATGATATTGGCATTAGTGATCTCTACATGCCTGCAAGGTACAAAGCATCAACATAAGCCACATCATGGAATGTTACCTTGGTTAATCTCCGCTTAAGCTTCAATCCTTGGGAAACTGATGACTTTCCATCTTTCTTTGATTTTCTGCCCGTCTTTCTCTTTATTTCTCTTCTTGCTTTTGCTTTCTCCTCCCTCTCTTTTCTCTTTTGAGCAAGTCTTTCCATCTTCTGCGCTTTTGCTACAGCTAATTTTTCTGCCCTTTCAAGAGCTGCTTTCTCTCTGATTATCTTTGCCATCTCCTTTGCCTTTGCCATATCTGCCGCCAACTCGAGCTGTTGGACAGCCATTTCTTTTTTTATATTCTCATAGCTATCCCAATCTAGCTCTTGCTGGTCAGTCCATCCATCTTTAGCAGCTTTTGCTATGCTTTTTGACCATGATAATATAAAATTTTCACTACACTGTTTCCATCTCAAACGCTTGCGCCAAACCTGTCTTAATGCAAATCCTATTCTTGCCTTGCTCTCATCACTGAAAGAGAATCAATTTCGAGTTCTCAAACTGTGTGAAATGTGCTTGTTAGTCATTTTTTTTAAAGAAAACAAGATAATCGCAGAACACGTTTTTGCTTTTATTGAACAAAAAGCGGAAATGCAATTTTGATGTATATATATAGTTTTCTTAAAATTTATAAATTATAAATGATTTTTTATCATAATTTTCTTTTTCGAGAGAACGTAAAAAGACACCAACTGTTTTTTAATAAATTTAACTGACTTTTGTTAATACATAAATAAATATATATATATATTAACTACACATTATGTTGTTTTAACCAATAGTGTTGAAAATATATTTTCAAAACAATTTTATCAAATGCACATTATGATATCATAACTTGCTTTTCATTTTCAAAATACCATTTTTAATTATTACAACCTAACAAGTTTTCAAATCCTAAAAATATGAAATCAATTTAGTGTTTCAAATGAAAACTGATAAAACAGAAAACATTACCAAACAAACTCTTATTGAGTCAAGAATTCACGTTATACCTCAAGGAAGAACACAAAAACTTATGACAAAACACGTTTCAAGATGATAAATGAGTCATATCATAGATGACTCTTAGCTTAAGTAGAATCTGTAAGACAACAACCAAGGAAGATTCACTTCAATAAGCTGCTAGAAAATGTTTGTTGATCATTCGTGATTGTATGATAATTCTTAGAGATCATGGATTATCGGAAAAACTTTTTGTACAATGTTTAAAATAAGATTTCAACAATGGGAAAGATAGTCAAAAGTTCCATTAACATGGGCAAAACTCTTTTCCCAAAATTTAAAATTTTCAACCTACAATGTAAACTGAAATTCCTTAATTCTGTATATCTGCTTGAAGACATGCTTATGTGAAATTACCAACTACTACTCACAAAATCGTACGAAGAGAACTCAAGCTTTACCAGAGCTCTATGTTTACTATTCTTTCATGATCCGCAAGCTTTAACATACATAGATATAAAGGTATACCTAAATCCTTAAACAATTTCACTCCACATCATGAATAAACAAAACCTATACCAACTTAAGGTTCTGATGGTTAAATCAGCCTGCTGGCATGTGACTCTTAGTTTCCAACGCAGAAACTTATCATCATTGGTGAGTAAGAAATACAAAGTACTACGACAGACAAAGCTTACCTATGCAAACGGGGATGTTCAGCCATCTTCTTCCTAACCTGAAAGTCAAAGTAAAAAAATTTAAAACAGGAAGTTGAGAAAGAAAAGTAGATTAAGATAAGTGTAAAATCAGAACAAAAATGGAAATAAACACAAGAACAAATCCACTATGATAAGACATAAGCTGTGGCTATTTCCTCTGCTTCAATTTGGGGGATAAAAATGGAGAGGTAAGTTATAAAATTTCTTTTATTTCAAAGCAAGATTTTTAAAGTTCCTCCTCAAAAAAAATGAGATTAGAATCAATATGGCATACTACAAGAAATTTATGACACAAGAAATGAAAAGGGATAAATTTAAAATTTCTAAAAGAAATATGACATACAATTAAAATTTGATAGTTATAGTTTATGCTGTAGTACTCCTTTGGCTCAAGAAACTGTTAAACTAAGTGGTATATTATTCTGTTCTGCAAAATCAAAACTGATTATCTCAAGGTATTATAATAGAGATTTCATTTTATCAATATATAGACATCTCTTTCAAATAAAAATTCTCTTACATGTTCTATAGATTGTTTACCACTTCTTGGTTTGCCCCATGCATCAAAGTTCAGGATTTACTTTACCACAGAATAAAGACACAAAAACGTGCAAGTTCAGCAGAAAACAAACACCAAAGAAATCTGTTATTGTCCAGGAGTCACTATAAACATTAAAAAGGACTGCTAACTTCTTGGATCAGATGGCAAATTATAACAACAAAGATCAATAATTTGCAAAACTTAACCCTATGATTCAGACACATGGTATGAACTCTTACCCGCTATTTTAACATTTTTTCAATATAAAATAAATGGAATCGTATGAATACTGTATCTTACATGACTTCACCTTGGGGTGTCTCAAGGCTTCTATTGTTCTCTGCTTGATTCGCACACGAGTCTCTATATAAAATGAAAGAATAAATTTGAGCATTATCCAAATTTATTAAGGTTTAAAGTAAATTGACACATTTACATTCAGGACTTACCTGCAGTATGTTTTACGCCTTTGTTCCATGGCACCCTCCCTTTGTTGGCCAACCCTATTTTTCTTCTTCTTTCCATTTCCTTATGATATTTGTCACCAAAGCTTTCAATAGATTGACAGTAAATATCTATTTGAGCATCCTCATTAGAAGTTTGCATCTCAGATGAGTCTATGCTAAGTTCTGACATGTAACACTTGCGAAAATGAGACATCTTCCCCATGTCAAGACTGATGTACAAGGCTCCAAAAGGGTGGTCTCTTGAGTAACTAAAACTCGAAAACAAGGGAGATATTTTCTTCGCAGCAGATTCATGATAATTTGCTTGAAACGTATTTAATTGGCACTGAGTGCGTTCCATTATAGCAGAAGAAGGCCATAATAGGGTGTTTGGAACATGAAGAGATGGATATGGAACTGACAATCTCCTGATGAATAGTTGAAAAACAACATTGGTTATGCAAACTACGGAACTCCTGACTGAAGTCACTTGTTAGCATTTAAATATAGTTTTCAAGTAAATCACCTATGCTATACATATCAATCAGCACTTCAAGATTATCTAAACGATACAGCTCTATACCAAACATGAATGCAAGGTGGAAACAGTTCGTATGTTCTAGATTCGCAACACAATCTTATATTCATATGAATATGCCTTGTGAATGCAGGCACTGAGAATAACATTGCATATTTTTTGTCTGCCTTCGAAAGTGAACAAACAAATAAGCACCTTAAATACAACGAGCACGATAGATACACAATCAGCCCATTTCCCTAGAACAACACTCAATGTCAATCTAATCATTAGTCCCTTGAGAGTATCCATACATAATCCACTTGCACAGTATTAAATGATGAAACCTCAGCTTTATAATCCGACATTACACTCAACATCAATGCAACCAATAACCTCTCTGGTAAGAGCTCTTATCAATGTCTACAACAAACATAATAAGCATCATCATGATACCACACACTGACTACCACATCATTTGTGCGCTGGAAAACCAATTCAACACAATCAAACCAACAAGCAATTCATACCATACATGTAAAAAAAAAAAAGAAAAGAAAAACGCAACTTTGCTACTGAAAAACAAAACTAAATGCAAGACATGAAAAGGGTATTTTTGTTTTTCAATTTTATGTCAATGTGAAAGTGGAATATTACTTACCAGTAGTGAAAAACTGGCATTGGAGTTTGGAGTGAAAGAAGATGAAGCGTGGAGGTTGTTTGTGCTGTAAAGCGTACAAGGAGGGTTTCAAATGCGCCCACTCGGGTCCGGAAGATAAACGGGTCAAACCCGGATAACTTATAACAGTGTGAAGAAGTTGAAGTAAACAGCGACCAGACGTTTGAGGATTGCTTTCGTTTCGTAATCGACTCCTTGTTTGCTTCCTGACAACGCCAAATAATAAGTCCATGTATCTAAAACCTTACTATTGCAATTAGGGAAAATCCTAAAAAACCAACCACCTTTTCAAAGATTATCCATTCTCTCTCATATCATTTCATTTTTATCCAAAAACTCTCATTTTGTCACTTTAATAACATAAATATTTAACTTAGGGGTCGTTTATTTTTTTGTCTGAAAACTGAATAGTGCTGCTGAAGGCTGAAGACTGAATAGTGACTGAAATCTGAAATCTGAATAACATGTTTTTTTTTTTTTTCTTTTATCTCTGAATATGTTATAAACTTGTTTGTTTCTTAAATTTAAAATTGTCTGAAAACCAGTAAATTGACATTTATAACCTTTTTATTTATTTATTGTTATGTAATTTTAATTAATATAATATAAACATTTGAAAATAAATAATTTAATAAATTCTAAAATATTTATTATGTACATATTAATAATATTTTATTCATAATTAAAATATGATTAAAAAAATATATTAGTGATAAACATATTTATATATTTAAATATATTAATATATTTAAGAAAATAACTAAAAAAATGAACGTTTAAATTGTAAATTAAAATATATTAATTTAATACCAAGATAATTTGGGATAAGATGTATTTAGATTTTACTTTTCAAATATATTTTTTGTAAGTATTAAGGAAAAAAGAAAAGAAAAGAAAATTTGAGTAATATAAAATTAGGATAAATCAGAAATTACATTATTGTAGGGAGGATAAATTTGGAATGAAAACTTTTAATGTCATTAAGTGATTTGCAATTAAGTGAAAAGTTAAAAATTATAACTTAATTTTTTAAGTTGTTTTTTAATAGTTTTAAGTGGTTTGATCACTTAAAAAAACAAACGAAAATAACTTAATAGGAGCAATTCAGCACTATTAAGTATTAAGTGGAAAAAACAAACAACCCCTTAGTAAAAAGATCAATCTGCCCCTTTTATAATATTTTAAAAAATAAAAAATAAATTAAAAAAAAGAAATTTAAGAAAAAATTAGAGATGCAGATTGGATCTCCACAGCCATGACCCATCATCATCTTCAACCTTTCACTCATGGATCCCCTCTTTCTTCTCTCTCCCCATTTCTGAGTTTCCAGATCAATCTTTCACAATCACTAAACATCAATCTCTCACAATCATCAACAAACACCATTAGACAATTTTTTTTTTTTTTTTTTAAAAAACCCAATAAAACATAATAGAAAAAAAAAAACATATGGTCTCCATCAGTAAGCATCCAGTTCAGGTCTCCACCGTTGGAGACCTTTCTGGGTCTTTGGTCTCCGACCATGGAGACTCAGTTTTGGTCTTCGATCGTAGAGACTCAAAAGGATCTCCACAATCGGAGATATGAATTGGGTCTTCGATGTCTCCATCATGCCGCCGCAGTCAAACCCTTACAAGACCGGTCGAAGATGGAGAGAGAGAGAGAGAGAGAGAGAGGAAAAGAGAAGAGAGAGGGAGAGATCGAAGACCTATCGCGGGGACCCAGATAGGTCTCCGATCGTGGAGATCCTTCTGGGTCTCCATGATCGGAGACCCAAACTGGGTCTTTGTGTCTCGACCACGCCGCCGTCGTCAACCCCCCCACAAAGCCGACCAACGATAGAGAGAGAGAGGAAATGACAAGAGAGAGAGGGAGAAGAGAGAGGGAGAGAGAGAGGATCCGAGAGGAGAAAAAAAAACTGAATATATATTTTTTATTTTTTATTTTTAAATAAAAATATAATATATAATATTATTTTTATTTTATATTTTTATTAATATTTTTATTGAATTTCTTTTTTACCCTTAGAGTCAAACGGTCAATTATAATAACCTAATGGAATCATTACCATCAGGGGCATTATTATCCTTTTATACACTTTTAAAGGATATTTTGGGTGTTTAATTTAAAGTTAGGTAGTATTTTGGATAAAAACAAAATCATATGGAAAAAAATGAATAATCTGTTAAAAGTCAAGGGCTTTTTTGGGATTATCCCTTTACATTATTGTTATGTTTTGTTGTTGGTGTGGTAGTAGTAGTAGTTGTTGTTGTTATTGGTTTTTTTTTTTTTTTAATTAATTTATTTCATAAAAATAATTTTAAAATTTTAAGTATTTAAGATCAATTACAAATAAATGTTAATTTTAGTTATAACAATTAATTTTAAATAGTTTTTATTAATAATTTAAATATTTTATCTATAAATTAATTTAATATAATAATATATTACTTAATCCCGTAGTATCGAATATAAAATATAACTATTTTTTTGTCTGATCTAAAACTACACCTAATACGAGTTGATATTATTTTTTGTCCAATTCTAATTATATTAAACACATCACAATATTAATTTAATTTACTTCAATCTAATCTTACGCACCAAACACATCTCGGCTAGAATTTGTCATATTCTCTCAAATCCTAATTTTAAAATAATTAAAATAAAGGTGGAAAAAAAAAGTGAGCATGTCATTTTTTTAGCATGACGAGGACATGTAAATTAATTTATTCAAAATTTGAATGCATTGACTTTTAAATAAACATTTCACCATAGGATTACAGATACAATAATGTTTCATAATTTGAAATCTTTACTTATATGTCATTGCATGACCTTTTCAAATAATAATAATGCAATATTATTCCCCTAGATCAATACAAAGATAACGTGGTAAACCATTTTAATAAAAAATTTGAACAAATTTTTCAACAACATAATATTGATTTTGTAATATATATATATATATATATATATATATACTATGACCAAGTCAATTTTATTTTATTTTTTTTATAATTACAAGATAATTAAAAATTTACTCTTATAATACCGGAAGATATTATTTCTACAATAAAAAGAAAAAACTATCCATCATATTGTTATTATTATTTTTTATTTTTAATTTAATATAGTCTCTCGATTATAAGATGTTATTACATGATATTTTGTGGTTATATGATTGTATTTTAATCATATAATTTTTTTTTTTTTTTTTTATAGATTTGATCAAATTTAACTATCGGTTAATGAATTGACTATTGATCGACGATCAAATCGAGCACTTGACTATTAGCTAAGTCGTTGGTTGAATAGTGAGCCCAGTTCTACGACATTGTTTCTACGATAAGGAGAAAATACTCTCCATCATATTGTTATTATTATTATTTATTTTTAATTCAATATGTTAAGCCTTGATAGTTCTATTATTTTTATTTTTGAGATAATGGAGAGCCTTGATAGTCAAGCAAAGGTTTCTGAACTCACAAAAGCAAAGTTGACTGTGCCACCTTAATATATTCTCTCTATTTTGCCCTTTATCTCCACAGTAATTGTGAAGCATAGCATTATCAAGTATCAATGGCTGCTACTGAGGCTGACAAGATCCATGTCTATGCTCCAGTTTCACCTGATGAACCTCCTCCCAAATCCAACGACATTCCGGCCATCGCTAAACCTACCCCTGATGATTCTCCTTCAACCTCTGAGAAGAATAATAAGAAGAAGAAAAACCTACCGAAGAGAAAAGGTGCTTATTTCTTTTGCTGCTCAAATATTGAGTTTGACACTGAGGATGACAAAGCACAAGCACTTTCGTTCTTGGAAAACAGTGAAACTGTTTCACTCTGTTGTTCCAGTTTCGAAGTGGGTAGTCACAAAAAAGAAGGTAAACTTTCAAAGTAATTATTCTTCATTGATGTACCAATATTGATGTGTTTGAGAGTGTTTTTGCATGTCGTCATGTGTCAATGATTGCTTTGAAAAGTTTGAAAAATAAAATATTTGGAATAACCTGTAGAGAAGTATTGGAGAAGATATCATATTAGCATCTTGTGGTGTATCTAAATCTAATCAGATTTTAATACGTGGAGGAAGAAATTAAAATTAAAGTTATGCATAATTATTTTGAAGTTTTACAGTCAATTTCAAAATCTAAAACTTTAATTTCACGAATTTCTCGCTCCATTTATCAAAATATGATTTATGATGCATATTTAAATTTTGCGAAAAATATTATTGAATGTTTGTTTTTTTCGTTATTGTTTTTTTAATGAAAAGATAAAGCAAACAATTAAGGTTCAAGTTTAAAGCATTTGTACAGAAACACTCTCAAGTACGTTGTAATATTATTATGTATTTAATTAGTTGTTTAAGGTTTTAATGTTGTAAAAGTAAAACATGTATTTGTGATCAGAAATTTGTATTGTATTGGATGTAATGATATTGGTTCAATAAGATTTGTGTGTAGTTTGTACGTACGAATAATTTGGGCAGGATGTAGTGATATTTATGAATGCTGATGTGGGGAATGTCTGGTGTATAATAAGATCCATGATAATCAAGACCGTCAATCTTCAATGAAGAGATAAAAACCACCTTGAATATGTGTCTGTCCTCCAGATAAATGTTTAAAACAAATGTTATTTTAATACAAAACATCTTTTTTACTGTATAATATTATTATAGTTAATGCTCTAGAAAGAATATATGAATATAATTATTATGGTAGTATCTCCAACCATACTCTCTAAATTTTAGCTAAATTTTAATTAAAATAACAAAGAAGTCTATTTTAACTAGTAATTTTTTATCAAGTCACACCAATCATCCTTTGTATTTTATTTAAACATTAATATTAAAATAATAAGAAAGTAGAGAGAGTGTGTTTGTTTTAATTTTAATTAAGTGTTAATATTAAAATAATAGGAGAAAGAGTTTGGTTAAAATTTTTAAATTATTTTATTTTAAATTGAATATTAAAATAATAATAAGAGAGAGTTTGACTAACATTCTTTATATTTAATTACGGTGATTCAATATTTATAAAATAGTAAAAAATATAGAGAGTGGTTAAATTCAATAAAAAATCATATCACTAACTATATTAGTTAAGGATAATGAATAACTTGGCATGGTTGAAGATTATCTAAGTATAATTAACTGGCGAATGATAGTAAACAAAGTAAATTTAATTGGAGATTCTAAAGTTGATGATCATTTTTTTTTTTAAAAAAAAATTATAATCATTATTTTATTATATAGCTTAACTAGATTTTACTTCAAATCTTGGTACAATGATAATGATTATATATGCTAGTCAACTGGGGTCCTGGGGACCATTTTTCTATCTAATTGTGGTTGTTGAAACGAGGACATCAATGACAATATTCTAAAGCAATTAAGAGTTCAACATGAACTGATATCTATTATTAAACAAATTTGTACCAATTCCAAAAAAATAACCAACCTTATTGAATATACTTATATTCTGAAGGTGCTCAAATCAATGCTATCTCCTACCTTATTGTCAATCCTTATAATGTTTTTAGGAGAGAGAAATCTCTTGTAAAGAGGGTTACTCAACTAATCTCTCACAGATTACCTTCTGTAAAAGAATATGTCCGGTCCACTTCCTTAGATAACTGCCTCATTCTTGCCTCTGAAAAGGAGCAATACATTGATCTTGAAATTCCTCAACCTATGATTGATCAGCGGATCAAAGAAGGGTATTCTCATATCCATTTTGGTACTCTTAGGATCATTCTTACTCTCCATTGAAGAAAAGGAATCTCAGCCATCTGCCGTCTTAATATACTAAATACTACTTATCTTAAATATGAGCATGCGGTAATAGACATCTGTATCTCTTCTTTACATACTAGCAGTATCTCCCTCACTTATTATCCCAATTTCAATATCCCACTAAAGGATAAAAATCTTTCCAGAGCATTGAAAGTCCAACTTCAGATCATTGGTGCTCCACAAGTATTGTCATCTTAAATGGTGACACTCCATCACCAGATTGTATACAGACTCCAAGATCATGCAATCAATTTGCCATCCCCGATGTACAATAATGATGTTACAGTCCTCATTACTGCTGAAAGAGAAAAAGATGTACCAACCATTATCTAGATGTCACGCTAGATCTCGAGGGAAGAACTTACACAACTCATGCCCTTTGAATGGGTTATGAGTTATGAAAAACTATTCACAGAAAACAATACATCTGTTGTTGCTACAAATGTCAAATATGAACAGCAATAGAATGGTACAATCAAAACTACCTATGAGCATGTTCAGCACAGGCAAAGCCCTCCGCCACCTGTGTTCCATTCCCTCATGGTCCAACCAGTCATTTCTAAAGAAATCGGCCCAAGAAATCCACCCATCCATGAGTTAAGAGATGCGGAGGTACTAATCTACACGGATAAGGTTAATGGACATTTTATCTAGGACATAGATCCGTTTATGTGTGATCTAGATTGTCCATACAGATGGGAAGATAATGACATTATCTACATAGATAATGGAAACAATTCTTGCAACAATAAGAAAAGATATCGTCCAGATGATCCAAATAGTCCTTGGGTTGGAATAAAAAACTTAGAAACCAAGAAACCTTTAGATATTTATGAGGACTACGAGTAATCCGAGAAGAAGGCTGGCTCTCTTCTGAAAGAGAAGCAAACTTACTCGTTTGCTCTTGGTTGGAACAATAGTCCAGGAAGAAAGAAAAATCTGATAACTCTTAGGCTATCCCATGTGCTTTCATAACATCCAAGCCCAATTACGATGAAGAGTTTCCTCCTCTTTAACAAATGGTGGATCCAACAAATTTTATAGAATCCAGGCTATTTATTCAAACAACACAGATCCATTTAGATGGAACTAGAAACCATTTGTTGCAAACTGAATAGATGCTAAATTGGCAAACTCAGAACTTCAAATCTTAGAATAGAATTTTTCAGAGAATTGATGAAAAGCTTGACAAAATAGAAAAACATGTCTCACAATTTGATTAGAGACTTCAAGCAATGGATTCAACATTTAGGGACTTGTACCTAAATCTACAGTCCAAAATCTCGTAATTGGATGCAAACCTCAAACAATATATTAATCAAAGGTATTTTGGTTCAGAATTTGGAAGGAAAGAAAGAGAAATCAGGAAACTTAAAGAACAAAAAAGTCAAATAGAGAAAGATTTTTCTCTTCATCCTCCTCAGTTATCTCCTATCCCATCAGTATCTCTCCCAACCTACATACCAAAAGCCTACCTATACTCATCTTCTCTAGTTTTTCCACAATCCAATTCACCACCATATTTGCCACCAGATGACTCAAAGTATTTCAAGTCAACGGGAATGCTTTTGAGAAAAATCAGTTTAGCCCAACAACCTCAAACCATAAAGCCTAAACCATCAGCCCCACCAAGAGACAAAGGCAAAACACCAGAAACACAATCTCATCCTCATGCTATGCTTGCCTACAGAGAATCATCTGTATCATCTACCAGCTCTTCCGTATGCAGTACTAAAAACTCTTCATCAAATACTGAGTTAGAGATACCACCCATATAAAAACATTATACCAACATTTCCAAGGTGCTCATGGCATCAAGAACTGATCCTCCTAGATCATTTGCTACAACTCATCAATCACCTAATGAAACATCCACTACTGGCCCAACACCTATAGTGGAAGAACCTCCAGACATAAATCAATTTTCACCACCACAATATGGCCTTAACCTTTCTAAACCTATCAATGGTCACTGGTTTACTCTTGATTATATTTCTCTAGAAAAATAGAGGAATAGAATTTCAGAAATGAGTGTCTGGTTAGATTTGCAAGTTGTAAAATCAAAACAAACCGTTGAACAAATTGTTAGAGAATTTCTGTCTAAATTCACAGGATCTTTCAGAGATTAGTTCCAATATTTTAGATGAATATACATAAATCAAAATTTTACGGTTTAATATTCATGCAGCAACAAGAATATTATTAGAGAATTTCTTAGTGATGTTGAACAATATTACAGAAGAGAACGCTAAGAGTTCTTTGAAATGAGATGTTGTTCATTAAAAAGAGAAGATCTTGAAAGACATTACAGAAGAATAGCATCCAGATACCATTCTCTTAATGGTGTATAGGATGAGAGCCTCAGATAGGTATACATCAATTCTCTTTCTACAGAGCTTCAAGATGAACTTTAAAAGAAGATTGATGCAACCAATAGGCCCTTCAGAGAACTGACATTAAGGCAGATTCAGCAAATGGTGCTACAACCCTTAGATAAACTTTGTGTCACTCAGTAGTTCTTTTCAAAGATGCTAAAAGAGGGACACAGGTACGAAAAGATGTGCAAGCGTCCAAATATGAAGATAAAATGCAAAGACAAGGAACAGTGTCACTGTAAAACAAAGAAAAAGCACTACTACTGTTCATTTTCCAAAAGTAAAAATAGACACCATGATGGTTATAAGAAAATGAGGCAAAAATTCTACTATTTCAAAAAAAAGCACACCTATGACTCTAAAAGTACTTGGTACTATGCATGTGGAAAAAATGATCACTTTACTAAAAGGTGTTCCTATAAATAGGCAAAATCTGCAAAGATAGTCTAAACAATTGAAGAACTTATAGGTGTCAGTATTTCATCTGATGCAGACATTGAATCTATCTTCTCATAATAGGAAGATATGGACAAAGAGATTGGCTTTGCTTTCTCAACCACTTCAGTCTCAGAATCCAACAAAGAATCTAAATACTTATCTACAGATGATGAGTCATACTTTAGTGTCTTCATGATACAACCTGTTTTGTCACTCCAAACTCCAAAACGTGCCTTCACTGTTAATCCAAATCCTATACACAGACCACCTATTAATCCACATCTCCATGTCTAAATCTACACCTGTAAATATTTAAAATCTATTCCATCTATAGCTTTCATGGATACAGAGTGTAATAATTCCTTCATAAACCCTAAAATCCTACCCTCAAAATACTGGGTCTGGCATAAAGAAGAATTTATGGCTGCTGATGGAAAAATTTTCCACACTGAGCTCATAACGAAGAAAAAGATTAGGATTAAACTTCTTCCTAATCTCACTATTTGGACTAAGATCATTGACATTGATATTTTTAAGAAAGAACTTGTTATTAGATAGGATCTTTACTGTTTGTTAGAAAACCTGGTACCAATAAACATCAAATATAAAAGAAATTTTAAACCTTTTGTCTCTATTGCCAACATATTCTCCATCCTACAATACCTCCCAACTGCATTCAAATTCAAGAGAAGTTGTTAAAGTTGTGTGCAGAAAGCCATGATCAGTTTAATCATCCTAATCCTTTATGGAAAAACCCATAATTCTTCATTAACTTATCGTTTAGGCTTAATGAAGATGTGAATCCTACAAAAACAATTCAAAGATGAATCCTATTAATCTCAAAATGGTAAGAGAAGAATGCCAACAACTCATTTCTCAAGGTCTCATTAAGCTTACCACTTCGTCATGGGCATGTCAGGCTTTTTACATTAAGAAAAGATCAGAAAAAGTTTGAGGGAAGAAAAGACTGGTTATAAACTATAAGCTTGTGAACCAGTTTGTGCAAGATGATAAATTTCTTCTGTTAAGAATGTCAATATTATTCTCACAACTGGCAGGAGCGGTCGTCTTTTCCAAATTTGATTTGAAAGATATATTCTGGTAATTAGGTATTCACCCAATTAAATGCTACAAGAAAGTAGTCTGCATACTAGATGCTCAGTATCAATGGAAAGTCATGTCATTTGAACTCAAAACAACACCATCACTTTTCTAAAAGGTGATTACAAAAATATTTTATCCTATCCTCCACTCAATTCTTATTTAGATTGATGACATCCTTCTTTTTTCAAAGAGTGAAAAAGATTATCAAGATCTACTTTTGTAATTTTACTCGCTTACAGACAAGTATGGAATAATGCTCTTTGAAAGGAAAAGTATTATTAGGACAGACACTATAACTTTTCTCGAAATGGATATAAAACAAGGCTAGTACCAACTAAGACCCTATTTGAAAGACCAGATCTATGACTTTTCGGAATTGCACTTATCTAGAAGACAAGTACAACAGTTTTTGGGAATTATCAATTTGATGGACTTTACATCAGAACCATCTCCACTACCATCACAATTGTCATTATCATACTCTTTTCCAGATACTCAAGGCTCTGATAAGGATAACAAAACCTATGGCCCATCCTTTAATAATCATACACATTATGAGTCATGTCCTACTTGTGGAGCCACATATTCAGAAGATGAGGACCATACTTATTGCAATCTTGATTCAGACTGACCTCTTTTGCTAAAGCAGTCACAACTCCATCTGTTTGCCACTTGTTTATAATAATTTTTACTTTTGTAAAAAGTTTGTCGGCCACTTGTCCTTTGACCACTTTTCTGTCAATCACGAGTATGGAAGGTCGTTGTAGGGGTGTAAGTTTACTAAACCAGGGCTCTTTCTCTGTGAGGTTTGGGGCTCTCGACCCTAGCAGTCGCTAGGGTCGGGGGTCGAGAGCCCCAAACCTCACAGAGAAGAAGCCCTGGCTTAGTAAACTTACACCCTTACGATGACCTTCCATACTCAACGGCCTAAACGGGGCTACAGTCTATTCATCAAGCACAAGCTAAAGTCTGTGAGGACGGGGACTGTTAACCTTTCTGATGCGTATGATCCTCACTGGAGGTAAGCACAGAGTATACTAGGGTCTTTCTGTTGTGTAGGATCCTCCATTGGAGACAAACACAAAGTATACTCGAACTTAATTAAGAGCTTTCCTTCATCTTCATGGAAACTATGGATTTCGAGGAATCAGGGAAGGAATGAGTTTAAAATGTCATGGTTGAGAGAAAATCTCAGTTTTTTGATAGCAGGAAAACTGATTACATTCTTACAAGTCTGAGACCTCACTATATGACAAGCTTACATGACAAGCAAACTTATATGACAAATTTAACATAATTATTATAGACACAATAATTAAAAACTGTGACCCATAAAAGGACAATCATACATCCTGCAGTACACTCGTGACTGATAAAAAAGTGACCAAAAGACAAGTGACCAACAAACTGTTTACACTTTTTGCAAAAGTAAAAATTATTGTAGACAAGTGGCAAACAGGTGGAGCTTTGACTGCTTTAGTAAAAGAGGTCATTCTGAATCAAGATTACAATAAGCATGGTCCTCATCTTATGAATTTGTGGCTCCACAAATTGGACATGGCTCATAATGTGTACGACATCAAGGGATGGTCCATAAGGCTTGTTA
This sequence comes from Litchi chinensis, assembly GCA_019925255.1. Classification (NCBI taxonomy): domain Eukaryota; kingdom Viridiplantae; phylum Streptophyta; class Magnoliopsida; order Sapindales; family Sapindaceae; genus Litchi; species Litchi chinensis. The sequence goes on from CM034462.1 coordinate 22,059,908, forward strand.
TCCTGATCAGGACCTTGAGTATATGAAAAAGAGTTTGATAATGACAATTATGATGGTGTTGGAGATGGGTCTGGTGTAAAGTCCATCAAATTGATGATGCCTGAGTCTTCTCCATTTATTTATTTAAAGAATGCCTTAAGAGCTGGTCCAAACTCAGAAAAAGTCATAGATAATCATAAGTCAAATGTTATATGTAATTTGTGTTGACTGTCCACAAGACTTTAGAAATAGGGTTTTGTCTTAACGGTCCGTTTAACACCTATATGCAGGTAACTTTGGAAGCCCTCTCTGGATTGGGCTTCTAGAGGTTGTATTGACCAGTGAGCTTCTGAAGCCCTCTTCTCCATTCTGTTAAAAGATCGAATAGTTGAAAGAAGATGGAAAAAAGTGAGTCTTTGTGAGAAGGCTTATAGAGATACCCATACAGTGCCTGCAAAGAAAATATTATGAGATGTGAATATAATACAGATAAACACCAAAGATACTAGATGGAATTCATGGTGAATTGTGAGAAGGGCCATAAGAAAAAATGATCCATGTAGGGTTTGGCGAAGTTGGCTTTTCTATGGGAGTGACCTTTTTGTTGAATTCTGGCAAGGTAGACCAGATAGTATCTTTTTGCAAAGCTTTGGTTTTTTAGGGACTGAGAGTGGGTTTTGGGTGTTTTTGGAGTAGTTTAAGAGGAAAGTTAAACTGCTATGGTGAATTCATGTTTGTAATGTTCTTAGGTTTAAACAAAGGGTATGAGTTTGATGAGCTACGTGTGGCCATGAAGATGAATAGTATAGGTCTAATGGGAAAAAGGATGGAAATGACTGCTAGCTCAGCAGTAGGTCAAAAAAGTATATCAACTATTATATTATTGTCTCCCTTCATATGGTGTATTGTAAAACTATACCTTGAGAACCATCCTTTCAGTCTTAACAATAATGGGCTAGGTGGAATCTTATTTTTGAAGTCAAGGATTTTAGGAAAGGATGAGTTGTCAATTTCAACTATAAAGTGTCTAGTCCTCAGATGAAAATCAAATTTTTCTATGCCATATTTTATAGCATAGATTTCCTTATAGATCGTGTTATAATATTTTTGATTTTATTTTAAAGATCCATTAGCATGTCCACAGTAAGATCTTTTGGTGTTTTTCTCCTCAATTAGTACAACATTCTAGTGTTTGTCACTTGCATTAGTCTGTAGAATGACCTGTCTATTTGATGGAATAGTCAAAGGTGGCAGATTTTTTATAATTTGCTTTATCTTTTTTACTGCTTCTGTGTGCGCATGACTCCATAATGGAGGTTCTTTCTTCAATAAAGCTGAAAGGACTGCCGTATAATGCGCTAGGTGGGGAAAGAATTCTCTGACAAAATTGATGATTCCCAAAAACTGTTGTACTTGCTTTCTAGATAAGTACAAATCTAGAAAGTCATAGAGCTGGTCTGTCAAGTAGGGTTTTAGTTGATACTAGTCTTGTTTTATATCCATTCCGAGAAAAGTTGCAGTGTCTATCCCAATAATGTTTTTCCTTTCAGAGAGCATTATTTCATGCTTGTCTGCAAGCGAGTGAAATTGTAAAAGTAGATATTGATGATCTTTTTCACTTTTTGAAAAAAGAAAGATGTCATCAATGTACATCAGAGCTGAGTGGAGAATAGGATTAAATATATTTGTCATCGCTTTTTGGAAAATTGATGGTGCTATTTTGAGTTCAAATGACATGACTGTCCGTTGATACTAGGCATCAGGTATGCAAAATGTTGTCTTATAGTGATGAGACCTGACCTGAATTTCCTCTAACGAATTTAGCGATCTCGCCAGGCACCCCACGGGACCCTCCTGTAGTCTAACTAGCAAGACTCAAAAGGATGTTATGGAGCGAACCCTTAACTTTAATCTTTTGTTAAACATATAAAACATAAATTTTAAAGTGAATTTTCAAGAACATGATCAAAAGCATTTTCATAAATTTAAAACCTCTATATCAAGTATGCAATTTATTATTAAGTATTTTATATATGATAACGCAATACGCCATCATAAATATAACAAGCTCTACAAAATTTAACTATAATCCAAAGCATGCACATACGCATGATTTATGTTTAAACCAAAATATTCATAAAGTAGCTTCACAGAAAGATCGTCTTCGATCCACCTAATTTGAAGGAGGAGAACGTGTATTCTGATCACTAGTTCCTGCACTTGAGGAAGTTTTTATAACATAAAACCAAAATATTGTGAGCTACAGAAGCTCAGTGAGCGTGTATGGTTTTTTATTTAAATTAATCTTTAAAAATTTTTCCTTCCGAAAAACATTTGAAAAGAATTGCTATTTAAAACATTTTCATTTCTAAAAACGTGTGTTTTATAAACTTGCTAAGCGATTTCAAAAACTCGTAATTATGAGTAAAATATGATAAAATTTCTTACTAAAATACATTCATAAAATGCTAAAAATTTCATAAATTTTCAAAGCACGGCTAAAACATTTTTTTTTCTAAAATCCACTTTTAGTGTTATATTTTTCTTTCTAAAAACTGCATTAATGGGAACCCAAGGGAAGCTACAACCACATAGCGACTAATCTAGCGCCACTCAATATGGGGTCACGTGATGTAAAAGCTAGTATTGCACACTGTGACAAAACTACAAAAACATCTCGCTACTACGCAGCGGAATTCTACATCGTATATCGCATAGTGAGATAATACTCCACAAGTGTAGTGGACGACACGATAGATACGACAAACTCAATCCCCCCGAGACTAGTGACATGCCCTCCCAACACTTGCCATACATTGCGAAGTATACTGGCCGAGTCTGAATCTATAAAATTTATAAATTTGGGTAGTTCATTAGCCTTTGAAATCTTTCTCTTTCTATAATTCAAATCGAGTTCTTTTCATTATCTAAACATAAAAATATAGTAACATATTGCATAACATCTTGTTTCATGCTAGAACATAAATTCATTTATAAACTAAAAATAATTAATAGAAATTTGTAAAATGCTTGCAAAGTAACTGTTGACGTCCTGAAACGGTCAACCAGAGATTCTGGGGCCCAGACGGCGAACTTGGTAATTAATGGTTGATTAATGAAGTTCTAGGTTGGTGGTAATAAGTTCGAATAAAGGAATGTCGGGTTTTGGTAGTTGATCAGATTTAATGAGAAGATAAGAGAAAGAGCAAGTGAAAGAAAGAAGGAACACCAGGATTTTTACGTGGTTCGGTGACTGCACCTACATCCACGGCCACTCTGAAGTAATTCCGGCAGAGTGACAGTTCTTTTGTTTGTTCAGCTTGTCTGTACAGTAAAAATGTCTCCCCTCTTTATAGAGGAAGGGAGCTCACAATAAAAAATACAAAAGAATGTTATACAAGCAACTAGCAACGGCTAGTTTCAACTGCTTCTGACATTGCCATGCTGCATTAATTATACCTGCAGATGTCCTTACTTCATTTAATGTTTCTGGGTAATTGTGTAAACAGTTTCTGGCGGGAAATCATGGGAGTTGGTAATTCTGACAGCTTGCTGCACACGGTTTCTCATGAGTAGACTTTTTAGTCAGCCAGGTGTATGCTGGAAAGGAGGTGAGGCGATCTGGAGGTCAGCGCGACCTCGCGAGCTCGCAATTGGTGCGACCTCGCGAGCTCCTCGGGCTGAAAGCATTGGCAGGTGACATGCTGAAGAACTGTTGCTGGCTCGCGACCTGGGCGGCCTCATGGTCTGGGCTTGCAGCTGCTGGTTCCAACCTTGGGCCTCCTGGGCCCTTGTTCCTGTTCAAATTAAATAGACATATACTGGCCCAACTGGGCTGGTCCAGAAAATGGGCATAACATCAAGCCCCTCAGCTCTCTGTGCGTTTTGCGGACTGGGAGCTGAACCAAATGCACGACTGGCGCCCATTTTCAAATCTTCTGGTTTCGTTTCAATTTTCGTATTGTAACTGCCAACACGTGGCGTTCATTCAGGCGCTGGAGCCGAAAAACGTGTCTCGAGACCGTACGCATTAAATGCACATGTCTTGTAACTGACAGACGTGATGACGTGCGACCGAGACTGATACTCAACCGTTCGATCCTTGACGGTTATACCTTTATGCTGGATCGGATGGCTAGGGGCGGACGAGCTGGCATATATAATCCATGGGTCTCTTCATATTCATCTTTTTGCTTCCCTGATACGACTACAGCACCCTTTCTTCCCATTTTTTCCTTCGTTCCTATTTCCTCTGGTTTACTGTTCGCCTTCAGACAGACTTCTTGGATTTTGATACTGCAGGAATCAGTCACCGTTTTCAGCAAGCCGCTCATACCTCGAACAAGGTATTTCTTCTTTTGCTTTGCTTTTGTGTCGTGATACGGTCCGTTCCTGTATACGCTGGAGGCGACCTGACTGACCCGTCTCTGGGCCGTGTTCTGTTGCTTAGGACTTTTGACGAAGATGTCCCCCCTTACTGTCTGGTAGGGTACCTGTAGACATAGGGTTAGCCACACATATATTTAGGGTGATAGAGTACCTGACAGGGCCGTGTCTCAAGGGCTTCTCCTGCCCTCTGGAGGCCGAGTGTGCGACCTGGCATGTAGGACAATAGTTCTAGGAGTTCATTTTCCGCGTCTGGTTAGGCTCAGCATGCTATAAGCGTTCTCATGTCGCTTCTTTTGTGCTGTAGATGTCAGGTCGTTCACGCACTGGTCGAGGCAGGGCCTCTACTTCTAGGAGGTCATCAGCACGTTAGACTGGTGAGGCCGAGGCCGCGACCTCGCGAGCTAGCATGCCCGCTGAGGAGGTCGAAGGAGGGGAAGAGGTCGCTGAGGAAACGGATCCCTACCCTTTCAAGCACACGCCCTCGCTGGTCACCCTTTCAAAGCTGGAGGATTGGGCTGAGGCACTCAGCCTTCCCTTGGGGTGCAGGGCTAATGTCCCCCTGGACACCGACCGAGCCGCTTACCCTCCTGAGGGCTTTGTGGCGATTAGCCGTGAGCATATGGAGCTCGGCTTCAGGTTCCCTGTTCCTGGATATCTCAAGGATCTCTTGAACGACTTGAAGCTTGCCCCATTCCAACTAACTCCGAACTCATACGCCTACTTGACCACCTTGGCTGCGTCGCTCGTTAAGCATAAGCTGGGGTTTCCATCACCCCGCATCCTCCGTAGCGTCTTCAGCTTCAAGGCGATCTCAGGGAAGGATGGGCTCTATTATGCCACGCCCCGCCAATATTCTGATTATAGGGAGTTTCTACCCCAACATTGCACTAAGTCCAATGTAGGAGAGTATAAGTCGAACTGGGCTCTGTTCACCTGTCCTTCACTTGCTGGGCTGAACAACAGGAGTTTTGTGCTGGAACCCAGTAGGGACACAAGCACATAAATAACATTAGTTTTTTTTTTTTTTTTTTTTTTTTTTTTAACAAGCTAATTTTTTGCTTTGCAGCTGTCGCAGCCCCTGCATACAAGCCTAATCAGGACGAGCTCGCTATTTTGAACGCCTACGCATCAGCCAAGGAACCAGCAGAGGACCTTTTTCCTTCTGGTAGCGAGCTTGTAGACCGGGGTCTTGCGCCATCTGCCACGAGCGCTCTTCTGAACAAAATCCGGGACTTGGGGATAAGAGGGCAAGCGAGCGAGGTCGCTTCAGCCCTGCTTGCTCCTTCACAGTCAGAGCCAGAACCACAGCTCTTTCAACAAGGGTCACCGAGCACGAGCTTCACCACCAGCACTTCTTCAGATAATATGGGAAGAAAGCTCGCCATGTCCGTCCCTCCTCTCAGGTCGGTTCCACCTGTCGAGCCGACCGAGGTCGTCAACGTGGACGACTCTTCCTCAGATCGTTCTCAGAGAGCGCCCTCACAAGCTGTCGCTGTTGCTCCTTCTCCGACAAGATCAGCTGCGACCCCTCAAAAACGAGCTGCTCCAACTGAAAGGCAGAGTACCCCTCCAGCCAAGAGGGCCACGGTCTCTGCTGGGGGGGACCTACCTTCAGAATCGGAGTCTGAGGCCTTGACTAGGAAGAGGAAAGGGAAAGCCATAGCCCCACCCCCGGCCCCAAAGCAGAAGGACTTCGTCGTCGTCCCTTCGGTCGGTGGGGTCGTTATCGGACGGGAACCGGGCACAGCGGCGCCAGGGCGACCCACGAGGTCAACAACGGGCGGACAGACAGACTCCGGGGTCCACCCTGAAGTGGCGAAGGAGATGGAATACTTCAACAGCTTCGTGGAGCTCGTGCCTGACGTGATGGGAAAGCGCAGCCCGCAGCTGCAGAAAGAAGAACTTACAGGCCGTACCCTAGCGACCTATGTAGCTCGTCACGCTGCGCTGGTAAGGCTCACATCCTCTCATACTTCGATTTTGATTTTTTTTTTCTTCTTTTTTTTTTTAGGATCTTGTACCATTTCTTTTGTTGTTTCAGCTCGGTATGGCGTCTGCGAAGTTAGTAAGGGAGGCAGAAATCCACATTAATGAGAAAGAGGCCTTCAGGATTTCTCAGGTGCAGTTTGATGAGGAGAAGAAGTTCCTACAGGAAGAAATCAATCTCCTTCAGAAGAATCACAGTGAGCTTTCTGCCAAGCTCAAAGATGCTGACGCGGCCTTGTCACAGGAGACCGCTCGCAGGGAGGCCGAAGCCAGCAAGGCCCAGAGCGAAATAAATCAGCTGAAAGGCGAGCTCGGTGATGCAAAGGTAAAGCTGCAGGTCGCTGAGGACAAGGTGAGCCAGCACAGCTGGGACTTGGGAGCAGCTAGAGGGAAGCTCGCTAGGACAGAGGAGATGCGGGCTGAAGCAGAGGCGAATCTGGCTCAGACGAGGGAGAAGCTGGCTCGGACCGTGGAGGGCGTTGAAGCCAGGGTAGCTCGGGAGCGGGATAAGATCGAGGAAGAGGTCGAGAGGGAGTTTCTGTATAGCATGTGGGAGCACTATCCGAACCTGGACTACTCCTTCTTTCGGTCAGAAGGGGTCAAGATGATCCGAGAGTTCGTAGAGCTTATTGCAGGTGCTCGAAGTGCGCAACATGCGGGTACTTCCTCCAATCCTCCAACTAGTTCATCTGCTGTCCCAGACCCCTTGCCAGGTCAGATCTCTGAGGTTCCTCCAGCTTCAGAAGATCTTCCAATGCCTGAGCCTCCTGCCGAGGTCCATCCTGATTTGCCAGTTTCCGAGCCCGTTTCCACCGAGCCCGTCCCTGAAGCTGAGCCCCCAGTAGAAGTCTCAGTTGATCCTGCTCCTTCAGATGAACCGGCTGGCGTCTAGAGCATTTTTCTTTACTTCACTTGTTTATTTTGGCTTCTTGTAATTTTTCACTTGTTTGAATTCAAACAACGAGCTCGAAGCTCGTAATCATAATAGTAAATTTCCTGCATGATTTCAATATTTTGTCCAAGTGTATGTATATATGCATATTTAACTACATGACAGGCAGTTAGCAGGCAATAATCACACTATCTCAAAGTGTTAAAATTTTGTCAAGTAAATCACAATCGTGAAAATCATATTAACTCTCAAACCTGCTAACTGTAATCAGCAACTATATTAACGCATTAGCTCGTTAGGGCTTGGGCTTGGCAAATAGCCTTGGTCGATTAAGGTATTTGGTCCTGCATTGGATGTAGTAGGACAAGCCTTAAGAAATTGGCAAGAGCTTGCAGCTAGTACGGCGCTCGAAATTTTCTTGAACCTTGTGTTTCAATGACGTTGAGCATGCTTGACAGCGGCATTTTCCCAAACTTTGAGATTTCAACCCGTGGCTTTATTCGTAGATCAGGGGTGAGCTCGTTCGGTGAGTCCGCGGGCAGCTTTATATATGAGAGGCGTAGCCCTTACCCCCTCCCGCGAGGTCGCGGGGCAATTGATTCGCGAGGTCCGCGGGCATCTTTATATATGAGAGGCGTAGCCTTACCCCCTCCCGCGAGGTCGCGGGGCAATTGATTCGCGAGGTCCGCGGGCATCTTTATATATGAGAGGCGTAGCCTTACCCCCTCCCGCGAGGTCGCGGGGCAATTGATTCGTGAGGTCCGCGGGCATCTTTATATATGAGAGGCGTAGCCTTACCCCCTCCCGCGAGGTCGCGGGGCAATTGATTCGCGAGGTCCGCGGGCATCTTTATATATGAGAGGCGTAGCCTTACCCCCTCCCGCGAGGTCGCGGGGCAATTGATTCGCGAGCTAGAAAATGAAACGCTTGATGTAAACCTCTTCTTGTGAGGGTAATATAAAGAAATCGAGCATCAATTGATAGAGCGTCCTCGATTGAGGCTTTTTACGGACACTCGTTGTCGGAATATGCTCATAGCCTTGGCCAGCGAGCATTGTAGTTGTGTAGGATCCCTTGGATTATTTGCGCAGATATCTTCAAGGAATAATATAGGTACACAGATAAGCATTTCATAAAAATAAACTGCAGCTCGATTTCTTGAGAAAGAGATTTCATTAGTATTGCTCTTTTTTATATGTACACTTGCTGGTTTAACCAGATTGCTTTCTGCATCAAACATTACACATACAACAGAAAACAAGTGAAAGTACGTTTACAGACAATCGTCAAGAAAGAATTGTGTACAAGGTTAGAGCGGGCTGACTGTTCTTATGTGTAGTATGACCGTAGGTGTTCAGCATTCCAGGCTCGGGGTAACTCTGATCCATCCATGTTGGTCAGATGATAGGCTTCCGTTCTTCAGATTTTGCTTGATGAGGTATGGTCCCTCCCAGTTGGGTCCGAGTACTCCATCGCTGGTCTTGCGAGCTCCGGGTAGGACTAACCTGAGAACGAGGTCTCCTGCTTTGTAGCTCCGAGCTCGGACTTTCTTGTTGTAATACCTGGCAACCCTCTGCTGGTATACTGCTACCCTCAAGCGAGCTGTCTCCCTTGCTTCCTCGGCTAAGTCTAGACTGGCCGCGAGCAACTGATCATTGTCTTCAGGTCGGAACGAGGACCTTCGCTGGCTGGTGACTTCAAATTCCGCCGGTATCATGGCTTCCGTTCCATAGACCATAGAAAACGGGGTCTCTCCTGTCGAGTTACGGACTGTGGTCCTGTATGCCCAGAGGACCTTCTGTAGCTCGTCAGCCCAGGCCCCCTTTCTAGCCTCTAGCTTGGTTTTCAAAGTCTGCTTGATGATTTTGTTCACGGCCTCGACTTGACCGTTGGCTTGAGGGTGGTCCACAGCGGAGAAGCTTTTTACGATCCCGAGCTTGCTGCAGAAGCCTATGAATTGCTCACTAGTGAACTGAGTACCATTATCTGTGACGAGCTGCTGAGGAACTCCAAACCTGCAGATGATATTGTCCCACACAAATTTTTCTATCTTCGTCGTGGAAATTTCTGCCAACTCCTTAGCTTCAGCCCACTTGGTAAAGTAATCCACAGCGACTACGGCATGCTTACAACCTCCTCGGGCTGCGGGCAAAGGTCCGATTAGGTCCATCCCCCAGATTGCGAAAGGCCACGGACTCACCATCTGCTGGAGGTAAGCTGGTGGAGCTCGCGGGATCTTAGCAAACCTCTGGCACTTGTCACACTTCTTCACCAGATCTGAGGCATCCTGCTTTATGGTTGGCCAGTAGAACCCCTGTCTGAGAGCCTTCTGGGCCAAGGATAATGCTCCTGCGTGGTTCCCACAATGACCTGCATGGATATCGTTTAGCACTACCTCACAGTCTTCACCATTTATACATCGCAGCAGCGGGGTTGAGAATCCCTTCTTGTACAGTCTGTCGTCATAAATGCAGTACCGGGCTGCTCTAGCTCGTACACGACGAGCTTCCAGCTTGTCTTCTGGTAGCTTTTCGTCCTGCAAATAATTCACTAGCGAGCTCATCCAGGAGTTAGGCCGAACCTGTATGATTATTATTGCATTCTCGTCCTCGATGCTAGGAGCTGACAAGAATTCCACAGGGAAAGACTCAAGGAGATCTGCATCTTGGGAGGTCGCTAAGCGGGCCAGGGCGTCCGCATTACAGTTCTGTGCCCTGGGGATCTGGTTCACTTCGTACCCCTTGAAAGCCCCCAGTAACTCCTTCACTTTTTGAAAGTATCTTGACATCCTCCTTCCCTTGGTCTGGTATTCTCCCCTGACATGGCAGACAATAAGTTGAGAATCGCTGAAAATCTTTATCTGCTCAGCTCGCACCACCTTTGCTAAACGAAGTCCGGCAAGCAACGCCTCGTACTCGGCCTCGTTATTGGTAGCTCGGAATCCGAACCTTAGGGCACTCAGGATCTTGTGACCTTCTGGACTGATCAACATTACTCCAGCTCCTGAGTTTTGCTCGTTTGAGGATCCGTCCACATACAGCTCCCAGGTTCGATTATCGGTTAGTTCCTCCTGCTCCGGTACTGGCCCTGTGAATTCCACAATGAAGTCTGCGAGTGCCTGGGCCTTGAATGCTGTTCTAGGTCTGAATTCTATGTCGAACTGAGCGAGCTCGATGGCCCACTTGAGGAGTCTGCCAGAAGTATCTGCTTTCTGAAGGACTTGCCTGAGAGGGTACTGCGTGAGGACCTCAATCTGATGAGCTTGGAAGTAGGGACGTAGCTTCCTGGAGGCAGTTACCAGACAGTACGTGAGCTTCTCCATTTGTGAATACCTGGTCTCCGCATCAACCAGCCTTTTACTGATATAATATACGGGCAGCTGCATCTTATCCTCTTTTCTTACCAAGGCCGCGCTGAGTGCATGCTCAGAGACTCCCAGATACAAGAATAACTTCTCCCCATCCTTTGGCTTGGACAGGAGAGGAGCTTGGCCCATATACTCCTTCAGCTTTTGAAAAGCTTCTTCACAATGCTCACTCCATTCGAAATTCTTGGCTTTCTTTATGGCTTCAAAGAATGGTACGCACTTGTCAGTGGCTTTTGAGATGAAGCGGCTGAGAGCCGCGACCTGGCCAGTAAGGCTCTGCACGTCCTTGATTTTGGAGGGGGACCTCATTTCCACGAGCGCCCTGATCTTTTCTGGATTGGCCTCTATTCCTCTGCTGTTCACCATAAATCCGAGGAACTTACCAGATGCTACCCCAAAGGCACACTTCAGCGGGTTTAATTTCATCCGGTAATTTCTGAGGACTTTGAATGTCTCATCCAGGTCGTGGACGTGATCTACTGCCTTCCGGGACTTTACCAGCATGTCATCTACGTATACTTCCATGGTTTTACCAATCTGGTCCTGGAACATGGTATTAACCAGTCGCTGGTAGGTGGCTCCTGCGTTCTTGAGCCCGAATGGCATCACCTTGTAACAATACAACCCCCTATCTGTAACGAAAGAGGTGTGTTCTTCATCCTGCGGGCTCATTAGGATCTGGTTGTACCCCGAGTAGGCATCCATGAAACTCAGTAGCTGGTGCCCGGCCGTCGCGTCTACCAGCTGGTCAATCCTGGGCAGCGGGAAGCTGTCTTTTGGGCAAGCTTTGTTCAGATCGGTGAAATCAATGCAGGTTCTCCACTTCCCGTTCTTCTTCTTCACGAGAACTGGATTGGCGACCCAAACAGGATAACGAGCTTCCCTAACGAACCCGTTAGCTAGCAACTTCTCAACCTCCTCCTTTAGGGCTGCATAGCGCTCTGGTGTCATTGGCCTTCTCTTCTGGCGGACTGGCCTGTGCTGGGGGTTTATATTCAGTCGGTGACACATAATACCAGGATCTATCCCCACCATATCTTCATGGTTCCAGGCAAAGACATCAAGGTTTCTCTTCAGGAATTCTACGAGCTCGGTCTTCACTTCTGGTAGTAGATCTCTTCCTATCTTCACATATCTTTCTGAGTCCGCCTCACTGACTCGCACATCCTCTAACTCCTCAACGGGTCCTGTGGTCCTGTCTGCATCCACCTCGCGAGGGTCGAGGTCGTCACTTACCCCACTTTCAGAGGCAGCTCGCGGTTGGCCACCCGAGACCACATTTACTTTCTTTCCCCAAACTCTCATCTTTACTGCATCTTCATAACATCTCCTGGCTACCTGCTGCTCGCCCTTGACACAGCCTACTCCATTGGGAGTCGGGAACTTGACTGTCAGCGTTCTGGTTGAGGTGACCATGTCTAGCTCATTCATTGAAGGTCGCCCCAATACCACGTTGTATGCTGAAGGGCTGCTGATAATAAGGAAGTCCGCAAGAACTGTAGCTTGTCGTCCTGGCTCCCCGAGGGTGAGAGGTAACTTGATCTGGCCGATTGGTACCACTGCATCTCCCGTGAATCCATAGAGAGGCTCCGGCGAGGGTATCAACCGCTCAGCTCCTAAACCCATCTGGTCATAGCAGTCCTTATACATGACGTTGACTGAGCTGCCAGTGTCGATCATTATCCTCCGCACCTCGACATTGCTGATCTGAGCTTTGATTACAATGGCATCGTTATGAGGCCAGCATACTCCCCTCTCGTCCTCCTCCGTGAACACAATGCTGTCTGAGGACGCCTTTGCCCTTTTGGTGGGTGCTTCGACTCCTCCATATTCTGCCAGCAGGGTATGGTTGGCTTCCCGGATGTACCTTTGGTGCGACCTGTTAGATGTACCTGCCATATGAGGTCCACCATAAATGGTAAAGATCGTTCTTACAGCGGGCTCGCGTTCTGGTTCTTGAGCTCGCTGAGGCTGTTGCTGCTCGGGCTGCTGGTCTTGCCCCTGAGGTCGTTGGTTCTGAGGTCGCCTTCCAGCGGGCTGTACTACATATTCTCCTAGGCGGCCTCGTCTTATGAGTTCTTCGATGGCATCCTTCAACCGCCAGCAGTCTGAGGTATTGTGCCCGTTCTCGTTATGGTAGGCACAGTATTTCTTCGGGTCCCGACGTCGGTTAGGGGGTCCAGTCGGAGGTGGCTTCCCAAAGTTCTCCCTGTTTCTTTCCGCGGCGAAGATCCTGTCCTGCCTGTCCGATAACAGACTATAGCTGTCATACCTATTCTGGCGTCGGGGCCTCTCCATCCTCGGCCCTGGCTTAGCTCGCTTTGCCACAACGTTGGCCGACTGGTTCCTCGGCTCCCCTGGCCTATCACCACCAGGATTCTTCCTTTTCTCACGATGGGAACCACTTGCTTCACCCCGCTGACCACTGGGTTTCTTAGCCCCGAAGGCTTCTTCCCATCTGACTTCTTTAGCTGCCCTTTCGTAGAACTCCCCCAGATCCTTCACAGGGGACTTGTATATGCTTTCATACAGCTTCTTATCTTTCTTGAGCCCTGCAGAGATAGCTGTCAAAATACTCTCGTCAGAGGGCGTTTCCACATTACTCACCTCCTCTCTGAATCGAGTAATATAGTCCTTCAGGGATTCGTTCTGTCTCTGGAAAATGGTTGCGAGGTGGCAGGCTGGCGCGAGCTGCTTCCTTAATGCCTTATACTGGTCCAGGAACTTCTTCTGACATTCTCTCCAGCTTCCAATGCTGCGGGCTGGAAGTCGGTTGAACCAGGCTCGCGGTGCGTCCCCCAGAGTAGCTGGGAATACTCGGCATTTGACCAGCGGGTCATCTGTCTGAAGATCCATCTGCACATTGAAAGCATCCAAGTGGTCATAGGGGTCCGTCCTGCCTCCATATTGAGGGATATTGGGGAACTTGAACTTTGCTGGTAAGGGCACTGTCTCGATCTCCCGAGTGAATGGTGCTCGGCGGTTGTCCCGCTCTTCCCCAGTCTGGCCTCCAGGTCGGGCCTCCAACTGCTGGACCCTTTACAACAACTCTTCTACTACTGGGTCCTGGGTCACTGATCGCCGACTGGGGTTCCATCTGCTGGTACTTTCTTGCTCCCCAAAGTAATGGTTCTGTGACCTGCCTTCTTCACCGAGTGCTTCTGCGTGTCTGGCAGCCCTCCTCGGCTCGGGCTCATAACCTGCGCGATGTCCACGTACTCGTGCTGGCCCACGGCTGCCCTCTTCGCGCCTGGCGCCCTCCATACTTGCCCTCGCCCTTATCTCGTTTTGGCGAGGTGGGATCTCCCGCTCTCGGTTCCGCTCTCTGATTCTCCTTGAATGCAAGTTCGAGGAGCGGGCTGATCCTTCGGTCAGCGACCTTTCCCTTATGGCTACCCCCTCTGGAGTTGGTATCTCTTCTGAAGGTCGGCGGCGAGCTCTGCCTGGAGGTGCTGCGTCTGCCTGTCTCGGCACTACGTGGGCTTGGACTTCCACCAACGCCCTCACTGTTGTTGTCAACTCCCTCACTGCATCCTCCAGAGCTCGCTGGCGCTGCTGCCATTCCTGAGCGACCTCGTTGCTTGAAGGCGAGGCACTCTGTTCTTCTTGGATTTCACGTCGCTCCTCTGCTACTCCAACACTCCTCGTTGCTTTGATCCTAGCCATAGCAGACAAGTACAGATGAAAATGATGTAATAACTAACTGGAGATTACTAGGTCGCTGTTGGGCCCTCCTTCTAGCGCCAAAAGATGTTGACGTCCTGAAACGGTCAACCAGAGATTCTGGGGCCCAGACGGCGAACTTGGTAATTAATGGTTGATTAATGAAGTTCTAGGTTGGTGGTAATAAGTTCGAATAAAGGAATGTCGGGTTTTGGTAGTTGATCAGATTTAATGAGAAGATAAGAGAAAGAGCAAGTGAAAGAAAGAAGGAACACCAGGATTTTTACGTGGTTCGGTGACTGCACCTACATCCACGGCCACTCTGAAGTAATTCCGGTAGAGTGACAGTTCTTTTGTTTGTTCAGCTTGTCTGTACAGTAAAAATGTCTCCCCTCTTTATAGAGGAAGGGAGCTCACAATAAAAAATACAAAAGAATGTTATACAAGCAACTAGCAACGGCTAGTTTCAACTGCTTCTGACATTGCCATGCTGCATTAATTATACCTGCAGATGTCCTTACTTCATTTAATGTTTCTGGGTAATTGTGTAAACAGTATCTGGCGGAAAATCATGGGAGTTGGTAATTCTGACAGCTTGCTGCACACGGTTTCTCATGAGTAGACTTTTTAGTCAGCCAGGTGTATGCTGGAAAGGAGGTGAGGCGATCTGGAGGTCAACGCGACCTCGCGAGCTCGCAATTGGTGCGACCTCGCGAGCTCCTCGGGCTGAAAGCATTGGCAGGTGACATGCTGAAGAACTGTTGCTGGCTCGCAACCTGGGCGGCCTCATGGTCTGGGCTTGCAGCTGCTGGTTCCAACCTTGGGCCTCCTGGGCCCTTGTTCCTGTTCAAATTAAATAGACATATACTGGCCCAACTGGGCTGGTCCAGAAAATGGGCATAACAGTAACTAAGATGTATTTAATATGGATAAAATATTTTCACACTCACAACTAGCTTCCAGTTCAATAATAATCTCTCTTCCGCGTTCTCCGTTAGCTCAATACGTCAACTACATTGAAATACAGACGCGATTTCCGCTTAGAACATACATACATATCACAAACCTCAATTCCAAGTTAATTTTATTATCGATATAATTTATAAATTCATCCAGGTTATAACGGACTGCAGCACTGCCCAGTCTAGCCTGAGCTGCGAGCTCCGACCAGCTCGTCCAACTCCCCCTTTCAGCGGGTTGCTGTATTCGCCTAGCTTAGTCCGATTCGCAGGCACTGTCCAACTAGCCCTTTACAAGCTACTATCTTAATCCAATTCAAACAGACACTATAACGGGCTGCGACATCACCCAGCTAACTTTGCGAGCTGCCGCTTTAACCTAGCTCGAACAGACGCTGAAAAGGGCTGTGGGCATCACTCGGCTCGCTTTTTGCGAGCTTTTGCCATAATCCAGCTCAACCTTAACTCACGCATATCAAATTTTAGCATTTCTTTTCTAGGTTTCATATTTACACATGTATTAACACATCCCAATCTCATCAAACCTCACACTTTCATATTTCACGAGTAGTTCCAAATCATGGCAAAACAATTGAATTCTATTTAAATCATAAATCCCTCTCTTAACCAAATTTCACATTCATACACACACTAGCATTTCATCAAATATTTTCACATAAAATCGGATTACTACCTCAATAGACTTAAATGCAGAATTTTAACATCTTAAATAGTCATTGAACTACTTCAAATCAACATATTTTCTTAGCTATTTTACTTACCAATTCCTTCTTAGTCTTTTGCCTTACTTTCTCACTTGTTTGATGCTTCAAATCTTTAGATCAAAGCATAAAAATCTCGTTAGATACATGTGTAGTCCATGGACTGTTCTTGACAGTTTTTCACTAAAACTTTTTCATGAAAACTTTAATCCTCCCTCTTAATTCTTACTAGATCTGGCTTGATAATCATCCCAAACTTGTTTTTCACATTTTTATGGCTTGAAAATCCTTCAAAAATGGTGGAAAGATCACTTGGGACAGCCGCTGCTCTCAGATATGATTTCTGCTCTTGTGTTGCCGACAACTTCCTCTCTTTTTCTCTAGATTTTTCTTCTAACTTCACTTTATATAGACCATCACTCCTTTGTAAAATTGCCCTTCAAGTTCTTATCAATTTATATGCATGTCATTCTTTAGAGAATTCTTCATTTTCCCAAACTGTCATTGATATTTCACTTTATTTATAATTTTACCATTTGCTAATAAATTTTTTTTATTTCCATAGGTAAGAGGATATTTTATACATTTCATCTACAATACTAGGTTCGAAAAAAGGGTGTCACATGTAGTGTTCAGTTAGGTGAATGCCTAATTGCCAGAATGCATCTTTCAAATCAATTTTGGAAAAGACGACTGCTCATATCAGTTGTGAGAATAATGTTGTCGTTCTTGGCAGAGGAAATTTGTCATCTTGCAGGAACTGATTCAAAGGCTTATAATCTATAACCAGTCTTTTCTTCCCTCAGACTTTTTCTGATCTTTTCTCAACGTAGAAAGCCTGACATGCCCATGACGAAGTGGTAGGCTCAATGAGACCTTGAGAAAGGAGTTGTTGGCATTCTTCCCTTGCTATTTTTGAGATCAGTAGGATTCATCCCTAAATGAGTTGCTTTTGTAGGATTCACATCTTCATTAAGCCTAAACGGTAGTTTAATAAAAAATTCTAGATTTTTCCATAAAAGATTAAGATTATTGAATTGATCATAACTTTCTGCACACAGCTTTAACAACTTCTCTTAAATTTGAGTGTAGTTGGGAGGTATTGTAGTGATGAAGAACATGTTAGCAATAGAGACAAAAGGTTTAAAATTCCTTTTATATTTGATGCCTGTTGGTAAAATCCTAAAGTTTTCTAACAAACAGTAAATATCTCATCCAATAACAAGATCTTTCCTAAAAAGATCAGTGTCAATGATCTTAGTCCGGATAGTGAGATTAGGAAGAAGTTTAATCTCAATCTTTTTCTTCGTTATGAGCTCACTGTGGAAAATTTTTCCATCAGTGGTCATAAATTTTTCTTTATGCCCGACCCAGTATTCTGATGGTAGGATTTTAGGGTTTATGAAGAAGTTATAACACCCTATATATGTAGATTTTGACATGGAGATGTGGATTGACAGGTGGTCTGTGTATAAGGTTTGAGTTAACAGTGAAGGCATGTTTTGGAGCTTGGACTGACAAAACAGGTTATATCATAAAGGCACTAGGGTATGACTTATCATCTGTAGATGAGTATTAAGATTCTTTGTCGGATTCTGAGGCTGAAATGGTCGGGAAAGCAAAAGCAGTGTCTTTGTCTTTATCTTCCTATTCTGAGAAGAGAGACTAAATGTCTGCATCAGATGGAATACTGACACCTGAGAGTTCTTCAATTGTTTGGACCATCTTTGCAGATTTTGCCTATTTATGGGGACACCTTTTAACAAAGTGACAATTTTTTCCACATGTATAGCACCGAGTACTTTTAGAGTCACGGGTGTACTTTTTTTTTGAAATAGTGGAAGTTTTGCCTCATTTTTTTGTAGCCATCATGGCGTATGTATTTACATTTGGAAAAGGAATGGTAGTGATGCTTTTTCTTTGTTTTATGGTGACACTGTTGCTTGTCTTTGCATTTTATCTTTAGATTTGGACGCTCTCACATCTTTTCATACTTGTGTCCCTCTTTTAGCATATTTGAAAACAATTCCTGAGTGGCACAAAGTTTATCCAGGGATTGTAACGCCATTTGCTGAATCTGCCCTAATGTCAGTTCTTTGAGAGGCCTGTTGGTTGCATCAATCTTCCTTTGGAGTTTATCTTGAAGCTCTATATGAAAAGAATTGATGTATACCTGTATGAGGCACTCATCCTGTGCATCATTAAGGGAATGGTATCTGGATGCCATTTTTCTATAATATCTTTCAAGATCTTCTCTTTTTAAAGAACAACATCTCATTTCAAAGAACTCTTGGCGTTCTCTTCTGTAATATTGCTGAACATCCTAAAAAATTCTCTGAATAATATATATGTTACTGCATGAACATTAAATCATAAAATTCTGATTTGTGTATATTCATCTAAAGACTCGAACTAATGTCTGAGAGATCTTATGAATCTGGACACAAATTCTCTAACAATTTATTCAACAGTTTATTCTGATTTTGCAACTTGCAAATCTAACCAGACACTCATTTTTGAAATTCTGTTCCTCCATTTTTTTGGAGAAATATCATCAAGAGTAAACCAAGGACCATCGATGAGGTTAGAAAGGTTAAGGCTAGGTTGTGGTGATGGAAATTGATTTACGTCTGGAGGTTTTTCCACTATAGGTGTTGGGCCAGTAGTGAATGTTTCATCAAGTGGTTGGTGAGTTGTAGCAAATGATCTAGGAGGATTAGTTCTTGATGCCATAAGCATCTTGGAAATGTTGGTATAATGTTTTTTGTGTGGGTGGTATCTCTGATTCAATATCTGATGAAGAGTCTTCAGTACTGCATACTGAAGAGCTGGTAGATGATATAAATGGTTCTTTGTAGGCAAGTATAGCAGGAGGATGAGATTGTGTTTCTGGTGTTTTGCCTTTATCTCTTAGTGGGGCTGATGGTTTAGACTTTGTGGTTTAAGGTTGCTGGGCTAAAGGGATTTTTCTCAAAAGCATTCCTGTTGACTTGAAATACTTTGAGTCATCTGGTGGTGAATATGGTGGTAAATTGGAATGTGGAAAAACTAGAGAAGAGAAGTATAGGTAGGCTTTTGATATGTAGGTTGGTGGAGATATTGGCTTTTGACTAAAGATGGCAATCGTCGGATGGGCTAGTTTTGAACCCGAAACCTGTTAACTAGTGGAATGCTTCCTACTCGACCTATGATCCGAATGAATTTTCGATTTTCACATCAACTTGATCTCTTTTGGAGCATAATATCCTATATTTGATCCAGTTTGACCTAATATTAAAAAAAAAAAAAAAAAACATACTTTAACATATATGTACGTATAAATTTAATTTCCACTTAATTGTAAATATACATTTTGTTATGAAAAAAATAGCTTACAAGGCCAATATAAACAAAAGTCTTAAAATCAGGGAAAAAGCTCTGTCAAAGTCGAAGTTGTAAGTTTCATGATTTGTAATTGGGTTATTTAGAGACAACATGCTTTTAAATTTATTTTTGGGTTTGTAAATCAGCATTTAGGATTTCGTATGAGTAGTAAAGTTTGAAGATCAAGTCAATGGCAAAAAGGTTGGTTAGAAGACTTTACAATGTAAGTGCTCACATATTCATGGTTTGATGCTTGTTTATGGTCATTCATGTTGTATTTCGTGCGTTAAGAGTATTTGCATGTATTTTTGGAACTTTAGAATTCGATGCATTGAATGTGTCATAATCATATGTTTTTCTTAAATGTTGAATTCCATGAGTCGACTACTAGGGGTATTCTGATCATCTTATAAATCTCTTCTCAAAATGGTTTATTCATGAAAAATGTAGACCTATCTGTTAGCTAATATAGGAAAAAACCACAAGTCAAATGGATGTCAGATGATAAAGAGATGACCAAAATTGTAAAAGCATGCGAGGTTGAACATCATCAGTAGATTGATCGCTATATTACTATAGAGGCAGTAAAATCGGTGGTCATAGTGGTTTGGTCACTACCAAGACCCCTAGGGAATCGCTTAGGTTTGCCCAAGTCTTTCTTTACACAATTTTTTATTTTTTTTTTGTCTTTCCATTTGGGTTCATTTTGAATGTTTTCACTTATTATTTTCTCCAATATATTTTCGACTTTTGACACTTGATTGGAAAGGGTATTTTTATGTTTTTTTTTTTTTTTTCTAAATGTGTATTTTTATTTTTTTTGTCTTATGAAACATCTCATGCATGGAGCCAAGTCACTTTAGAATTTTTTAGATCTTCCCTCATACGATTAGGATTTCATATATGAGATAAATTAAGAATGTTATTAGCTGGTAGGATTCATGTTGGGATACAATTAAATCTTTTCTATTTTTTATTTCTAATTGGACATATTTCCTAGAATAAATTCATTTATTATAGAGAGAGTAATTTTATCTATTTTTAATACTTATATAGAAAAATAATTTATTTGGACAATTAAATTAAAATTGAATGGATTTTGGTTATTCATGTATAGTATCTTTATCAATATTAAAATTTAAAAGTGATTTTAAACAAAATAGTTTATGAACCTGAGTCCAATAACAGATATGGGTTCCATTCAATTTCTTGGCCTTTTTGGGCATATATGTTTTCCTTTTGGATTTCTTAGGCCACTATCGGATTGTAGTTAGAGTAATGATATTTACACCTTGCTAAAGTTGTACACGTACATTCCTTTTGTACACAACCCATTAAAGGTTGTTTTAAAAATTATAAATTTTATAATAAGATAATTATCTCATTTAATAAGGTAAATTTACTAAAGAGGTGTATAAACTGTTTTACAGGGGTATAAATATCAACGCACTTGTAGGTGCTTCAAAGTTATTCAATATTACTAATTTACTATAGCATAAAATTAACTCGGGCTAGGTCCAAATACACAAACCTAACCGAATACCTAGGTTTCTGGATAAAATTTTAGTTTTATCCGGTTAATGGTGTTTGAGTTTTCATCAATAAGCATGTGATTGGACATTTAGGTATCCAATGCCACAATTTTATATATTACTCCTTAATTTTTTAAATTATTCTTAACATGTTATCTTTCCTATATTACTTTATATAATTAAACTGATAATGTTATATTACTTTATATAATTAAACTGATAATGTTATATTACTTTATATAATTAAACTGATAATGTATATATTTTTCACATATCTATTTATATTTTTCACACTTTAACCTCCAATTGTAATTTTAAAATTAAATTCAATATGCATCCATTTAATCGCATTAATTCAATTTAAAGTGACACTTTTATAAAAAATTTTGATATATAAAATAATCTAATCTTATTTATGGTAATTATTAATGATGTCTACATTATGGAGCCTATCTAAGATCACCTATGCACCGTCTATGCCTGATTAGATGGTTTACCACCTACGGAGAGATGGCCCCTGAGCTGTTGTTGACGCGACCAAAAGCCACTTCGATTGACTTTACTAATTGAGATTATAATCCGTCTACATGAGCATGTTCTTTGTCAATAAAGAAGACCTTCTAAATAAGAAAATCTTCAGTGGTGCATATACACATCTCAGGACATGATTTGATCAACTACTCAACATTCTAAACCTATGCTGTTTGGTGAGACGTGAATGAGAAGGTGGCACTCACCACAAGTGTTTTTGTTGAACGGACAGGCCTAACTTCAAGTACATGCTGAATTCAATCATTTATTACCCACTTGTTCGAATTCAAAGATATATAAAGCATTTCACAATGCATTTAGACCGTCAAATCATAAAAAATAATAATAATAATAACAACAATAACAATTAAAAATTCTGCGAGTTGATAACATCAACATAATATTTTTCTAATCCATTACCATTGATAAAAATCTACAAATAATATGAACATACTAAAATACCAAATACAAAATAAAGCAAGTAGATTTCAACCCTCAAACGTTAGAAAGTGCAACAAACTTCTCTCAAATGCGTGCACCCCTTCAAGTATACATTATTATTGAATTATATATGTCTGCAAACTTAGCATTAACTGCCTCCATACAAGGATCCTAACATGAGACAGGGTGAGATTTGCAGCAGCTGGTAGTTTTTCCTTCACGTATCTGTTGCTTCTTATATGTGAATTTAAAAAAAATAATAATAACAGGGGAGTAAGCAATAACTGTTACACATATAAAAGAAACTATCTCAAGCAACAATTTATTAAAATGTGTAGTTAGCATAATGACAAAAATTTAATTTCCCAAAGTAGAATCTATTTTGTTACGACATCATTTGTGAATTGGAAAACCAATTCAACACAATCAAACCAACAAGCAATTCATACCATACATGTAAAAAAAATTAAAAAAAAAAAAAAAAAACGAAACTTTGCAACTGAAAAACAAAACTAAATGCAAGACATGAAAAGGGTATTTTTGTTTTTCAATTTTATGTCAATGTGAAAGTGGAATATTACTTACCAGTAGTGAAAAACTGACATTGGAGTTTGGAGTGAAAAAGATGAAGCGTGGAGGTTGCCTGTGCTGTAAAGCGTACAAGGAGGGTTTTAAATGCACCCACTTGGGTCCGGAAGACAAACGGGTCATACCCGGATAACTTATAACAGTGTGAAGAAGGTGAAGTAAACAGCGACCAGACGTTCGAGGATTGCTTTCGTTTCGTAATCGACACGTTGTTTGCTTCCTGACAACGCCAAACAATAAGTTCATGTATCTAAAACCTTATTATTTACATTATTGTTATTGTTGTTGTCGTTGTTGTTGGTTTTTTTTTTTTTTTAAATAATTTAATTTATTTCATTAAAAATAATTTTAAAATTTTAAGTATTTAAGATCAATTACAAGTGAATGTTAATTTTAGTTATAACAATTGTCGACGTTGGATTTCAGTCGACGAGTAATCAATACCCAATACCTGCAATCAATGTGAGAAAGCACGAATACCAAAAAAGAATAGAGACAAATACCGAGAATCAAATGAGGAACACGGATCTTTTACGTGGTTCGGCAATAATAGGCCTACGTCCACGACTATCTGCCTCTTAAATTCTGCAGAGTGACAGTGTATTATTTATTATTCTCTGATGATGTTACAATGATCTTAATCCCTATTTATAGGGAAAAAGGTGTTACAATTCTGGTTGTAGCAAATCAGGAAAAGAATCCTGGATTAATTACATTCCCAAATAATCAGGAAAAATAAGGAAAATAATTATAAATTAATTATACTTCCTAATATGATTAAATAATATCAGGAAACTGCCTCCATAAAATAAGGAGTGATGTTGATTCGGTTTGACTTCGAATAGACTTCCATATCTGATGAGGAAATCACGGTTTGATTGGGTAACTGCCATATTCGGAGAGAGAATCATGGTTGAATTAGGCAACTGCCTGTTCTGGAAGATACTGCATTCATTATACTTCTGAGCGAGTTGACGTGTCTATGGCGGTCTATGAGTTTGAGCTCGCTGAGAGACGAAATGTTCATGAGACGAGCTGCGGTCTGACTGTGTTCACAAATCTGTTGATGTCAGCTGAGGGATTTACCCGAGCGAGCTGAAGAGTTTGCTGACCTTAGAATCGATAGTGAGCCTCATCTGATGGACTTTGACTGGGTTTTGACCTTTATCGGGCCTTCTTACTGGGCCTGAATTGGGTTTTTATCAGCCCATTTAATGAATCCGAAAAATACATATAACAACAATTAATTTTAAATAGTTTTTATTAATAATTTAAATATTTTATCTATAAATTTATTTAATATAATAATTTATTACCTAATCCCGTAGCATCGAATATAAAATATAACTATTTTTTTGTTTGATTTGAAACTAAACCTAATAAGAGTTGATATTATTTTTTGTCCAATTCTAACTACATCAAACACATCATAATATTAATTTAATTCAATTCAATCCAATTTTACGCATCAAACAAATCTCGGTTAGAATTTGTCATATTCTCTCAAATCCCAATTTTAAAATAATTAAAATAAATGTGGAAAAAAATGTGACCATGTCATTTTTTAGCATGACAAGGACATGTAAATTAATTTATTCAAAATTTGAATGCATTGTCTTTTAAATAAACATTTCACCATAGAATTACAAATACAAAATGCTTCATAATTTGAAATCTTTACTTATATGTCATTGCATGACCTTTTCAAATAATAATAATGCAATATTATTCCCCTAGATCAATACAAAGATAATGTGGTAAACCGTTTTAATAAAAAAATTGAACAAATTTTTCAACAATATAACATTGATTTTGTAAAAAAAAATAATTTTTTATAATTACAAGATAATTAAAAATTTACTCTTATAATACCTGACGATATTATTTCTACAATAAAGACAAAAAACTCTCCATCATATTGTTATTATCGTTTTTTATTTTTAATTCAATATTTTAAGCCTTGATAGTTTTATTATTTTTATTTTTGAGATAACGAAGAGCCTTGATAGTTAAGCAAAGGTTTCTAAGCTTGCAAAACTAAGGTTGACTGTGCCACCCTAATATATTCTCTCTATTTGGCCCTTCGTCTCCACAATTTGTGAAGCATAATATTATCAAGTATCAATGGCTGCTACTGAGGCTGACAAGATCCATGTCTATGCTGCAGTTTCACATGATGAACCTCCTCCCAAATCCAACGACATTCAGGCCATCGCTAAACCTACCCCTGATGATTCTACTTCAACCTCTGAAAAGAATAATAAGAAGAAGAACCTACCGAAGAGAAAAGGTGCTTATTTCTTTTGCTGCTCAAATATTGAATTTGACACTGAGGATGATAAAGCAAAAGCACTTTCGTTATTGGAAAACAGTAAAAAATTTTCAGCCTATTGTTCCAATTTCCATGTGGGTAGTCACAAAAAAGAAGGTAAACTTTCAAAGTAATTATTCTTCATCGACGTACCAATATTGGCATGTTTGAGAGTGTTTTTGCAAGTTGTCATTTGTCAATGATTGCTTTGAAATAGTTTGAAAAATAAAATATTTGGAATAACCTGTAGAGAAGTATTGAGAAGATATCATATTAGCATCTTGTGGTGTATCTAAATCTAATCAAATTTTAATACGTGGAGGAAGAAATCAAAATTAAAGTTTTGCATAATTATTTTGAAGTTTTACAGTCAAATTTCAAAATCTAAAACTTGAATTTCACGAATTTCTCGCTCCACTTATCAAAATATGATTTATGATGCCTATTTAAATTTTGTGAAAAATATTAATGAATGTTTGTTTTTGTTTTTGTTTTTTTAAGGAAAAGAAAAAGCAAACAATTAATGTTTAAGTTTAAAGCATTTGTACAGAAACACTCTCAAGTACGTTGTTATATTATTATGTATTTAATTAGTTGTTGAGGTTTTAATGTTGTAGAAGTAAAACATGTATTTGTAATCAGAAACTTTGTGTTGTATCGGCTGTAATGATATTGGTTCAATAAGATTTGTGTATAGTTTGTACGTACGAATAATTTGGGCAGGATGTAGTGATATTTATGAATGCTGATGTGGGGAATGTCTGGTGTATAATAAGATCCATGATAATCAAGACCGTCAATCTTCAATGAAGAGATAAAAACCACCTTGAATTTGTGTCTGTCCTCCAGGTAAATGTTTAAATCAAATGTTATTTTAATATCAAACATCTTTTTTTACTGCACAATATTAATATAGTTAATGCTCTAGAAAGAATATATTAATATAGTTATTATCGTAGTATCTCCAACCATACTCTCTAAATTTTAGCTAAATTTTAATAAAAATAACAAAGAAGTCTATTTTAGCTAGTAAATTTTTATCAAGTCACTCCAATCATCCTTTGTATTTTATTTAAATATTAATATTATAATAATAAGAGAGTAGAGAGAGAGTGTTTGTTTTAATTTTAGTTAAGTATTAATATTAAAATAATAGAAGATAGGGTTTGATTAGAATTTTTAAATTACTTTATTTGAAATTAAATATTAAAATAATAATAAGAGAGAGTTTGGTTAACATTCTTTATATTTAATTACGGTGATTCAACTTTTATAAAATAGTTAAAAATATAGAGAGTGGTTGAAGTCAATAAAAAATCATACCACTAATTATGTTAGTTAAGGACAATGGATAATTAAGCATGGTTGAAGATTATCTAAGTATAATTAATTAGAGAATGATGGTGAACAAAGTAAATTTAATTGGAGATTCTAAAGTATAGATGATCTTCGTTTTTTTTTTTTTTTTTTAATATGATATTAATGATTAACCTTTTTTTAAAAAAAAATTATAATCATTATTTTATTATATAGCTTAACTAGATTTTACTTCAAATCTTAGTGGTACAATGATAATTATTATATATGCTAGTCAACTGGGGTCCTGGCGACAATTTGTCTATCTAATTGTGGTTGTTGAAACGAGGACATCAATGACAATATTCTAAAGTAATCAAGAGTTCAACATGAACTGACATCTATTATTAAACAAATTATCGAACAACTACTTGAGATTTGGCTTCTGACTAAAGAATAAAGATGGCAATCGTCGGATGGGCTAGCTTTGAACCCCAAATCTGTTAACTAGTGGAGTGCTTCCTACTCGACCCATGATCCGAATGAATTTTCAAATTTCACATCAAACCTGATCTCTTTTAGAGCAGAATATTTTATACCTGACCCGTTTTGATCCTTTATTAAAAAAAAAAAAAAACATATTTTAACATACATGTAAGTATAAAATTTAATTTTCACTTAAACGTAAATATACATTTTCTTATGGAAAAAATAGCTTACAAGTCAATGTAAACAAAAGTCTTGAAATTAGGGAAAAAGCTTTGTCAAAGCCGAAGTTGTAAGTTTCATGATTTGTAATTGGGTTATTTAGAGACAACAAGCTTTTAAATTTATTTTTGGGTTCTTGCAAATTAACATTTAGGATTTCGTATGAGCAATAAAGTTTGAAGATTAAGTCAATGTCAAAAAGGTTGGTTGGATGACTTTACACTGTAAGTGCTCACACATCCATAGTTTGATGCTTGTTTATGCTCATTCATGTTGTATTTCGTGTGTTAAGAGTATTTGCATGTGTTTTTGGAACTTTAGAATTGCATGCATTGCATGTGTCACAATCATATGTTTTTCTTAATAGTGCAATTCCATGAGTCAACTACTAGGATATTTTGATCATTTTCTAAATGTCCTCTGAAAATGGTTTATTCACGAAAAATGTAGACCTATTTGTTACCTAATATGGGAAAAAACCACTAGTCAAACGAATGTCAGATGATAAAGATATGACCGAAATTGTAAAAGCATGTGAGGTTGAACACCGTCAGCAAGTTGATCGTTGTGTTATTGCTGGGGCGGTAAGCCAATGGCCATAGTGTTTTGGTCACTACCACGACCCTACGGAATTGCTTAACAGTTTGCCCAG
The DNA here is from genome assembly GCA_019925255.1 of Litchi chinensis. NCBI lineage: Eukaryota > Viridiplantae > Streptophyta > Magnoliopsida > Sapindales > Sapindaceae > Litchi > Litchi chinensis. The sequence goes on from CM034462.1 coordinate 22,087,287, forward strand.
GTCTTTCTTCGCGCAAATATTTTTGTCTTTCCATTTGGGTTCATTTTGAACGTTTTCACTTCTTGTTTTCTCCAATATATTTTCGACTTTCGACACTTGATTGGAAAGGGTAAATGTGTATTATTCTTATTATTATTATTATTATTTTTCTCATGAAACACCTCATGCATGGAGCCAATTCACTTTATAATTTTTTGAATCTTCCCTTATACGATTAGGATTTCATATATGAGATAAATTAAGAATGTTATTAGCTGGATTCATGTTGGAATACAATTAAATCTTTTCTATTTTTGATTTCTAATTGGACATATTTCCTAGAATAAATTCATTTATTACAGAGAGAGTGATTTTATCTATTTTTAATACTTATATAGAAAAATAATTTATTTGGACAATTAAATTAAAATTTAATGGATTTTGGTCATTCCTGTATAGTATCTTTATCAATATTAAAATTTAAAAGTGATTTTAAACAAAATAGTTTATGAATCCGGGTCCAATAACAGATATGGGTTCCATTCAATTTCTTGGCCTTTTTGGGCATATATGTTTTTCTTTTGGATTTCTTAGGCCACTACCGGATTTTAGTTAGAGTAAAGATATTTACACTCGGCTAAAGTTGTATGTACATTACTTTTGTGCACACCCTATTAAAGATTGTTTTAAAAATTATAATTTTATAATAAGATAATGATCTCATTTAATAAGGTGAATTTACTAAAGAGGTGTATAAACCATTTTAAAGGGGTGTAAATATCGATGAAATTATAGTTGCTTCAAAGTTATTCAATATTACTAATTTACTATAGCATAAAATTATCTCGGGCTTGGTCCAAACACACCTGAACTTGACCGCATGCCTAGGTTTTCGAATAAAATTTTGGTTTTATCCGGTTGATGGTGTTCAAGTATTCAACCACGAGCATCTGACTGGATATTTAGGTATCCAATGCCATAATTTTATATATTACTACTCCTTTTTCGTTTTTTCGATTTCTCTCAGCATGTTATTTTTCATACTTGAAGCACCTGTTGACACATATATTACTTTAGATAATTAAACTGATAATGTTTATATTTTTCACATATCTATTTATATTTTTCACACTTTAACCTCCAATTGTAATTTTAAAATTAAATTCAATATACATCCATTTAATCACATTAATTCAATTTAAAGTGACACTTTTATAAAATTTTTTGATATATAAAATAATGTAATCTTATTTATGGTAATTATTAATGATGTCTACATTATGGAGCCGACCTAAGATCACCTATGCACCGTCTATGCCTGATCAGATGGTTTGCCGCCTAGAGAGAGATGGCCCCTAAGCTGTTGTTGACACGACCAAAAGCCACTTAGATTGACTTTACTAATTGAGCTTATAATCCATCTACATGAGCATGTTCTTTATCAATAGAGAAGACCTTCCAAACAAAAAAAATCTTCAATGGTATATATACACATCTCAGGACATGATTTGATCAACTACTCAACATTCTAAACCTATGCTATTTGGTGAGACGTGAATGAGGAGGTGGCACTCACCCCAAGTGTTTTTGTTGTAAGGACAAGCCTAACTTCAATTACATGCTGAATTCAATCATTTATTACCCACTCGTTCGAATTCAATATAAAGTATTTCACAATGCAATCAGACCGTCAAATCATTAAAAAAATAAAAAAAAACAATAATAATAACAAAATTCTGCAAGTTGATAACATCAACATAATATTTTTCTAATCCATTACCTACAAATATAAAAAAAATCAAGCAGATTTTAACCCCAAACGTTAGAAAGTGCAACAAACTTCTCCCAAATGCATGCACCTGTTAAAGTATACATTATTGTTGAATTATATATGTCTGCAAATTTAGCATTAACTACTTCCATACAAGGATCCCAACATGAGTAGGGTGAGATTTGTAGCAGCTGGTAGTTTCTCCTACATGTATCTGTTGCTTCTTATATGTGAACTGAAAAACAATAACAGGGGAGCGAGCAATAACTGTTACACATATAAAAGAAACTATCTCAAGTAACAATTCATTAAAATGTGTAGTTAGCATAATGACAAAAATTTAATTTCTCAAAGTAGAATCTATTTTTTGGCTTATTAACTATTTTACGTATGTACCATTCAAGCAAAAACCTCCATTGATAAGAAGATAATGAAAATAGTAAAAAACAGATTTATAAATCAAAATGTCTAGAAAGTACTAAGATGTATAATCACAAGATTCATCAAGTTTCAAAATGCTAAGAAATGAAATACATCTTGTACCTTAAAAGAAAGCTCATAGCTATAGCTTCTTATTGAGATAGTCTTTGTACGGGGTGTAATCCAGAGCAATCCATCCACAAATTGTGCAATTGGAAAACAACTTTGAGTTGTTACGAAATTCAAAAGCTCAAGACTAAATAGTGGAGAAGATAGTGTTCACCTCAACTCTTCAGGAACCATCACATTATTAACCAAAAAAGAAAGAAATAAAGATTCAAGTTGTATAATAATACCATGAAAGGGAAATCTTAATTAGAAGAAGTCCGTAAACGCATACCTTATCTATGGCAATTTCCAAACTCAACACTTTTGAAAAATGATAGAAGTTTGCAAGGAATTAAGAGTATTTTTGAGTTTCAACATTTCGATAGTAAAACTGAAGATTAATTTTTGACAAAATCGTAGCATTCAAAGATAGAGATATCATAATACCTCGATATTTTAAAGAATGCAAATTAGGAGTGCCAATCTTCAACTTGATCTAGTTGTAATTTATATCTTCACATAGGTCTAATTCCTCAAAGTAAGAACTTGAAATCTTAATAGTCCTTAGCTTATAACATCCCTTAATCCTCAAGAACTCAAGGATCGAAAGTTTAGAAACAAGATCGTGGAGCCATTCATCCATTATGGGAGTAGCAAATACCTCGATATTTTAAAGAATGCAAATTAGGAGTGCCAATCTTCAACTTGATCCAATTGTAATTTATATCTTCACATAGGTCTAATTCCTGAAAGTAAGAACTTGAAATCTTAATAGTCCTTAGCTCATAACATCCCTTAATCTTCAAGAACTCAAGGATCGAAAGTTTAGAAACTAGATCGTGGAGCCATTCATCAGTTACGGGAGTGGCAAATAGTGTAAGTCTTGTTAGATTATTACAAGAGGCTAAATTGATCTCACATATTTTATTTGGCCTAGTAATTCTTAATGAACGGACATTTGGTGATTTGATATTTAGCCATTCAACTTCATAATTATACAACCACTAACTAGATTCTTAATCATGTGAACATCTATACAAAAACAAAAAAAGGTTAACTTTCTCAAAGAAGATAAATTCAAGTCACTTCTTGGTAACTCCACCTTGCAGCCTTTTAATTTCAATACCTCTAATGATTTTGCAAATAGCACAATTTGAGGTAGATTGTACCAGTGGTACTTATCAACCTATGCACGTCTAAATAAAAGTTTGAGCTTCTTCACATTACATCCAATTGTATGACAAACGCATTGGTTTACGAATGATGTAAATTCTTTGTTATCAGACAAAGGTAGCCTCAATGTGAACTCCTCTTGTGACGATTGCACATTGTTTTTACCATACAATTAAACAACTCATTCTTTTCCTTTGGGTTTTTTAATGTGAACTCCACTTGTGACGATTGCACATAGTTTCTACCATACAATATTAAACAACTCATTCCTTTTCCTTTGGGTTAAATTGTGATATTCGTACAACTATGCACCAATTTTTTTTTTTTTTCCATAGTCGCTTGGTTGCTGGCGCCATTGGTAGGCACCAGCAACCCCCATGCCTTCCTTTGTAAGAGGCATGGGTTCCACACCCCATCCTACTAAAATCCAAATTTATATATAATATAATATTCATAAAATAATACTCATAATAATAGTCGTTTTCTATCATTTGTATGGGTTGACCTTCCACTTCTATGTGGGTCTTCCCTTCACCTCTGTGAGGGTGAATCCCTTCTAATTGGGAGTAGTTCTCCGGGTCATGCCACTAGCGTCTTATCTCGATTGGTTCCGATAGTCCTCTAGATCTATCCCAGGTACAGTTCTTGTATTAATTTTTTTTTCCATCAACTTCCAGAACCGGGTAAGTATGCCAAACTCTTTCCCATGTTTTAGACCAAACACTAGTTTGAGCAACTTCTTTGATCTGGAGAAACGAGAGTATGTGATGTAATATTGATTCAAGCAATTCAGACATCCATCTTGTTCTTATCAATTAAACATATATATATATATATATATGTGTGTGTGTGTGTGTGTGTAGCTACTTAAAAACAACCCATGAAAACATTCATTGCTGATTTCTTTATACCATGCATGTGGTGAAAGGCTAAGAATATACCACTAAATCCAAACACTCTCCACAGTCTAAAGTAGCATCAGCTTTCATTGAAACCAAGAATCCACGCACAGAACAAGTGGGACTCAACAACGACTAAATTGGGAAATATAAATGTATACAATACAAATGGGTTTGAAATAAAAACAACTTAAGTATGATTAAGAATATAATACCCTTAGGCCAAACAAGTCTTTGTGAGTTGACTATGGAAATTGAAGAGTGCTTATGCTCAGAATGCAAAGGGTTCTTTTGGTTTTCTAGAATTATCAAATTAAGAGGCACCAAAGAGACTTTCTTTGATTGAGACGATGCACAATTTTTAGGGTTAGGGTTTTGTTTAGGCTGGAAATTGAAATAAAATGAAAGAAAATATATATATATATATATATATATATATGGGGTTCTTTTAGATACACTTGGATATACATACACTTGACAAAAAAATAAATGCATGATTTCATTCTAAAATATATAATTATAATTTATTATATGTGATTACAAATAAATATATTTGATTACAACTAGAAGGGTGGATTCTGAATTACCCCGAACTTTTGCATTAAAAAAACATCCCGAACTTTCAAAAATACACATTTTCTACTCTGTCGTTACCCTTTCCGTTTGAAAAGTTTACTTTAATCATTAAATGACTTATTTGCCCCTTATTTAGACTTTACTTAATTAAAATTAAATAAATAAAATAAAAAATTTGTTAATCAAATCTCCACCATCCATCTTAAGATGGACGGTGGTGATTAATTTAAAAAATCAAATAAAATTAAAAAATATATATCATAAAATTTGTTCAACAAATCTCCACTATCTATCTTAAAATGGATGGTGGAGATTAATTTAAAAAAAAAAATCATCTTAATTTTTTTTAATTTAAAATAAATTTAGGGGTGGAGATTGAATCTCTATTGTCCATGGAAATTAGTGGATGGTGGAGATTAAATCTCCACTTCACATCATCTTCAAACACATTTATACCTAACATTATCAATCATCTACAATACCCAAGCACCCATCAATTAGTCCAGTGCAAGAATCTAAAACATCTTCAAACATACACAAAAATCATCACATGCACAAAAAATCATTAAAAAAAATTGAGTTCAAAAAATTCATGACAAAATCATTGAAGCCAGTTAGGGTTCGACTCGACCCCAAACTAGGTTTGATTCGAACCTAGTTGTCTGGGATGCAGGAACCCAAACATTTGGGTTCGAATAGAACCCATTTAGGGTTCAAATCAAACCCACATGTCTAAGTTCATGGAACCTAGACATTTGGGTTTGAATTGAACACAATTGTTTAGGTTCTAGAAGAAGAATAAAATGAAGAAGAAGAACAAGGGATGAAAGAGAGTTGGTTGGTATTATGGGGTTTGGTGGAGAGGATGGTAATTGACATTGGAAAGGGTGGTGGTGGAGGATGGTAGGGAGAGAGAGAAGAAGAAGGGATGAAAGAGAGTTGGTTGGTATTATGGGGCTTGGTGGAGAGGATGGTAATCGACATTGGAAAGGGTGGTGGTGGAGGATGGTAGAGAGAGAGAGAGAGAGAGAGAGAGAGAGAGAGAGCCTATTGTTAGTTTTAAATTTTTAAATTTAAGTTTTTAATGTTAATTTAATTATATATATTTCTTATATATATTTTATTATTTTTAAAATTTATCCTAAATGTTTTATTTACTATCTTACCTTTAACCCACTAACGGCAACCATTATTTCAAACGAAAATTCTAATGGCTGGGGGAAAACATATATTTCGAAAGGTCTAGATGATTTTTTTTTTTTTTTTAATATGCACAAGTTGGGGGGCAATTAGAATTTGTTCTGATCAATAAATGTGATCATAATTAGTAAATCAATAAATGTAATTACATTTACTAATTGCAATAATATATCTTTAGTTGTAATTACATATAATAACTTATAATCACACATTTTATAATACAATCACATGTTTTTTTTCTTTTCTTTTCTTTTTTTAGGTCAAGTGTATGTATACTTAAGTGTATACTGGAGTGTGTGTGTGTGTGTGTCTATATATATATATATAAGTTTTTTGAAAAGAAATAAAATAAAATTCTAGAGGAAAGGGAATATTTAAGGATTGAAATTAAGTTTTAAGTTTTCATTCAAGTGTTTACTAACTTTTAGGAATTAGAGATGAATTAAATTAATTATTTTTCTTGTGTTTACTAAATTAAGGAATATGAAAAAAATAAAATTGATTACAAAAATACAATTAAAATGGATTTTAGTGTGTGTATTCAATCTAGAGATTTATTGGAGATTGATAAATTTATTTCTTTTCTTTTTTAATAATAGATTTTGATGGAATTCTTAGATTTTTCTATATTGATTTTAATAAAATTATTTAAGAAATCTAATGAAATCTTTTAAAGAATGGTAATATTTATTATATATATATATTTCCATAAAAATATGTTTAAAATTTATTGAAATTCATCATTAAATGAAATTTGTGAAGTTAATGGCTTTTTGAATACACTTAAATTTCATCGGATTCCAAACAATTTTGAATTTAATGCACATAAATGTTAATGGATTTCATATAAAATACGAAATGAATATATTTAAATTTCAATAGAATTTATTCCAATTAGATTGAATATACCTAAACTTTTAAAATATTTAAAATTCCAATGAATTTTAATTGAATACACACTTTAGTTTTCTAGTTTCATACAATTTATGAATTCTAAAACAACTAAACTCAAACAAAATTGAGTTTATCACTTCATTTTTTATTTTGTGTTAATTTAAACAATAAATCAATGAATGAAATGAGAATTCATGAACTCAGCTGTAACTCAATCCTCCAAAATCATTAGCATATTGGAGAAATACCAAAACACACCTTAAACCTAAATTGACAAAATCAACTAATCAATTTATTGTCATTTTTTTTCTTTTCTTTTTCTTTTTTTTTATGTGTATTATTTGTCAATTTTCAGCAAAATCAATTTGTGATTTTAAACATAAAATAAAAAATAGAGAATTGTATTAAAATTGGAAAAGATTTTTTTTTTTTTTAAAAAAGCCAAAAAATATATACTCATACAATGATGTTGACAAAGAAAATGATGAATAAAATCAAGCATGTATTATTTTTATTTTTTATAAATTAAATTATTGAATTCATCATGCTTATAGGAAGATAAGAAAAACATGATAAGTTGAAAAAAAAATTGCAGAGAATAATAAACAAAAGAGAATGATGTAAAAAGAGATATATATTTGTAATTCTTTTTATGAAAATTGGTAGATGATATTTTAGTAAAACCACATATATTTATTTTCTATTTATTAAGAAACCAATCTTGATTCTTAGGGTGAAAGGGGGGTGTTCCGTCTCCAATAAGAACTTAATTTTTAATTAGATACAGGGTCTACGTAATTTAATTAAAAAAATATTAGCAAACATAGAAATTTATAAACAAGGAATTAAAATCTATTTCCTTTTTTGGATTCCTAATTAGTAAATATATTATAAAAGTCACAATTGAATATAACTAGATTTGAATTTAAATTAAATACAACCCCCTTCCTGACTTTGTTTGATCAAGAATTAAATTTCATTAATCTCCTAATGATCCCCAATTAATAAATAAATATACTCCTAAGAAAAGAATTACGAATTCATCTGGTAACGAGAATATTAATTGGGCCGTACGGGCCCAATAAGAAAAAACCGAACCTAATAAGGTAAACCGACACCGTATCACCCTATAAAACAAAGTCCCATGTTGCATCTGTCTTGTTTGATTCGATAACGCACACGCACTCTCTCTCTCTCTCTCTCTCTCTCTGTTTTTGAGTGGCTAAGCCGAGGTCTAGGGTTAGGGTTTTACGATATCTCCAACACTCGAAATTGTATCCAATGGACCCAACCAAGAAACGCAAGCTGGACGAGAACGGCGCCGCATCTGCCGACCCCGACTCACTCACCAAACTGACACCGTTAGATTCGCGCAAGATCATCGAGCGTCTCTCCAACGATCAGCTCCTCGACATCCTCTCCTCCGCAGTCGCCCGCCACCCTGACGTCCTTGACGCCGTCCGATCGATCGCCGACAACGACCCCACCCAGCGCAAGCTCTTCATCCGTGGCCTCGGCTGGGACACCACCACCGAGAGCCTCCGCGGCATCTTCTCCGCCTACGGCGAGCTGGAGGAGGCAGTCGTGATTCTCGACAAGGCCACCGGCAAGTCGAAGGGGTACGGATTCATCACGTTCAAGCACATCGACGGCGCCGTCCTGGCTCTCAAGGAGCCGAGCAAGAAGATCGATGGGCGCGTGACGGTGACCAACCTGGCCGTGGCGGGCAACTCGGGCAACACGAACAACAACCCGGTGGACGTCTCATTGAGGAAGATATTCGTCGGGAATGTCCCCAACGACATGTCGGCCGACAAACTGCTGGCGCACTTCGCTTGCTATGGGGAGATTGAGGAGGGCCCATTGGGCTTCGACAAGCAGACGGGGAAGCCAAAGGGGTTCGCTTTGTTTGTTTACAAGACGGCGGAGGGGGCTCAGGCCGCCCTCGTTGACCCCATCAAGACGGTGGATGGGAAACAGCTGAATTGCAGGCTTGCTGATAATAAAAAGGCCAAGTCTGGGCCGGACGCCGCTGGGCCTGGGAATGTGAATGTGAATCATCATGGTGATGGGATGGGGATGGTTCCTCCTTCTGCTCCTGGCTCCTATGCTGGTGGAGGAGGACCTGGTTCGTATGGGCCCTTTTCAGGTCCGCCTCCTTTGGGGCATCATCATATGGGCTCGTCGATGGGTGGACCGGGGCAGGTGCCTTCTTCATTGAGTGGTGGTGGGTATGGTGGTCCTTATGGTGGTTATGGTGGGCCTGGCTCAACCGGGTATGGTGGTGGTGGTGGTGGGGGTGGTTCGTCGTTGTATAGGTTGCCGCCTAGTTCTGTTGGAATGCCTTCTGGTGGGTATCCTGATAGTGGGCATTATGGGTTGTCATCTGCGTCTTCGGGATATCCTAGTCAGCATCACCAGGCAACGGGATCATCTCCTGTGCCTAGGGTTCCTCCGGGTGGAATGTATCCTAATGTGCCACCTTATTATTGAGGTAGTCTTCCTTTGATTTCGATATTATGTGGTTTTCGTATTGTGGAAGTGTGCTTCTTGTGTTTGCCCTTGTTATTGATGCTTTCACTAGGACCTTGGAGTTGTTTTGTCCAATTTTTTGAATTGTGCTCGTATTGAGTTGTTATTGTTAAAGTCTTGATTGTTGCCACTCGTGTCATGATGATGCTTGTTTTTGGGTCAATTAATTTTTTTCTTGTGCTTTTTGGCTTTGGTTTTTGTTGAAGTTTTATTTCATGCTTTTCTGGCTGTATGTCTGTATTATTTGTCAAAGTGTTACTTTCAATTACTGTTTGAAAAAATTTTGATTGGCATTTTGGTTTTACTAACAAACTACCAATATGGGGTGATATAGTCCTGGGTGCTGATGATGCCTTTGGTGGTATTTTGTAATGCATTATTCATTATCTTGCATTGTTCTTTGAAACTTCATTTAGGTTTTACTTTGATTGTTTTCATGTTGGAATGAATTTGGTACTAATTGGATTTTTTGGGATTAAAAACTGCTGTATGTTACCAGAGTCCCCACTTCAATGTAGTGTTCTAGTTCACAGGTTTTGGGGTCTAAAATTTGAAACTTTGCATGTAATGATTATATTCTTGTAAATGTTTTGCTGGTGTTTTAACAATAATAAGGAAAAGGAAAGACCATGTTAGCAGGAGATAAGTTCTAGAAATCTGCATTCATTTCAAATATTCTCATATTATGCTCAGTATATCATATTCTGAAATTTCAACTCAACATGAAAATGTGTTTCTTATGTTAGTGGTTTGTGATTTAGAACTAGATTAATTGTTGTGCGATACTTTGCGCGAAGTAACAAATTTTATGAGGCGATTTTTTGTTCATATCATGCTGAGTTGCCTGCATTTTGATTCTATTTTATGAAATTATGATTCAAGTGAAAGAGTATTTATGAACCAACTTAATTGGACCTTATAAAGAAAATTACTGGCCTACTGTTCATGGTTTCCTATAATTGTGTTCACTTTCTCTCTGTAACCCAGTTGAATTGGCTTGGTTTTCTGCATGCAAGGCAAACTATATGGTCCATCAGTCTGATGACACTCTGCTGGAATGCCACCGAGTTTCTTGCTGATTTTGTATATTTTGGCTGCTTTAATGAGTTTGGGGCATGTGCTTGTTTGGAACTTGAATATTAGATAGTTATTTCTGCCTATTATGTTCTAAAACCTAAATTTTAAATTTAGGCTTGGGTTAGACTTCTTGCCTTAATCATGCATAAGTAGATAATATGTACATGCGTGTACATATTATCATCTCCATGTCAACCATATGAGGTTAAGTTTTATGTTTATGACTTGTAACTAGTATCTCTGGTTATTATTTCTCCAAACACAACTTATAAGGCAGTCTTTTGCAAAATAAAGACTCTATTGTTTTGCAGAAGTTTCATTTAATGTGATGAATTCTTCACGGTGTGTTGGAGGTGTTTTGCTTCTTGACATTAGTGTTTGCATGGTCTTTCACATGTATGTAGCCACTGTGGTTGTTTTGTTTGCATGACATGTACAAATAAAACCTCTATTCATTGTTGCAGAAGTTTCATTTTATGTGATGAATTCTTCATGTCATGTCCAAATAAAGTCTTTATTTTTCTTTTTTGCAGAATTTTTTATTCTTGTGATGAGTTCTTCGTGGCATGTTTGAGGTTCTTTGCTTCATAACATCATTATTTGCGTTGGCCTTTCAAATATTTGTACTTGCCACGGTGGTTGCTTTGTTTGCATGACATGTTCTCATATTAGGTTATCAAATATAATCTCAATTTTTGGCAGAAATTTCCATGTCTGGTGATAAATACTTAATGGTATAGTGGAGGTTTGTTGCTTCACAATAATATGGTTGTCTGCATTGGCCTTAGAAATGTATGTACTTACCACTGTGGTTGCTTTGTTTGCATGACACATTCTCTTATTAAGCAATGAAAGAAGTTCTGATATATGTGTTTTGATAGTTTGTTGTGGCTATTTGCTGTAATTTACCATGAACTTTGTTTTGTTGATGATTTGGAATGATGAATTGAGTTGTGAATGGGTGTTTGATTCAGGTGTATGACAGCTTGTTGGACGCAGATGCTTGTAATGGTTCTGGTGATTGCGTAATGCAGACTATATGAATGTATTAGCTATGCTTTTACGGGCCACTTCTTCGCTTGATGTCTTGATCTGCACTTTAAGATGTGGTTTATATCTGAGTGCTGCTTGTCCAAATGGCTGATTTAGACTAGTCTATGTATTTATCTGAGGAACCAATTTGCTGTTTTGAGCTTTTAAATATTAATATAGTTTTAGTTGGTACTAAGAGCTACATTTTTAAGTGTTATACTTTGTGTATGGTTGCTCTTCTGATTTTAGATGCTAAATTTTCTTAATGGTAGTAATACAGCTTTTATCTTTGAGTATTCCATTTGGTACTGCAACAAAATTTACAATTGTGATGCATGTTACTTGTATATGTCCTTGTGATTATACTAGTACAGGCAAATTGGCTTTTTATTTTTTTTGGAAATTAAACGATGCAATTATTTGTAATAATGAAATTCAGATTTGAACTCGGTGAACTGAAACTTTGATACCCTTAGCTCGGTTAGTCCTTGCCCAAATTTCAAGTTGATGTGTTGCTGATTAACCCTGTTTGTTCAGTCATTACATCCAAGGATGTCTTCAGATATTTAACGAGCTTTGCCAGTGAAGTTACCAGATCTATTTTCTGTAGTAGCCCCAATTTGTTGTTGTCCTTTGACCTGCCTCTGATTTTTTTTTTCCCTACCCTCTATACTGGTGTTTTAACTGCTTTGGTTGTATTCTTGTATTGGTTTGTCTTTGTGAGGATGATTCTATCTCAAATGATTTGTTTTCTCCTCTGTTTTCATTCATGGGATTTGTAACTGTGCTCAGATCCCAGAAAATTTATGTTGTGAGAGAAGCAAATTAATGTAACATGAATGTGTTTGACTCAGAGTTCAGTTTTTATTGGTGCTGATGATGATTGGGAAAATGTGTATGATGCTAAATCTTGGTGTTACCTGCCATTTTAGAATATTTCCACGGAACTAGGTTGTCCTTGAATTTGCTCTTTGAAACAGGGTGAAGTGTTTATTGTTATTTTTTTGTATGAGACATCTGACGGAGTGATTCATTCTGCTTCAAGTATGTGTTATGAAGTTGCCAAGATGCTCATGGAAAATTCTGTCAACTTTTTTTTGTCGTCACAAGTATCAATAAGAATATTGTTTGGTTGTCATGATATCTGTGATCTGTAATTTCATGTAACCAGTGCAAGTTGAGAATTCCTGGTTATAAGCCGTTGGACGAACTTGATCTGAATGATTGTTGGGATGTACAAGTTCCGCTCATAATGTGAATAAGTGTTGTTTTGACTTAAAAAGTATGTATTTCTATGCTTTTGGGGTGTCTTATGACTAAAATTTTGGTCTAATAATTGTTTGGGAGTGATTAGATAGATCCATTTAGTGGAAAGTTTGTATGGACATGATGTTTGATTGTCTTGAATAATTGTCTGGAAGAGGATTCTATCAAGCGACGTGATTTCTGGTGAATTACCTAGTAAAATGTCCCTAGAAATTTTCTTAAATGTGCGTACAGTCAAGTTATCCCTAGTTGATTCAGTACAGAGATTTTTATGTTTCTTTATAATGTAGATGCTAATATCGTCCTTGTTTGTATGATAAATTAATGAATATGCAGTCAAGTTTAAAAAAGGTCGTTGGTCAGTTGTTAAGTTGTACATTTCGTTTTTGGACATGGTTTTTCAAATTACTTGTTAACAAGGAGCTCATACCTAACCAGTTGTGGATTTTTTTCCGATCCTGTTTTGGTTTTTGTTGTGGTGTTTTTGGGGTGGAACATGTGATGACAAGCTGAGTTGCTGCCCGATGCCTAGTGGTTTGCCAAAGGCATCTTAAGGGATCAAGTGGGCTGCTGGAAATGAAGCCTAAAATACCGTAAACTTTATACATGGCATTCTGAGTTATCTCCATTGAGGCTGGCATTATGCGGGTGTCAAAGTGGCTTTAAGCTAAGTCATTATTCTACTCCAGATTCACTTTGGTCTCTGATAAGTTGTAATTTTGACTTGTGTTTACTATGAGAAACCGGATTATTCAAGATTCCTTAAATTGTGGAATTCGGGCAAAATTTGTTGTATCCCACTTGACTGGTTTTAGTGGCAACATTGATTAGACTTTACCCTGAAGACTAGTTTCACCTCGAACCCATTACTCTGCACAGATAAACCTGATGGATAGATGAACGATAACTTATTTAAGCTTTTATGTATTTAAATTGTTGACTTTATACAAGGTGTCATATTCTGATTTCAATTCAGAGGAATCCTATTATAACTTAGTGAGAGCAAAGATGAAAGCTTGATCAGACACGCTTAAATATCATGTGACTTGGAATGGCTGCGGGTTGGGTTCGGGCGGATCACAGAAAAAATATTATACCGACACCTGCAAAGCTTCACGGGTTTTGGTGCGGGTGTGGGTGGATCTGAATTCCACCCGTAAATATTATTCTGCACGAGTTTCACGGGTTCCGGTGGCAGGTGTGGGTGGATCTGAATGCAACTTACAAACCGGTGGCTGCTGTGGGTGGATCTGAATGCAGCTTACAAACCTGCAACATTGAGAAAAAGAAATTTCGTACTAAATTTTTTACTAAGTTTTGTCCTCTAAAATCATCTAAGCATAAATGATATAATTTTTAAAACCTAAAAATAACATCAACCACAAAATAGAATTAAACTTAATAATCCAACCTAAAAGAATTAAGTTGTAATATCAATATAATAAATTTAAAATAAAAGACATAATTACGTAAATCTTATAAATTCAAATGCAATATAAAAAATGTTAAAGCATTGGTTAAATACAAAATAATTTTGAACTTCAAACAATATATATAACTAACAAATGCAAAAACTTTCATAAAATTAACAAATATAAATTTTATTTCATATTTATTTATTGTTGTTATTATTATTATTATTATTATTGCATCTGAACCCATTTCGGATTTGAAATTTAGCATTTATGTCCATCTATGAACTCATTTAATTAAATCCACAGTGGTCCATTGTAGGTTGAAATTGGTTACTTCACACGTGAAATTACCATCCCTAGATGCAACATTTTAAGCTATTTTTGAGGTCTAAGAAGATTCCCCTTCTTCTAGTCTCCTATCTTGCACGTTATCAACCAACTCCTATAATAACCAAAACCCAACATTCCTTTGATAGTCTGCTCTTGTTGACCTTCAACTTTTTCATGTTGTCCTACAGAGCTGTGATATTTCTTCTACCATTCCTTCAATTTGTTTTTCCATAAAGAAAAGACATTTTACAAGCCAACAGTTTTCGTAACATAAAAGATGTACTACCAAAAAAAAAAAAAAAATCCTTAATGGTGTTTAATAATCTTCTAAAAGAAATATAGATTTGAATTTTCAATTTCTAAATTATCTCTCCATCCATTAGATGATTTTTGTATAATGGATATTTGTAACGTTTTTCTTTCTACATTTATTCAACTTAATGGTGTTTAATAATCTTCTAAAATTTGATAGTGTATGAATTTTTTTGTTCTTAAACTATACTCAGTGGTTAAAAGTGATAAAGTTTAACGATAATCCTAATTTCTTCCCTATTGTTTGATATAATCGTTAATTATCCCTGTGTCGTTTTCCATAAATCTAAAATACACCTTTCCATTAGTTTTTGTTAGAAAATGTTAGCAGACAGCAAAAAGATCCATTTACCCTAAAGATATTTAATATAATAATATTAAAAATTATTAAAATATGATAAAATAAAAATAAAAAGGCAAAATAAATTATTAAAAAATTTTAATATTGACCATCCATCTCTATGATGGATGATAGAGACTAATTTTAATATAAATTTAAAAAAATATTTAAAAAAAAAAAAAATTAAAGCATACATTTTTGGGTTTCCGATGGAAACCCATAAAAATGGGTTCCTTCCAACCATTGGAAACCTAAATCCAGCTAAAAGAAAAGCTAGAAAATCATCTTCTTCAACCATCATCAATGACTAAACCAAACCCAATTCATCTTCTTCATCTAGTTCATTATCTTCAACCATTATCAATGCTTAAATTATCATCTTCAACCATTAATGAAAAATTGTTCTTCGTCAGCGATGAAGAATAAATGAAAAGAAATAAACAAACAAATTGTTCAAAATTTTTCTTCATTGTACAAAAAAAATAAATAAATAAAAAAGATTGTTTCTCATGAATGAACCCAGATCTTCGAAGATTTGGGTTCATTCATGAAAAACAATCTTTGATCTGGGTTCAAATATCACATCAATTTGGGTAACTTAGTAAGAGCAAAGATGAAAGCTCGATCAAATATGCTTAAATACCCTGTGACTAGGAATGGCTGTGGGTTGGATTCAGACGGGTTTGCTCAAACTTGTACCTGGACCAACGAAAAAATATTATACCTACACCTATGAAACTTCGTAGGTTTCGATGGCAGGTGTGGGTGGTCTGCATCTAACTTACAAACCAGCAACATTTAGGAAAACAAACTTCATACCAATTTTTTTACTAAGTTTTTTCCTCTAAAATCATCTTATAAGCATAAATAATATAATTTTTAAAGCCTAACAATAACATCAACCACAACCACAAGATATAATTAAACTTAATAATCCAACCTAAAAGAATTAAGTTATAATATCTAACATAATAAATTCAAAATAAAAGACCTAATTACGTAAATCTTATAAATTCAAATACAACATAAAATATGTCAAAGCGTTGGTCCAATACAAAATAATTTTGAATATATATATATATATATATATAACTGACAAATGCCAAAACTTTAATAAAATTAAAAAATATAAAATTTATTTATTATTTTATTTTTATTATTATTATACTTTATTTATTTATTTTTTATTTTGGCATTTTAACCCGTTTCAAGTTTGAAATTTAGTATCCATATCTACCCACAAACTCATTTAATTAAATCCACATTGGTTCATTGTAGGTTGAAGTTGGTTACTTCACACGTGAAATTACCATCCCTAGATGCAACATTTTAAGCTATTTTTGAGGTCTAAGAAGATTCCCCTTCTTTGAGTCTCCTATCTTGCACGTTGTCAACCAACTCCTATGATAACCAAAACCTAACATTCCTTTGATAGTCTGCTCTTGTTGACCTTCAACTTTTTCATGTTGTCCTACAGAGCTGTGATATTTCTTCTACCATTCCTTCAATTTGTTATTCCATAAAGAAAAGGCATTTTACAAGCCAACAGTTTTCTTAACATAAAAGTTGTACCACACACGCCGCCTCCCCACCCCCCAAAAAAATCCTTATTAATAATCTTGTAAAAGAAATATAGAGTTGAATTTTCAATTTCTAAATGATCTCTCCATACATTAGATGATTTTTGTATAACAGATATTTGTAACGTTTTTTAATAAAATAAAATAAATATTTCTTAAATATTTATTTTATTTTTATTATTATTATCATTCTTTTGCATTTGAACCCGTTTCGGATTTAAAATTTAGCATCTACTAACCACCGTTAACTTTAATGATTAAAATGCAGTTACTTTTTGATCCATAGAGATTAATTTACCCTTAATATTTATTTTCTTATTTCTTAAATATTTAATTAATTAATTTTAACAAATTATGGTTTTTTGTTTGATTTTTCATTAATTAATTGATTTTTGATTAATTGTTATTAAATTTGATTCAAAATGATATTGGTTGAATAAGAGATCTGGAAAATGTCCACATAAAAAAATTTGTTGTAATCAATACATATTTTGGTAAAATTAATGAATTAAATATTTAAGAATTAGTTTTTTTTAAAAAGTTAATTAATTAAATATTTAAGAAGTAAGAAAATAAAATTTAAGGGTAAATTTATCTCTATGGGTAGAAATGTAATTGTATTTTAACTTTTAAATTTAATAGTGGTCAACAGTTAGTGATCAACAGTTTAATGTGGAGTTGGTATAATTAAGCCAATACCTTAGGGTGGAGTGTAGTTTCATATAAAGTTAGGGGAGTTAGTACAATTTACCCAATATTTTATCTTTATTACACAAATTGTTGAATAAAAATTTGCAAATAAATTTCTTAAAAAAAAAGGTGCAAATGAGTATAAAATTGTTTTGGATAGGTTAACATACATAAATGTGTCCCACCAGTCTATGTAATATCCTTAGCTGTTGTTTCTATATAAACATTCATAAGTCCTTGCGGGTGTGTTAAACTTTCACAACCATAACTTGTGAATCTGAATCCAACTTACAAACTTTCACAACCGCACATGCGAAACTTCTCGGGTTCCGGTGGCAGGTGTGGGTGGATCTGAATCCAACTTACAAACCTACAACATTTAGAAAAAGGAACTTCATACCAATTTTTTTACAAGTTTTTTTCCTTAGAATCATCTGTTAAGCATAAATAATATAATTTTTCAATCCTAACAATAACATCAATCACAAAATAGAATTGAACTTAATAATCCAACCTAAAAGAATTAAGTTATAATATGATATATATCTGTCAACGAATTCATTTAATTAAATCCACACTAGTTCATTGTTGGTTGAAATGCATTACTTCACGCGTGATATTATCATCCCTACATGCTGTCCTACAGAGCTGTGATTGTCTGCTCTTGATGTGACACTCCTATAATAACCAAAACCTAACATTCCTTTGATTGTCTGCTCTTGTTGACCTTCAACTTTTTCATGTTGTCCTACAGAGCTGTGATATTTCTTCTGCCATTCCTTCAATTTGTTATTCCATAAAGAAAAGGCATTTTACAAGCCAACAGTTTTCTTAACATAAAAGATGAACTGCCCCCCCCCCCCCCCCCCCCCCCCCCCCCCCCCTCCCAAAAAAAAAAAATCCTTATTAATAATCTTCTAAAAGAAATATAGAGTTGAATTTTCAATTTCTAAATTATCTTTCCATCCATTAGATGATTTTTGTATAGTAGATATTTGTAACTTTTTTCTTTCTACATTTATTCAACTTAATGGTGTTTAATAATCTTCTAAAATTTGATAGTGTAATGAATTTGTTTTTCTTAAACTATAGTTAGTGGTTAAAAGTGATAAATTTTAGTGATAATCTCAATTTCTTCTCTATTGTTTGATATGATCATTAATTATCTCTCTATGGTTTTCTATAAATCTAAAATACCCCTTTCCATTAGTTTTTGCCAAAAAATGTTAGCAAGCAGCAAAATGATCTATTTACCTTCAAGATATTTAATATAATAAAATTAAAAATTATTAAAATATGATAAAATAAAAAAATAAAAAAAATTATAAAAAAAAATAAATCTTCACCGTCCATCTCTATAATGGACTACAAAGATTAATTTTAATATAAATTTAAAAAAATTTAAAATAAAAAAAATGGAAGTATAGATTTTTGGGTTTCTGATGACTGAAACCCATAAAAAATGGGTTTCCTTCCAACTTCTGGAAACCTAGATCTAGTTAAAAGAAAAGCTAGAAAATCATCTTCTTCAACCATCATCAATGCCTAAACCAAGCCCAATTTATCTTCATCTAGTTCATTGTCTTTAACCATCATCAATGCCTAAATTATCATATTCAACCATCAGTGAAAAATTGTTTTTCATTAGCAATGAAGAATAGAGCATGAAGAACATCTGTTCTTCATCGTAAAAAAGAAAAGAAATAAACAAATAAATTGTTCAAAATTTTTCTTCATTGTAGAAAAGAAAAAAAAATTGAAAAAAAGATTTTTTTTTATGAATGAACCCAGCTCTTCAAAGATCTAGGTTCAAATATCACATCAATTTGGGTAACTTAGTGAGAGCAAAGACGAAAGGTCGATCAAATATGCTTAAGTGCCATGTGACTCAGAATGGCTACGGGTTGGGTTCGGATAGGTTTGCTCAAACTTGTACCCAGACCAACGAAAAAATATTATACCTACACTTGCGAAACTTCACAGGTTTCGATGGCAGGTGTGGGTGGATCTACGTCCAACTTACAAACCAGCAACATTTAGGAAAACAAACTTCATACCAATTTTTTTACTAAGTTTTTTCCTCTAAAATCATCTAATAAGCATAAATAATATAATTTTTAAAGCCTAACAATAATATCAACCACAAAATAGAATTAAACTTAATAATGCAACCTAAAAGAATTAAGTTATACTATCTTAATAAATTCAAAATAAAAGACATAATTACGTAAATCTTATAAATTCAAATACAAAATAAAATATGTCAAAGCATTGGTCAAATACAAAATTGTCAACGTTGGATTTCAGTCGACGAGTAATCAATGCCCAATGCCTGCAATCAATATGAGAAAGCACAAATACTAAGAAAGAACACAGACAAAAACCGAGAATCAAACAAGGAACACAAAACTTTTACGTGGTTCAGCAACAATAAGCCTACGTTCACGACTGTCTATCTCTTAAATTCTGCAGAGTGACAGTATATTATTCAATGTTGTCTCTCTGTTACAATGATTTTAATTCCTATTTATAGGGAAAAAGACGTTACAATTCTGATTATAGCAAATCAGGAAAAGAATCCTGAATTAATTACACTTCCCAAATAATCAGGAAAAATAAAAGAAAGAATTATAAATTAATTACATTTCCTAATTTGGTTGAAATAATATCAGGAAATTACTGTAATTATCTCGAGATAAAGTTGATTTGAATTTGAATTTGAGTAGATCTCTATATATGATGAGGAAATCACGGTTTGACTGGGTAACTGCCATATTCGGAGAGAGAATCATGGTTGAATTATACAACTGCCTATTTTTGGAAGATACTGCATTTATTACGCTTTTGAGCGAGCTGCTGTCTATGGCGGTTTGCGAGCTTGAGCTCGCTAAGAAACGAGCTGTGCATGAGGCGAGCTGCGGCCTGGCTGTGTTTATAGGTCTGCTGATGTCAGCTGAAGGATTTACCTGAGCGAGCTGAAGAGCTCGCTGGGCTTAGAATCGATACTAGGCTTCATCTGATGGGCTTTGACTGAGTTGACTTCATTGTTCCTTCTATCAGGCCTGAGTTAGGCTTTTACCAACCCATTTTAATAAGTCCGAAAAATACATATAACATTAGCCCCCCAGGTCTCAGTTCGTTCTGCGAGCTGGGAGCTTGAGCTAGCTGGTAAAAGTTGGTTTCTTCGGCACGCTAACTTGAATAACCGCCTTTGCACCTTTTCAAATTCCACATTTTCAGTTGCGACACGTGGCAGTCATGCAGGGGGTAACTGAAACGACGCCTGCACATCCCTTACACACGCATTTAATGCGTACGTCTTTTCAACTGACGGTTGCATGATTGCACGACCGTACTTCGCTCTGTACCATTGGATTAATGACGGTTACATTACACAGAGATCTGACGGCTGGGGTTCGAGATCGCTTGTCTATATAAACTGATGAAGACCCTTACATTTTCTTCTTTATCTGTCATTTTCTCTTAAAGCAAACAAGCAACCAAGAAACCAAGAGACCAAGTTCAGAGAACTTCTAGTCATCGTCTTCACATCTTCCATCAGCGATTCAAGGTAACACCTTCATTATTCTGAGTCTTCTGTTTATTGAACATGGCTTTTCTTCTTCTGTTGGTTTGATCTGGTTTTTTACTTGTTCACGACTGGACTACTATTTGTGACTTGTAATGCATGCTTGACTGTTGATTTAGGATTGTTGTAGTCTTGTTAGCTCGCAGGTCGTTGCTTTTGTTGACTGAACCCTCCATTGCATAGTCTGACTATTTTCTTTTGTTCAGATGTCCTCAAGCGGAGCTCGCAAGGGAATTATTCCGAGCAGTGAAGCTCGTGAGCGAGATGAAGCCCGAGCACATGCTAGACAGGGAAGAGAAGCTCGGGATACATTTGCTTACCATCCTT
Source organism: Litchi chinensis (assembly GCA_019925255.1). NCBI lineage: Eukaryota > Viridiplantae > Streptophyta > Magnoliopsida > Sapindales > Sapindaceae > Litchi > Litchi chinensis. Next base: position 22,108,797 of record CM034462.1, read on the forward strand.
CATCGTTAAAGCGTCATGAGGTGGAAAGACTTGTCACTCAATTCCACATCCCTTTGGGTTGTCGTGCATTGCTACCTGATTCAAAGAATCATGCATGTTATCCACCAAGGGGATACATCGCCGTCAGTGTTCAACATTTCGAGCTAGGGCTACGGTTCCCCATTCAACCGTACTTGATTGCATTTCTTAACAAGGTCAAGCTCGCACCATTCCAGTTAACTCCAAACTCCTACGCACAGCTGACCTCGCTGGCCATGGCCTTCCTCAGGAACGGCCTTCCTCTCCCTACTCCAAAAATTATACAGCAGTTCTACTCCTTCAAGGCTTTGAGCGTAGCAGAAGGAGAGAAACCGGAGGGCATTTATTACCTCACAGCCCGTCCGTCGCAATATAAAGATCTCTTGCCCAAAGGAGAAGCGAAAGGCAAGTCCAACGTCGGGCCGTACAAGACGAGCTGGTTCTATGTCTCGTGTCCCTCCCTTGTAGGTCTCCAAAATTTTAGCTATTCTCTGGAACCAGGTATGCAGGATAATATATTACGAGCTGAACCGAGCTTGTTGTTTTGTTTTCTAAAAATGTCTTGCTTTGCAACGCAAAAAATGGACGAGTCTCCTCTCAGCAGCGAGGAGAAACGAGCTCTTGACAAGCTCGCAAAATCAGAGGACGCGGGCATCAGTAGTAAATTTGACGATGTTGTCCTTAGAGCTTACGGCCTTACTCCTCCTAAGGAATCCCCTCTTCTGCGATCTGAGGAGGACATAGGCAAGACCGGCGATAACCCTAGACTTCCTTCTGTTTTTGAAGTTCCAGTTCTGGTGGGGGACACGCCTGCTCCCCGACCTCTGCAACCAGTCTCTACATAAGCAGCGGGTACAACTCGTCCACCTTCTCCAGCTCAGAAGGCTTCTACCCAAGATGCTCCTGCTCGCGCCTCACCTAAGGTGAAATCGTCTTCAGCTCGCGCCCCATCAAAGGGCGCATCTCGAAAAATTACTCCTACAGCTTCTGCTTCAGTTCGGACAGGATCAGACCCAGCCCACGCAACTCCTGTGGTGCAGATAGATTCACCCTCCTCCCCACATCATACGTCTACCTCAGAGGCTTCACTATCCGCTCCGGTAGCGCTCCAACTATTGTTCCTTCCTCTGGGCGAGTTCCAGCCAATAGGAAGAAGCTTACACTTATGAAATTCCCTTCTGAAGGTTCTGTTCCACCTCCGGCCTCTTCGACCACTCCAGCTAAAAGACCTGCTGAGGCTTTAGTCACTCCTGCTGCTCCTTCAAAACGCTCAAAGCCATCTGCTAAGGACCAGGTTCCTGTGGCTGTCGCTCCCAGCGAAGTGTCACTTTCAACCGCACCTGCGGACCTTCAGTAGATTCTGCATCAGAGCTCGCAGCCAGGGGAGACTCTTCCTAAAGTCACCCCTCAACATGGAAAAGGGGCGGTTCTTCTACGGAAAGAAAAGGAAATTTCCTCCGAGGTCGCTCCCAAGGCAGCCGGGGCTGGCACCAGTAAAAGAGTAACTAAGCGCACCGTTCATGTGCGGCCTACCGCTACCTGGGATGGTGAACGCGATGTTCCAGAAGTTGAGAGGACCCTCTCGCCAACGAGACCAGCCGTTGAAATTGGGCCTGGGGGAAGATATTTGACCTCTTTCCTTGACAACTGGGAAACGATCATGCTTACCCATGCAAATGTCTTGGAAAATAGGTATCTTAGGGGTGAGGATCTCGACGAATTCGCAGCTCGCCATTCCATGCTAGTAAGTCATTTTCCCTTATCTACTGACCTCTTTACTTGATTAAACGCTAACTCATAACGTTTTCAAAGTGCTCTTGCTGCGATGAAACGGAGAAGGCAGACAAGGGCTACAAACGATGCAATAAGGAAGCTGGAAGACGAGTTGGAGGAGGCCAAAGATGATATAGCTCACTTGACCGAGGGCAGAATACAGGGTCAGGAAGCTCAGATCGCTGAGGCGAATGCTGTGAGATAGACCTTCGAAGAAGCTCTAAAGAAAATGGAAAATGAGCATGCCATGCTTAAAGATGAGCTTTACAAGGCGAAAGAAGAATTGAGGCAATCTGAGCAGCGGGCCGAGCTGACAGAGCAACGAGCTTTGACCGCAGAAGATAAAATTGAAGTGCTCGATCGTCAAGTCGAGACTACGGCGGAGTGAGCTGAGGTTGTCGAGAAGCGAGCTGGAGAGATGGAAAGTGCTGCTCGATGAGCTGAAGAAGCCGAGCAACGGGCTAATGCTGCAGTGCAAAGGGCTGAGACTGCAGGAAAACGGGCTGAAGAAGCAGCGCACCGGGCCGATGTACTCAGGCGCCAAGTGGGGGAAGCCATACAGCGGGCTGAGGCTGCAGAAAAGCGAACAGAGGCCATGCAGAAAGAAGCTGAGGTCATTAACCGTCATGATGATAACGCTTTTGAAGAGCTAACGGTCTTCAGAGAGCAGACTGCTCGGGAATTGGGAGTGCGGGTCGCCGATGCAAGGGACGAGGCTGAGGAAAGAACAGGTCGTGACTTTCTCTATACACTATGGATGTCCCATCCAGATATGAATTTTTCCATCTTTGGGGACGTGGGACTCGAAACTGTAGAGGAGTTTAAAGCAAGGGCCGCCTCGTTTTCATCTGGTCCAATTCCTCCATCAGAGCAAGTTCCTGGTACGACCTCCCAATCCGAGCCTGCTGGCGATCTCGAGCTTCCTAGCTTGTCTCTCCCCTATAATAGTCCGGCTCAGCGCACAGATCCCCCTGTTTAGATTTAGCATTTTTCTTTTAAGCTTGTTTTTGTTTTTAATTTGTAACAAACTTTACTCTTAATAAAATTCATTCTTTCATTTCCTCGCATTTTCTGTATTGATCATGTATGCGATGTGTTATACCTTTTATTTATGCGAGCTAATCAGCATGACATAAACTCGTACTTAACCAAGTTTATCAATTCATAACTTAAGTAATTACTTGGCTCTTTAATAAGTAATCTGTTGGCATAGATTAAAACCTTGTCCATTAAATGGAAGCTGTTGACGAGCTGTTTAACCATGCAAGGTCTAATGAACTTATTTTCCTTTATCTTTTCGTTTTAGCGAGCTATGCAAGTACAAACCTTGCTTTTTAGGCTCTTTATTATTTAGCGAGCTATGCAGTGACACTTAGTCATCTGCTTTTGAGGCTATTTGTTATTTAGCGAGCTATGCAAGGACATTTAGTCACTTGCTTTTTAGGCTCATTTGGCGAGCTATGCAGAGACACTTAATCATCTGCTTTTTAGGCTCTTTGTTATTTAGCGAGTTATGCAGTAGGTTGTCACCTCGACTACTTTTTAGGCTCTTTGTTATTTAGCGAGCTATGCAAAGACACTTAGTCACTTGCTTTTTAGGCTCATTTGGCGAGCTATGCAGAGACACTTAGTCATTTGCTTTTTAGGCTCTTTGTTATTTAGCGAGCTATGCAGTAGGTTATCACCTCGACTGCTTTTTAGGCTTTTTTGGCGAGCTATGCAGAGATACTTAGTCATCTGCTTTTTAGGCTCATTTTCATTATAGCGAGCTATGCAGGGGTCGTCATCTCGCCTGCTTTTTAGGCTCTTTTGGCGAGCTATGCAGAGATACTTAGTCATCTGCTTTTTAGGCTCATTTATTATTTCAACGAGCTATGCAAGGACACTTAGTCACTTGCTTTTTAGGCTCTTTATTATTTAGGGAGCTATTAAGCTCGGGGCTTGTTAGCCCTAGTGAAATGAGTTGAGTCACAAGCTGAGAAAATGGAGCTTTCATTAGCTAGAATGATTTTGAATTACATATTACAAAGAGTTCACTGATAATAGGGACGCAGATGCTCGGCGTTCCATGCTCGAGGGACTTCAGCTCAATTTTCATTAGCTAAATGATAAGCCCCATTCCCCAAGCTTACTTTGACAACATACGGTCCTTCCCAGTTCGGGCCTAAGGATCCATCACTTGGCTTGCGGGCTCCAGGTAGGATGAGATGCAAAACTAAGTCTCCAACATTGAATTTGCAAATCCGAGCATACCTGTTGTAGTACCTCGTTATTCTCTACTGATAGACAGCTACCCTTAACCTGGATGTTTTCCTGTGCTCTTCAAGCAGGTCCAAGTTTGTTGCAAGTAGTTGATCGTTATCATTTGGATTGAAGGTTGCTCTCCTTTGTGAGGTGACTTCAAACTCAACTGGGATCATAGCCTCAGACCCATACACCATTGAGAACGGGGTCTCACCAATGAAGCTGTGAGCTGTGGTTCTGTAAGACCACAATACCTTTTGAAGCTTATCTACCCATGCTCAATTTTTTACTTCCAGCTTCATTTTCAGGGTCTGCTTGATAATCTTGTTCACAGCTTCAACTTGGCCATTAGCCTGTGGATGGTCCATTGCTGAGAAGCTTTTAATGATCTTGAGGTCGTTACAGAACCTGAGAAACTGCTCGCTGTTGAATTGAGTCCTATTATCTGTTACGATCTGCTATGGAACCCCAAATCTGCAAATGATATTACTCCACACAAACTTTTCAATCTTTGTGGTGGAGATTTCTGTCAACTCCTTCGCTTCTGCCCACTTGGAGAAGTAATCTATTGCGACCACTGCATGTTTGCATCTTCCACGAGCCATTAGTAGATGTCCAATCAAATCCATCCCCCAAATGGCAAAGGGCCACAGGCTCACCATTTGTTGAAGATAAGCTGGTAGAGCTCGTGGAACTTGGGCGAACCTCTGACACTTGTCGCATTTTTTCACTAAGTTAATGGCATCTTGCCTCATGGTGGGCCAATAGAAGCCTTGACGAAGTGCCTTTTGAGCTAGAGATAGCCCCCCAACGTGGTTCCCGCAATGGCCTTCGTGTATCTGCCTTAATACTTTTTCACATTTAGGGCCATCAATGCATCTTAACAGTAGAGCTGAGAACCCCTTCTTGTATAATGCATCATCATAAATGCAATATCTGGCTGCTCTAGCTCGTAGACGTCTGGCTTCCAGCTTGTTACTTGGCAACTTTCCATCCTGTAAATAAGCGAGAATCGGGCTCATCCAGGAATCGGGTTGCATTGATATTGCCATCATCACATTCTTCTCCTCCGTACTTGGAGCTGGTAGAAATTCAACTGGGATTGCCCCAAGAAAATCTGCATCTCGTGTGGTTGCCAAGCGAGCTAAAGCATCTGCATGTGCGTTCTGAGCTCGTGGAATCTGCTTCACTTCGTACTTCTGAAATGCACCTAGCAGCTCGTGAACTTTCTGGAGGTATAGGGCCATTTTTGGTCCCTTGGCTTGATATTCCCCCAATATGTGGTACACAACGAGCTGTGAATCGCTGAAGACTTTCAATCGTTCAGCTCGCATCTCCTTAGTCAAACGCAGACCCACGAGCAGGGCTTCATACTCAGCCTCATTGTTTGTCGCTTTAAAGCCAAACTTTAACGCACAAAGGATTTTGTGGCCTTCAAGACTGATCAGTAGGATTCCAGCTCCAGCCCTCTGCTCACTGGACAATCCATCAACATAAAGCTCCCAGGCTGGACCTTCAGAAGATTCAGCTTCATCATCTGTAGGTCCGGTAAATTCTGTAATGAAATCTACCAAAGCCTGAGCTTTGATAGCCGTCCTCAACTTGAACTGGATATCGAATTATGCAAGCTCCACTGCCCATTTCAACAAGCGACCAGAGGTGTCTGCCTTTTGCAAGACTTGCTTCAGCGGGTACTGCGTGAGGACTTCAATTGTATGAGCCTGGAAGTAAGGCCGCAACTTTCTTGATGCAATCACCAGGCAGTAAGCTAGCTTCTCCATCTGCGAGTACCTGGTTTCAGCATCCTGCAATCGTTTGCTTACATAATACACCGGAAGCTGTGTTTTTTCTTCTTCCCTCACCAGTGCAGCACTCAGAGCTTGCTGTGACACCCCTAAATACAAAATCAGTTTTTCTTCTCTTTTGGGCTTAGACAAGAGTGGAGCTCGTCCCATGTATTCCTTCAACTGCTGGAAGGCTATTTCACACTATTCAGTCCACTCGAAGCTTTTGGCTTTCTTCAATATATCAAAGAAAGGAATGCACTTATCAGTAGCCTTCGAGATGAATCTGCTCAGTGCCGCGACCTGGCCATTGAGGCTCTGCACGTCTTTCACCCTGGTTGGCGATCTCATGTCAATCAGTGCTTTGATCTTCTCAGGGTTTGCTTCAATTCCCCTACTGTTGACCATGAAGCCTAGAAACTTCCTAGAAGCTACTCCAAATGCACATTTGAGTGGATTTAACTTCATTTGGTAGCTCCTCAGAATCTAAAACGTCTCTCTCAAGTCGCAAATATGGTCTCCTATCTGCTTGGATTTTACTAGCATATCGTCAACATAGACCTCCATGGTCTTTCCGATTTGCTCCTCGAACATCACGTTCACCAAGCGTTGGTAGGTCGCTCCAACATTCTTCAACCCGAAGGGCATCACCTTGTAGCAATACAATCCCCGATCAGTCATGAACGAGGTGTGCTCTTCATCCTCAGGTTTCATTGGGATCTGGTTATATCCCAAATATGCATCCATGAAGCTCAAGAGCTCGTGGCCAGCAGTAGCATCCACGAGCTGGTCTATCCTTGGTAGGGGAAACTATCCTTAGGGCACGCCTTGTTCAGGTTAGTGAAGTCGATGCAAGTTCTCCACTTTCCATTCTTTTTCTCACTAGCACAGGATTGGCGACTCAGGTTGGGTAGTAAGCTTCTCTGATGAACTTATTAACCAGCAACTTGTCTACCTCTTCTTTCAATGCTAAGTATCGTTCTCCTATCATTGCTCTTCTTTTCTGGCCAACTGGCTTGAAATGAGGATCTATGTTCAGCCTATGAGACATCACCTCTGGATCTATTCCCACCATGTCCTCATGATTCCATGCAAACACATCCAAGTTCACCTTCAGAAAGTCAGCGAGCTGGGCTTTCAGTTCCGGAGCTAATCCTTTGCCTAGCTTCAGGCACTGCTCTGGATCTACCTCGCTGACTTGTACATTCTCTAATTCTTCAATTGGACCAGTAGCTTGGTCTGCATCTACCTCGCGAGGGTCCAGGTCGTGACTGACTCCTTTCTCAGTCATAGCTCGTGGCTTACCCCTTGAGACCACGTTCACTTTCTTTCCTTTCACGCCCATCTTCACAGCATCTTTGTAGCAGCGTCTTGCTAAATGCTGCTCTCTTCGAACACATCCAATGCCATTAGGAGTTGGGAACTTGACGGTAAGAGTTCTGATCGAAGTAACCATGTCCAACTCGTTCATGGCAGGTCTCCCGAGGATCACATTATATGCTGATGGGTAGTCAATTATCAAGAAGTTTGTCAGGGTTGTTGCCTGACGACCTGCCTCCCCCAAAGTCAATGGTAACTTAGTCTGGCCCACTGGCACTACAACATCTCCAGTGAAACCATATAAAGGTTCTGGGGATGGTCTCATCTATTTTGCTCGCAGCGCCATTTGATTGAAACAGCTCATGTACATCACGTTTACTGAGCTTCCAGTATCAATCATGATACGCCTAACTTCCATATTGCTGATTTTGGCTCGAATAACCAGCGCATCGTTGTGAGGCCAAATCACTCCTCTAGTATCTTCATCTGTGAACACAATCTCGTCCGAGGTCGGCTTTGCCCTTTTTGCAGGTCCTTCTGATCCATTGAGTTGAAAAGAATGATTCGCCTCTCGGACGTACCTCTCATGTGATCTGTTGGAATCACCTACGATATGGGGGCCACCATGGATGGTAAAAATGGTTCTTACCGCAGGTTCATGCTCTGGTTCAAGAGCTTGTAGGGGCTGCTGTTGTGCTGGCTGTTGCTGCTGAGGTCGTTGCTGGTAAGGTCGCTGGTCAGCAGGTCTTGCCACGTATTCTCTTAATTGACCTCGCCTGATCAGTTTCTCAATGGCGTTCTTCAACGACCAGTAGTCCGAAGTACTGTGCCCTACCTCATTATGATAGGCGTAGAACTTATTTTGATCTCTTTGATGAACGGGAGCCCTTATAGGATTGGGCCTCCCAAAATCCTCCTTATTTCTTTCCGCAGCGTAAATCCTGTCCGGTGATGCCATCAGGATGCTGTATCCTTCATGACGACCTTGACGTTGAGGTCGCTCATACCTTAGCTCTCTCCTCGCTCTCTTGGCGATCTGGTTACTCGAGCCACTATTTCTTCCTTCTTCGTTCCTGCCATTGTTTCTCTTCTTTGGCTGGCTGGAACTGCCCGCTTCATTCTTCTGATTCTGTTTCTTCGGGCCGAAGGTCTCTTCCCACCTAATCTCCTTCGCAGCTCGCTCATAGAATTTTCCCAGATCCTTCATTAGAGACTTGTAAATGCTCTCGTATAACTTTCCATCCTTGCGCAACCCAGCCGAGATCACTGTCAGTATACTCTCATCTGACAGATGCTCAACATTAGCGACCTTGCGTCTGAAGCTGGTGATATATTCTTTCAATGATTCACCCTGACGCTGGAAGATCGTAGCTAGGTGGCAGGATGGAGCGAGCTGCCTTCTCAGTGCTCTGTACTGACCAACGAACTTTCGTTGGCATTCCTTCCAACTGCCTATGCTGCGAGCCGGGAGATTCTTAAACCATGTTCTTGGAATATCTCCCAGAGCGGCTGGGAATTCTCGGCACTTCACCATTGGATTATTGGTTTGCAGATCCATTTGAATGTTGAAAGCGTCGAGATGGTCATAGGGGTCACTGTCCCCGTTGTATTGCTGAATGCTCGGCACTTTAAACCTTGGAGGGAGAGGTTGCGTCTCAATCTCCCTTGTAAAGGGGTCCTTTCCCCATAGTGCCCGCGCTGCTCCGGGGCTCCAGGTTGTGCTTCCAACTGCTGGACCCTTTGGAGGAGCTCCTTTACTTGGGGATCTCGGAGCTCGTATCTCCTTCTGTGACCGTGACTTGGAGCTGGGTGCTTTGGGTCATACCTTTCGTCCTCCTCGAACTGACCCTCATGATGATGGGATCTTACTTGATGTCCATCCACCTCATCAACATACCGAGCTGCGGCTCGGACTCTATCGTGCCCAACCTCTGCTCGCTGGTTCCCACCTTGGCTTAGCCTCACTACTAGGCTAGCCGGGCGTGCGACCTCCCTTTCGTGTTGAACAGGGTGTCTTCCAGCCATTGAACGCGCATTGGAGGAGCGAGCCGAGTCTGCAGGTCGCGGGACTTCCCTTGCCAGCCTTTTGGGCCCTTGCGCCGCCTCATGTTGCTGGGGCACTCCCCTTGGTGCCTGAACTTCCACCCTAGTTACGTTATGAACCTGAGCCTGCACCAACATATTGACGGCCTCTGTGAGCTGTCTAACCGTGTCCTCCAACGCCTCTTGCCTTTGTAACAGCATATTCTGTCCTTCGGCCATTGGGGCAATTGGAACTGTTTGACGATGAGGCAGAGGAGGGATGCCTGTCGCAGCGCCGAGTGCCTGTCCATGGGACGGGCCTGCACCATACATGGTTGCGTCTTGCACAGGCTGTATGTTCTGCTGTGATTGGTTCATGTGGCTCTCTGCCTGGTCATCCTCAACATGATACCTGTTGGATCTGGTTTTTGCCATGTTGTTAGGAATTGAGAAATCGAGATGAATAAGACTGTAGTTTGGGCCCTCCTTCTAGTGCCAAAATGTCGACGTTGGATTTCAGTCGACAAGTAATCAATGCCAAATGCCTGCAATCAATGTGAGAAAGCACAAATACCAAGAAAGAACACAGACAAAAACCAAGAATCAAAAAATGAACACAAAACTTTTACGTGGTTCAGCAACAATAAGCCTACATCCACGACTGTCTATCTCTTAAATTTTGCAGAGTGACAGTATATTATTCAATGTTGTCTCTCTGTTACAATGATTTTAATCCCTATTTATAGGGAAAAAGGCGTTACAATTCTGGTTGTAGCAAATCAGGAAAAGAATCCTGAATTAATTACACTTCCCAAATAATCAGGAAAAATAAAAGAAAGAATTATAAATTAATTACATTTCCTAATTTGGTTGAAATAATATCAGGAAATTACTATAATTATCTCGAGATAAGGTTGATTTGAATTTGAATTTGAATAGACCTCTATATCTGATGAGGAAATCACGGTTTGACTGCGTAACTGCCATATTCGGAGAGAGAATCATGGTTGAATTAGGCAACTGCCTATTTCTAGAAGATACTGCATTTATTACGCTTCTGAGCGAGCTGCTGCCTATGGCGGTTTGCGAGCTTGAGCTCGCTAAGAAACGAGCTGTGCATGAGGCGAGCTGCGGCCTGGCTGTGTTTACAGGTCTGCTGATGTCAGCTGAAGGATTTACCTGAGCGAGCTGAAGAGCTCGCTGGGTTTAGAATCGATACTGGGCCTCATATGACGGACTTTGACTGGGTTGACTTCATTGTTCCTTCTATCAGGCCTGAGTTAGGCTTTTACCAGCCCATTTTAATAAGTCCGAAAAATACATATAACAAAAATAATTTTGAACTTCAAACAATGTATATAACAAACAAATGCCAAAACTTTCATAAAATTAACAAATATAAATTTTGTTATTACTATTATTATTATCATTTTTTTTTGCATTTGAACCCGTTTTGGGTTTGAAATTTAGCATCTATTAACCACCGTTAACTTTAATGATTAAAATGCAGTTATTTTTTGATCCATGGAGATTAATTTACCCTTAATATTTATTTTCTTATTTCTTAAATATTTAATTAATTATTTTTAGAAAAATTTATTCATAAATACTTAATTAATTAATTTTAACAAATTATGGTTTTTTGTTTTATTTTTCATTAATTAATTGAATTTTAATTAATTGTTATTAAATTTGATTCGAAATGATATTGGTTGAATAAGAGATTTGGAAAATGTCCACATAAAAAAGTTTGTTTTAATCAGTACATATTTTGTTAAAATTAATGAATTAAATATTTAAGAATTAGTATTTTTAAAAAAGTTAATTAATTACATATTTAAGAAGTAAGAAAGTAAAATTTAAGGGTAAATTTACCTCTACGGGTAGAAACATAATTGTATTTTAACTTTTAAATTTAACGGTGATCAACCGTTAGTGATCAACGGTTTAATGTGGAGTTAGTGTAATTAAGCCAATACCTTAGGGTGGAGTGTAATTTCATGTAAAGTTAAGGAAAGTTAGTACAATTTACCCAATATTTTATCTTTGTTACACAAATTGTTGAATAAAAATTTGCATATAAATTTCTTTAAAAAAAAAAAAGGTGCAAATGAGTATAAAATTGTTTTGGATAGGTTAGCATGCATAAATGTGTCCCACCAGCCTATGTAATATCCTTAGCTGTTGTTTCTATATAAACATTCATAAGTCCTTGCGGGTGTGTTAAACTTTCACAACCATAACTTGTTTTTCTCAAACATATCCATGGAAAAGTTAAAAACAATAGCCTCCCAAAACTCTTCATATGAAGTAGAAGAGTCTAGCAATGAGAATCAAGAATTACTCTCAACTCTTCCTCAAGTGAAACTTTCAGATACAACATCTTTTGTTCAATATCAAGGGTTTTGGGTTCGCCCCTTGCTCCTCCCCAAGATCATCTTCCTTCAAAAATGTTTTCAAGCTCGAGACACAGACATCATGTTGGCTTCCTTCCCAAAATCAGGTACCACTTGGCTAAAAGCTCTCATTTTTACAATTGTGAATCGTTCTAGTCATGCGTTAGTAGAAAGTCCCCTGCTCACCAGTAATCCGCATGAGCTCGTACTTTATCTTGACGGTGTCTATATGGAAAATCAATCATCAATTGATGAGCTTTCTAGCCCAAGGATTTTGGCCACCCATCTCCCTTATGCTTCGCTACCACATTCTATTGTCAGTTGTAATAGTCGCATTGTTTACATTTGTAGAAACCCTTTGGACCAATTTCTCTCCTCTTGGCATTTCTCGCATGTACTTGAACAAGAGTCAAGTCAGGGGCAAACCACAGAGTTTCTTCCAGTAGAAAAAGCTCTTGAATTGGCTTGTAAAGGGGTTCAAGGTTATGGCCCTTGTTGGGAACACGCGTTGGGATACTGGAACGCCAGCTTAGAAGAACCAAACAAGATACTATTCCTAAAATACGAAAATCTGAAAAAGGACATCAACTTTCATATTAAGAAATTAGCTGATTTCTTAGGATGTCCTTTTTCTATGGATGAAGAGAGCCATGGAGTAATAGAAGAGATATCCAAGCTCTGTAGTTTTGATAACTTGAAAAATTTGGAGGTGAACAAGTCTGGTAAAGTTCCAGTTGGGTTCAACATTCCAAAGAGTGCGTTCTTTAGAACTGGCAAAATAGGAGATTCAAGAAATTATTTACCCGCTTCCATGTCAGAGCATTTGGAGAAATTAATTGAAGATAAATTAAATGGATCTGGTTTGACCTTCAAAGAACAGTAAAATTACCAAAAGAAGGCAGTGGGGAGCTTATTTATGGTTTGTTTGTAATTTCTTTTGCAACTTAAATAAGAGTTTGTAGACATACAGCATCTAGCTGTATGCTTTGATGTTTTATGTTTTTTTTTTGTTTACTTGTTTGAACTAATAACATGTTTACCAATCAGGAATCCAAAAAAGAAAATATAATTTAATTTATGATTTGTGAATTGCTATGTTTAGGACAACTTGTGACAATTAAATTACCTGCACCCCACACCTAATTGGAAATTAAGTTTTTTTTGCAAAAGGAGCTTGATTCCTCCCTATACCGTACCCTAGGAATCAAGTTCTTTTCCTAATAAAAATCATAATTTATATGCTTTAACTAAAATGTCCTCTAACAATTTTAATAAAAAAATTAGACACACATACAAACACACACATAGATATATATATATATATATATATATCATTCTCTTTTGCTTGTTATTCTATGCATTTTTTTTTTCACTCACTGTCTTCTTTATATCTCTTTACAGATTTGATGAATTCAATAATATAACTTATAAAAATAAAAATAGTATATGCTTGATTTTATACATTGTATTATTTTTCAACATCGTTGTATGAATATACTTTTTTGTTTTTTGTTTTAATTTGATTTTCTTCGCAATTCAATGTAGTTCTCTATAAATTATTTTATATTTAAAATCACAAATTGATTTTGATGAAATTTGACAGATAATGTACATATAAAAAAAAAAGAAAAAGAAAAATGATAATAAATTAATAGGTTGATTTTGCTGATTTAGGTTTGAGGTGTGTAATTGGGGTTTCTCTAGTGTGGTAGTGATTTTGGAGGGTTCAATTAAGGTTGGAGTCTATGAATTCTCATAGTTTCTTTCTTTGATTGTTGGGGTGTACAAGTTCCACCCATAATGTGAATAAGCGTTGTTTTGACTTAAAAAGTATGTATTTTTATGCTTTTGGGGTGTCTTATGACTAAAATTTTGGTTAATAATTGTTCGGGAGTGATTAGATAGATCCATTTGGTGGAAAGTTTGTGTGGTACTACTTCGTCAGGACCGATGGAACATGATGATTGGTTGTCTTGAATAATTGTCCGGAAGAGGATTCTATCAAGCGACGTGATTTCTGGTGAATTACCTAGTAAAATGTCCCTAGAAATTTTCCTCTATGTGCATACAGTCATGTTATCCCTAGTTGATTCAGTTCGGAGATTTTTATGTTTCTTTATAACGTAGATGCTAACATCGTCCTTGTTTGTATAATGAATCAATGAACATGCAGTCACGTTTAAAAAAGGTAGTTAGTCAGTTGTTAAGTTGTACATTTCGTTTTTGGACATGGTTTTTCAAATTACTCGTTAATAGGGAGCTCATTCCTCACCATTTGTGGATTTTTTCCCTTACTGTTCTTGTTTTCAAATTACTAGTTTCAACTCCAACCGTTACCATACTCTGCACAAATAAACCTGATGGATGGATGGACGATAACTTATTTCAGCTTTTATGTATTTAACTTGTTGACTTTATACATGGTGCCATATTCTGATTTCGATTCAGAGGAATCCCATTATAACTTAGGATGAAAGCTCGATCAAATATGCTTAAATACCCTGTGACTAGGAATGGCTGTGGGTTGGGCTCCGACAGATCAGCGAAAAAATATTATACCTACACCTGCAAAACTTGACGGGTTTTGGTGCAGGTGTGGGTGGATCCGAATTCCACCCATAAATATTACACCGCACCTGCGAAACTTCACGGGTTCCGGAGGCAGGTGTGGGTGGATCTGAATCCAACTCACAAACCTACAACATTTAGAAAAAGGAACTTCATACCAATTTTTTTACAAGTTTTTTTCCTCTAGAATCATCTATTAAGCATAAATAATATAATTTTTAAATCCTAATAATAACACCAATTACAAAATAGAATTAAACTTAATAATCCAACATAAAAGAATTAAGTTATAATATCTAACATAATAAATTCAAAATAAAAGGCATAATTATGTAAATCTTATAAATTCAAATACAACATAAAATATGTCAAAGCATTGGTCAAATACAAAATAAATTTGAACTTCAAACAATATATATAACTAACAAATGCAAAAACTTTCATAAAATTAACAAATATAAATTTATTTATTATTATTATTATTTTGCACCAAAACCCGTTTCGGGTTTGAAATTTAGCATCTATATATCCACCCACAGACTTATTTAATTAAATCTACACTGGTCTATTGCAGGTTGAAATGTATTATTTCATGTGTGAAATTATGATCCCTAGGTGTAACATTTTAAGCTATTTTTGGGGTCTAAGAAGGTTCCCCTTCTTCGAGTCACCTATCTTGCACGTTCTCAACTAACTCTTATAATAACCAAAACCAAACATTCCTTTGATTGTCTGCTCTTGTTGACCTTCAACTTTTTCATGTTGTCCTACAGAACTGTGCTATTTCTTCTACCATTTCTTCAATTTGTTATTCTTTAAAGAAAAGACATCTTACAAGCCAACAGTTTTCTTAACATAAAAGATGTACTACCAAAAGAAAAAAAAAAAATCCTTAATGGTGTTTAATAATCTTCTAAAAGAAATATAGAGTTGAATTTTCAATTTCTAAATTATCTCTCCATCCATTAGATGATTTTTGTATAATAGATATTTGTAACTTTTTTCTTTCTACATTTATTTAACTTAATGGTGTTTAATAATCTTCTAAAATTTGATATTATAATGTTCTTAAACTATAGTCAGTGGTTAAAAGTGATAAACTTTAGTGATAATCCTAATTTCTTCCCTATTATTTGATATAATCGCTAATTATCCTTCTGTTGTTTTTCATAAATCTAAAATATACTTTTTCATTAGTTTTTACTAGAAAATGTTAGCAGATAGCAAAAATATCCATTTATCCTCAAGATATTTAATATAATAATATTAAAAATTATTAAAATATGATAAAATAAAAATAAAAAATAAAAATAATTTATTAAAAAAATTTTAATCTTCACCATTAATCTCTATGATGGACGATATAAAATAATTTTAATATAATTTTTTAAAAAAATATTTAAAATGAAAAAAAAATTGAAGCACCATTTCTGGGTTTCCGATGATTGGAAACCTACAAAAAATGGGTTTCCTTCCAACTGTTGGAAACCTAAATGTAGCCAGAAGAAAACTTAGAAAATCATTTTCTTCAACCATCATCAATGCCTAAACCAAACCTAGTTCATCTTCTTCATCTAGTTCATCATCTTCAACCATCATCAATGCCTAAATTGTCATCTTCAACCATTGATGAAAAATTGTTCTTCATCAGCGATGAAGAATAGAACATGAAGAACATCTGTTCTTCATCGTAAAAAAGAAAAAAAATAAACAAATAAATTGTTCAAAATTTTTCTTCATTGTAGAACAAAAATAAAAAAAAAAAAAGATTGTTTTTCATGAATGAGCCTAGATCTTCCAAGATATGGGTTCAAATATCAAATTAATTTGGGTTTGATTAAACCCATATATTGAACTAGAAGAAAATGTTTAGGGTTTGATTGACCCCAGTACATTTGCTTTTGGGTCATATTATGGGTTCGATGAAACCCAAACCTTTTATTGGTTCTAGGTTTGAACAAATTTAGAACTAGAAGCATGACCGGCCACAAACCTAGAAGCCAGATCAAACTTGACCCTCACAAACCTAGACCTCATCTTTTGGGACCACAAATCAAGATATACCCAGACCCCTACAAACCTATACCTTATCGCACCCATTTGTTTGAAGATAGAGAGGAAGAGAGAAAGGGTTAGTTGTTGCTGTGATTAGATTCGTGTGGAGAGAGAGGAGATCCATTACAAGAAAATTGGGCAACGACAAAAGATGCCCGTGATTGTTAAAGTATTTAAAATGGCCTCATTTGGTTCCCATTTTAGATAATTCAAGTCACAGACAATCTGGGGCTTATAATGATTAATGTATCTAAAACGGGGAACAAAAGCTATCTTGTTTTAGATACTAGTTAGTATTCCATATAGGCTTTTAAAGGCCCGTGATGAATACTCTATCTAAAATGAGCTTTGAGGTGCCCGTTTTAGATATTCAACATAAACCCTACTTATTTTCTTTCCCCCCTTTTTTCTTTTCTCCTTCCCTTGCTTCTCTTCACATTGTAGCTTCTTTTCTCCTTCACCTTTCTTCCCTTCACGCCACTATCTCACCTTTCTTATCTCTTTGTCATGCCATTACCACACTATCCTTCTCTTCTTGTGACGTCGTCAGTCATCCACCTTGTCACACCACAGGTCATCGCTCCTACTTCGTCAATGATGCTCCTCTTCACCCACACAGGTTCTTGCTCTTCTTCGTCGACGACGCTCCTCTTCTGTTAATGTTCTTTCTCTTATTCTTGCTAGATTGGTTTTTCTTTACCTTTTTTTTTTTATTCTCATTATTTTTCAAATTTATTGTTTATTAATTGAATTTGGAAGTCTAGCACTTCTTTAGTTCACTAGTGATCGTGTTAATTTGCTATTTGTTATTTTATTTTAGTTTTTGGATTGTTTATTTGGATCTAAATTATGTGTTTGGACTCGCAACTTGTGCTCATTTTATCAAAAATCGGTGGATTACTAAACTTTTGTTGTGGGTAGTGAGATCGAATAGTTCTGCAAGTCGAAATTTTGATTAGAAAATAACTCATAGATATTGTTTAAGGATAGTTAGATTTTGTTGAAGATGTGATGTATTTGATGTCAATTCATGCACGAGTGAAGCTCTTCCTTTTGGAAATTTAATATGTATAATTTATTTGACAAAAATAATTTTCTTTTTGTGAGCTTTGTATTCTCTATGATGTGCTGCCGGTCCTTTTAGAGGGTAGATTTGGCAAAGTCACTTTTTAGGAGTCATAATTCTCTTAATTTAGATTAGTCCATTGTGTCTTGTTTTCTCGTGAAATGGTGGTTTGTTATATTGGATGCATTGAGATGGTTTTAGTGTAGATAGAGATTAATTGTTGTATTGGCTGCATTATGATGATTTGTTATATTGTAAATTATATAAGATTAGTTAATTTAAATTAATTTAATAAATTGTAAGACTAAGAGACAAGGTCCTTCATTAAGAAAAGCCAAAAAGAAAGTGACGGTTTAAGTACAAAAAATGAATTTTTTAACAAATTTTTTGTCTCTAGAGAGAATGACAACATTAAAGCACATGCATGTGAAGAAAAGGGCATTAATTGGAGGAGTTAGGTTGCCATCAAAATATAAGCTGGCTATGTGGACCACTAGTAAAGACTTTACATCCTTAAATCCATTAAAGTATTTTCTAAACCCAAGACCACCAACATTTCTTTTTCTTAAAACTACTAGTGATGGCTGAGACTCCACTTAAACAAATATTCAGTTATCAATTCTTCTTAGCAATTTAGAAGATTAATATTTATATTTTGTACTAATAGATATTAAGTAATGAAATTTAAACAATTATTCGTAATGTCTCAACTGGTCCTATACTTCACTACTCGACTGTAGGTATTTAGACCATGCAGTGTAGCAATAAAAGTAAAATTGAAATAAATAAAGAAGCAATCTTGTATTTTTTTAAAATAAATTTTGTAAAGCAATAAACTATGAAAAAATAATTAAATAAATATGACAATTTGTAGTACAATGTAAAAAGGGTAAAGATAATGGTAATAAACATCATATTCATGGCCATCATGTTATGATTGACCTACACCCAACATTAGGTGAGATGGTCTCTCTAGCTAGGTTTAAATCTTTAATAAATTAAATATTGTACTTGGAATAAAGCTTTCTTCTTCTTGGTTTCTAGAAAACAAATTTGTATTTATTTTCTCCTTTCTGTTTGGAAACTAAATAAATGTTTATTTCATTTAAGACTTTTGATAATAATTTGATGGCTTATAAAATTGTATATCTTGAATGAATATACACTATCTGGAAAACTCTAGTTTAAGGGTGTGGATATTGTCACTCGAAATAATGATTTGTACAAATCCATTACTAAAATTTAAAAATTTAGGGTTCAATATAAGTAGCCAAATACATTTCAATATATTACTAAAATTTAAAAATTTGTACACCCACTTTTATTATGCTAACTAATAAAAATGTTTGTTAAACTTGATTTCTTTTTCAAATTCTTTTTTTTTTTTCAAATTTAAGGAAGGCTTTTACAAACGGAGTGCATCAGTGTTTTACTCAAAGTTTTTGGAGAGAATGATAGCATTAAGTATAAGCACATGAAGAAGGGCCGTTAATTTGAGGAATTGGATTGCCGTCAAAATATAAGTTGACTGTGTGGAACAATAGCAGAAACTTTACTTTCATTAAAACATTTTCTAAATGCAGGATCACCTACGTTTCTTTTTCACAACACTATTAGTGATTGTTGAGACCCCACTTAAACCAACATTTAGTTATAAATTATTTTTGCCTAAGAAGATTAATATTTTAATTTAATTTGTTTAGATAGATATTAATTAAAGAAATTTAACCAATCATTTGTGATGTCAATTGGTCCTATACTTCATTGATCGACTTTAGGTATTTAGAATATACAATATAGCAACAAAAGTATGAAACTTGAAATGAATAAAGAAGCAATCTTGTATATCTTTAAATAAATTTTATAAACAAATAAATTATAAATAAAAAAATATATAAATCTAGTAGTTTGTGGTACGATATAAAAAAAGTGAAGATAATGGTAGTAAACATCTATCCATGGTTGTCATATTATAATTGACTTGCACCTAGTGTTAGGTAAGATGTCTTCTCTAATTAGGTGTAACTTTTTAATAAATTAAAAGTTGTACTTTGAATAATGCTTTCTTCTTCTTGTTTTTTAGAACATTAAAATGTATTTATTTTCTCTTTTTTGTTGTGAAACTAAATAAATATTTATTTCATTGAAGATTTTTTTATAACAATTTGATGGCTTGTAGTTTTATATATTTTGAATGAATATGCAGTATCTCAAAGACTTTAGTTTAAAAGTGAAGATTTTGTAACTCAAAATAATGATTTATACACCCAATTAATAAGTAAATTCATTACTAAAATTTAAAAATTGAGGGTTTACTATCCAAATATATTTCAATCATAGCTTCCATTCGTATTAACTTTCATTATGCTAACTAAGTATTTGAAAAAATGCTTATTAGAACTTTTTTTTTTTTTTTAAACTTTCAAATTCAAGTTTTTTCAAATTTATGGAAGACTTTTATAAGTGGAGTGCATTGGTGTCTCACTTGGAGTTTTTGGTGAGAATGAAGACATTAAGTACAAGCACGTGAAGAAAGGGTATTAACTAGAGGAGAGGGAGGTTGCCATTAAAATATAAGTTGGTTGTGTGGACCACTAGCAAAAATTGTACCTCTATTAAAACATTTTCTAAACTTAGGACCACCTGCATTTCTTATTCTCAACACCATTAGTAATTGCTAAGACCTTACTTAAACAAATATTCAATTATCAATTATTCCTGGCAGTTAAAAAGATTAATATTTTAATTTTGTACAAATAGATATTAATTAAAGAAATTTAACCAATCATTTGTAATGTCTCAGATGTTCTTGTACTGCACTATTCAACTCTAGGTATTTAGATTATACAATGTAGCAACAAAACTAAGAAACTTGAAAAGAATAAAGAAGCTATCTTATATTTCTTTACATAAATTTTGTGAACAAATAAATTATCAAAAAAAATTAAATAAATGTAGCAGTTATAGTACAATGTAAAAAGGGTGAAGACAATAGTAATAAACATTGTATTCATGGCTATCACATTATAATTGACCTACACCCTAGCATTAGGTGAGATGGCCTCTCTAGTACTTGGAATAAATTAAATCTTTAATAAATTAAATCTTGTACTTGGAATAATGCTTTCTTCTTCTTGTTTTCTAGAAAACAAAATTGTACTAATTTTCTCTTTTTTGTTTTGAAACTAAAAAAATATTTATTTCATCGAAGACTTTTGATAACAATTTGATGGCTTATAGAATTGTATATCTTGGATGAATATATACTATCTAGTTTAAGGGTGTCGATATTACCGCTAGAAACAATGATTTGTACACCCAATTAATAAGTAAATCCGTTACTAAAATTTAAAAATTTAGGGTTCAATGTAAGCAGCCAAATAATATACTTCAACAATAGCTTCCAATTATATTAACTTATATTTTGCTAACTAAGTGTTTGTAAAAATGTTTGCTAAACTTGTTTTCTCTTTCAAATTCATTTTTTTTTTTCAAATTTAGGGAAGACTTTTACTAATGGAGTGCATCGGTGTCTCATTCAAATTTTTTAGAGAGAATGATGACATTAAGTATAAGCACGTGAAGAAAGGGCATTAAGTCTAGGAGTTAGATTGACATCAAAATATAAGTTGACTGTGTGGACCACTAGCAAAAACTTTACTTTCATTAAAACATTTTCTAAATGCAGAACCACTTGCATTTATTTTTCTCAATACTATTAGTGATTGCTGAGACTCCACTTAAACCAATATTCAGTTATAAATTATTTTTGGCAATTAAGAAGATTAATATTTTAATTTTGTTTAGATATATATTAATTAAAGAAATTTAACCAATCATTTGTAATGTCTCAATTGGTCCTATACTTTACTGATCGACTTTGGGTATTTAGACTATACAATATAGCAACAAAAGTATGAAACTTGAAATGAATAAAGAAGCAATCTTGTATATCTTTTAATAAATTTTGTAAACACATAAACTATGAATAAAGAAATACATGAATCTAGTAGTTTGAAGTACAATGTAAAAAAGGTGAAGATAATGGTAGTAAACATCTATCCATGGTTGTCATATTATAATGGACTTGCACTCAGTGTTAGGTAAGATGTCCTCTCTAATTAGGTGTAACTCTTTAATAACTTAAAAGCTATACTTTGAATAATGCTTTCTTCTTCTCGGTTTTTAGAAAATAAAAATGTATTTATTTTCTCTTTTTTGTTTTGACACTAAATAGAATATTTATTTCATTAAAGACTTTTGATAAAAATTTGATGGCTTATAGTATTGTATATCTTGAATGAATATGCACTATCTTGAAGACTTTAGTTTCAGGGTGCAGATAATATCACCCGAAATAATGATTTGTGCACTCAATTAATAAGTGAACTCATTACAAAAATTTAAAAATTTAGGGTTTACTATAAGCACCCAATTATATTTCAATAATTGTTTCCATTCATACTAACTTTCAATTTGCTAAATAACTATTTGTTAAAATATTTGTTAGACTTGTTTTTTATTTCAAATTCATGTTTTTTTTTTTTTTTTAAAGAAAAAAATTAGGAAAGATTTTTACAAGCGGAGTGCATCAATGTCTCAATCAGAGTTTAAATTATATTAAACAAGCAATCAAGTTCAAAAATTACCTTCAAGTATTAATAATTTATTGTGTGTATTTGGAGTACTTGGATATGTCATTGTTGGGAGGTTAAAAGTTTTGATTTTGATTGATGGGTATTTTTTATTTCATGACAATTCATATGGATGTTGTTGATCGGTGTTAATGTGTATATGAATTTAAGACATTAAAAATTTGTGTGGATTGATTGTGTTTATGGTTTTGTGACAAATTGGTTTTGTTGATGTGTGTCAATGTGTTTTTGATTTTAAGAGATTAAAAGATTTGTGTATATTGATTGTGTTTGTGGTTTTGTGATAAATAGGTTTTGTCTAGTGTGTGTTTATGAGTTTAAGAGATTAAAAGATTTGATAAAGTGTTTATTTTACATATTCGAAAGTGTTTGGTTTAGATGTTTGTCAATTCATTTGGAAGTATGAGATAAACAAATTCTTTATTGAGATAATTAAAGTAGTGAAATAGTTAAGAAGTTTTAAGAATTTTGCATACTATATTGAGTTATTTTGATTTACTGAAATATTACGGTTGAGATTGGATTGATTTGGTTTGGTTGAAGATGTAATATATTGTTTCACCTTTGTTGTATGATATTTTGAAGTGAAAAATATATCATCCCTTTTAGGAGTTTTGTGACATTTGATTATAGGAGTTTCATAACAAAATCGCTTACCTAAATCACTACCAAGCAAACTTGGTGACATAAAAATAAAAAAGGGAGCTTTGCAATTTTAGGCCTAATTAAAAGAAAATTTTATTTTTACCCACTTTTTTTATAGAAATTTGTTTTTAACCGCTCAAACAAACTATTTTCATCTTACACTCAAGTTTATCAAAATATCCTCAATTAAATAAAAAAAAAGCACGGTTTTTACATCCACTTTAAAACTGGTGACTTAAAAACTGATATCAGTTTTTAAGTGGACTTGAAAATCGATTTTACCCAATCGTCGTATTGACGTTGCATCTCACTGGAAATCTCCATTTTCAAGCTAAATCCAACTAAATCTAACCCCAAAGATTAATGTCTAACATCCGAAACACAAAAAAAAACTTGAAAAATCAATAAAAATAACTCATAAAATCCTAACAAAACTTGAACAATCAATAAAGGAAGCTAAAGAACTTATACCATGAGCAATGGAAGAGGAGAATAAGGTATGCAAGGGCAATTTAGATAATTTGGATATAGACTGCAATTAATTTGTTTGAGGGGTTAAAAACACATTTTTCAAAAAAATGGGTAAAAACATATTTCCATTTTCTAGAATGGTTATTTCTTGTCATTTTCAAAATTAAAAAAAAAAAAAAGTTATTTATGTTTGTTGAAACTTTTTTATTTTTTTTGTTCATAGAAGAAATATTCAAATGACTCAAATTTGGTGGGAGGTAACAAAAGTGTCAAATTTATTGAACCTTCTCCAAAGGTAAATATTCATGAAATTGATATAATTATTCTTAGCACTTAATTAAATATTTAATTATAATTATTTAAATTTTTGTGAATATGTTGTCATTAACTTGGGCTTCTACAAGTCAAGTCGATGGTTCAAGTAAGAGTTGAAAAAAGTGTAAGTTAAAGCATTGGTTGGGTAATGGAGAAATGGCAGCGAAGCAGAAGTTGACTGCACGGATCCATACGCATCAATTCATCACATGATCCTTGGTTCAAATTGTTGCGGGTTTGTGTCAAGAAAATAATGGTAAGCACGGTTCTCTTATTTCGGGCTACTTTGAAGTTTCGAACTTTAGAAGATGTATTAGACTCTTTTATTGCTTGACCAACAACATACATTATATTTTATGATTATGTGCACTAATTATGTCATGAAACATTTTGATGTATGGTGACTTCTAGTGATATATATATTATAAAATTCATTCATATAATACAACTTTTTAAATGACTACGGAAAGTGCCCCACTGTAAAATGTATAAATAACAATGGGCAATTCCGTTATAAAAAGTGGAAACGATAATGGGCATTCTTTGTAGTAAAATGTGGTCCCTACTAGGTATTGAAAAGCACGATTTGCTATTATAAGGGAAATAATAGTGGGCATCTCACCCCTTGTAGAAAGTGGATTGTTGATTGAGGGGTAGGGGGGGAGGGGGAGAGGGGGGGGGGGGGGGAGAGAGAAGAGAGATGGTGGAGTATAGATAAAGAAGAAGAAGAAAGATGGTGGAATGTAGATGGAGAAGACGAAGAGAGATTATATATATATTTACATATATATGGGTCCTGTTGGGTACATCTGAGGTTTTGCATATATTTGACAAAAAAATGAGTAATTGTATTCTAAATTTACTGATTGTAATTTATTATATCTGACACATGTCTCAGTAAATATGATTTTAACTGTCAATTGTGGTAAATATGGTCTAACTCATTTAGTTGTAATTGGATATAATAAATGACGGGACCCTTCCCGAATCCCTTCTCTGAACCCGAGAAAGACCCTATAGCACCCCGAAAGAATTCCCACGAACCCTATACTCAGCCCGGAGGAACCCCATCAGGGCACTGGAAAATCATTTAACTAGATCTTTTAACTTCTTTTACAAGATGAAAATGATAATAATTTTTAGCTTTTTAATAAGAATTTTAGCAGCATGCCGTCTGTTTTCTAAACTATGCCACCCTGTAAGTTTCAAATATAATTTATAAAAATACTTCTATGAAATCAATTTTTCAACTTCCAGAGCCTCCGGCTCTTTTCTCACAACACAACCACAAACAAGTAAATAAAATCTGAAAACTAAATTTCAAAAAACTTTAATAAAACATTTTTAACTAATGCATCCACTATTTCTTTAAAATATTTACAATTATATACATAAACATATACATGATCAAAATAGCAAAATATATACATGTAGTAGGTGTCGTCCTATCTGTCTGCCTGCACGTCTGACTGAACCTCGTTAGTTGGATGACTAGTCCCTGCTCCTGTGGGAGAATTTTTAAGAAAAACATTTAAAGAAAAATATGAGTATAACTCAGTAAGTGGTATAATTTATATAAACTAAAACTCATTTTTGGATAAAATATTCTCCCAAAAACAGTTTTTAAAACTAAAATGCTTTCTAAAGTTCTTTTCTAAAACACTTTTTGAAATATTTTCTTAAAATCTTTTCTAATACTTGCTTACCTAGTAACCCAGGGAATACCTACTCCTGACATGATAACATATAAAATCTAGCCAACCATTATGAGTGGGAATCTACCATGTGTAGTCGTCGAAAGCGGGCCCACGCTGCGGACCGACTACACTACCCTATACGTGTATATGGATCACTCATGCCTCGCTCACACAAGAGTCGACTAGATTCAAATCTCACTGACTGACTTCCTCTCATCTACCGTATCACGCATAGGGCATTCAGTCGGGTACTAAACTGGGCTAAGGTAAACCATAGGCTATTAAAATTTCTTTTTTTTAATACACTAAAATATTCTAAATGTCAAGGCAGTAAGCCTAAAATCTTTAATTCTAGCACATTCTCATATACATAAATAATAAACTAAAATCTTTATGCTAGAATTATAATATAAATTCAATTAATAAATGAATAACTATTTATAATAAATTCTTTTAACTTTATAATAAAGTTTAAGAAAATATAAATTTTAAAAACTCGTAGTTCCACTCACAACACGTTCTCGGATAGAATCCGATCCTCCTCCATATGCCTTCGGAACTCTCCGCTTTTACCTTAAAACATCAAATATCTATTTAGGGTCACTTAACTTATTCAAATAACATTCAAAATCAATAAAAATCCTATTTATCTTTATTAATACCGTTTAACATCTAAACTTTCGGATCTCAATTTCTATTTAATCGGGGCTTTCGAAATCCATTTTCTATACATGAATCCTATTTATTCTTTCCTAGTAATACCTCAGTATACTCAATTTCATCGTCGGAAGCTCGGAATGAAATTCGTTCGATTTTGCTTACAAGCAAAAATTATTTTTCGCTTCGAACGTCCGACAACTTCAACAATCAATCCTCTAGTGTTCTAACACCCAACCATGATTAAATAAACGGTTTTGAACATCAAACAAACGCGTTTAGAAGGGTTTCGGAAAATGCCTTTCAACTTGTCCGTTTAGCTCCGAAATAGATCCTAAACTTTTCGTTTTCGAAATCTAACTTTATAAGATTATTTTCTAACTTCTAAAACATTCATCTAATGCCTTAGAATCGAAAACGAACTCAAATCCCACAAAAACCCATTTTGACCGTGACTTCCTCTCTCTCTCTCCTATTTTTCTTCAATCAAATCACTCACAAATCACACCAAAATCATCCTCACACCTCCCTCTCATCATCCCTAAACTCTAATTTGAAAAAGAAACAAAAGAGGAGATGAGTTTTCACATAAAACATCAACCTTTAAACTGAAATAACTTACCTAATAGGCGATCTTTTTGCTTCAAATTTGTTGGGCTAGCTAGAGGAGATGACAAGAAACAACTTTTGTGAAGAAACCGCAGCGAAATTCGAACCGGATCCTTCTCTTCCTCTCTCTCTCTCTCTCTCGGCATCGCTCTCGGCTCACCGAACTCTCTCTCTCTTTCTTTCTTGTTTTCACGGTCAAAATGTCTCAAATGAGACAAAAACCAACTTATATATATACTAATACTCAATTACTAATAAGTCCCTCAAGAAAATTTCATTTAATTACCTCAACTTTCAATAATCTCACCAGTGCTCAAATATAGATAACTACAAATTCTATTGGTCCACTTGGCACATTCTAGTCCACTTATTTCTTCAACCAATCAATAGATGACATGTGGCACATCCATAGCCACTACTTTTTAAAGTCACTTATCTCTTTTCTTATTGGTTGAATTAAAATATCTTTTACTTTATTCCATGAGCTCACCTCACTTGATTAACACATAAATCACTTCTAATCACTTTGTAATTGTACCGGGGTCAACCAAACGACATCCGACTTGCAGTACGAAAATATAATAAACCTCAAATAACACTACTGGAGGCATATGATTCGACCGTAACTCAATTCGAAGATTTCTAATACTATAAAATAATAAATCTGGGTGAGGGCTTACAATAAAGATATAATAAATTACAATAAGCAAATTTAGAATGCAATCATTCATTTTTTTGTCAAGTGTATGTATATCCCAGATATATGCTAAAATATACAGTATATATATATATATATATTCTAACAGGATACCTTGTCCATCTTTTTTGGACCGACTATATAGACGAATTCTAATAAAATAAATATTTTTTGGTTTACAATTTTTTTAAATGAATGGGTTCTTTTACAGTTTTACCCTTTCAGACTAACAATCAAAATTTGATTTTTAACATAAGCTTTGACATCATGGACGTTTTCTTAAGTAATTAAGGTCTTTTGTTTATTCAATCAAACAATATGTAGGTTATTAGTGATTTCCCAAACTATTACAGTTTTTTGGCTATTACGTCATATGACAGGGGAGATAATGACATTATCCCTAAATTTTAGTGATGGTGTGGGGCTTATTTGTCAAAAATTGAAAAGTTGGCTTCACTTGTGTCGACGTTGGATTTCAGTCGACGGGTAATCAATGCCCAATACCTGCAATCAATGTGAGAAAGCACAAATACCAAGAAAGGACACAGACAAATATCGAGAATCAAACAAGGAACACGGATCTTTTACGTGGTTCAGCAATAATAGGCCTACGTCCACGACTGTCTATCTCTTAAATTCTGCAGAGTGATAGTATATTATTGATTATTCTCCGATCATGTTACAATGATTTTAATCCCTATTTATAGGGAAAGAGGCATTACAATTCTGGTTGTAGCAAATCAGGAAAAGAATCCTGAATTAATTACATTCCCAAATAATCAGGAAAAATAAGGAAAAGAATTATAAATTAATTATACTTCCTAATATGTTTGAATAATATCAGGAAATTGCTTTCATAAAATCAGGGATGATGTTGATTCGGTTTGAATTTGAGTAGACTTCCATATCTGATGAAGAAATCACGGTTTGATTGGGTAACTACCATATTCGGAGAGAGAATCATGGTTGAATTAGGTAACTGCCTGTTCTGGAAGATACTGCATTTATTACACTTCTGAGCGAGCTGACGTCTATGGCGGTCTGTGAGCTTGAGCTCGCTGGTCAGAGAGCTATGACTGAGGCGAACTATAGAGCGAGCTGAATCCTGGCTGACATGAGCTCGTTGATATAATATGAAGAAGCTATTTATGCGAGCTGAAGAGCTTGCTTGGGTTTAAAGTTATCTGGGCCTCATCTGACGGACTTTGACTGGGCTTTGACCTTATCGAGTCTTCTATCGGGCCTGAATTGGGCTTTTACCAGCCCATTTAATGAGTCCGAAAAATACATATAACATTAGCCCCTTAGCTCTCAGTTCGCTTCTACGAACTGGGAGCTTGAGCTTGCTGGTAAAAGCTGGCTTCCTTAACACGCTAACCTTCATAATTACTTTTGTGCACTTTCAAATTCCACATTTTCAGTTGCGACACGTGGCAGTCATGCAAGTGGTAACTGAAACGACACCTGCACGTTCTTTACACGCGCATTTAATGCGCACGTCTTTCAACTGACAGCTGCATGATTTCAAGGTCGTACCTCGCGCTGCACCGTTGGATTAATGACGGTTACATAGTGCAGAGCTCTGACAGTTGGGGTTCATGCTCGCTTGTCTATATAAACCGATGGACCCTTTTCATTTTCTTCTTTCATCTGTCATTTTCTTTTAAAGCAATCAATTATTCAAGCATTCAAGCAACCAGGACCTACTGCCTTTTCACAAAATCAACATCCTCATTCGCCATTTTTCAATCTCATCAACGATTCAAGGCAAGACATCTTTTTCTTCAAACTTTCTGTTTTTGGTTTATTTTCGTTGAGTTGATATTGAATTTTCAACTTCTGTTGGTTTGATCTGGTTTTTTACTTGTTCACGACTGGACTACTGTTTGTGACTTGTAATGCATGCTTGACTGTTGACTTAGGATTGTCGTAGTTTTGTTAGCTCGCAGGTCGTTGCTTTTGTTGACTGAAACCTCTATTACATAGTCTGACTGTTTTCTTTTGTTCAGATGTCCTCAAGCGGAGCTCGCAAGGGAATTATTCCAAGCAGTGAAGCTCGTGAGCGAGATGAAGCCCGAGCACATGCTATACAGGGAAGAGCAGCTCGGGATACATTCGCTTGTCATCCTTCATCGCTAAAGCGTCCTGAGGTGGAAGGACTTGTCACTCAATTCCACATCCCTTTGGGTTGTCGTGCATTGCTACCTGATTCAAAGAATCATGCATGTTATCCACCAAGGGGATATGTCGTTGTCAGCGTTCAACATTTCGAGCAGGGACTACGGTTCCCCATTCAACCGTACTTGATCGTATTTCTCAACAAGGTCAAGCTCGCGCCATTCCAGTTAACTCCAAACTCCTATGCGCAGCTGACTTCGCTGGCCGTGGCCTTTCTCAGGAACGACCTTCGTCCCCCTACTCCAAAAATTATACAACAGTTCTACTCCTTCAAGTCTTTGAACGTAGCAGAAGGAGAGAAACCGAAGGGCATTTATTACCTCACAGCCCGTCCGTCGAAATACAAAGATCTCTTGTCCAAAGGAGAAGCGAAGGGCAAGTCCAACGTCGGGCCGTATAAGACGAGCTGGTTTTACGTCTCGTGCCCCTCTCTCGTAGATCTCCGAAATTTCAGCTTCGTCCTAAAACTAGGTATACATAAAGAAAATATAGCGAGCTGATTTTATTTTGTATCTTTATTATTATTTTTTAATCATTTGCTGTGCAGCGCTGAAAATGGACGAGTCCCCTCTTAGCAGCGAGGAAGAATGAGCTCTGGATAAGCTCGCAATTTCAGAGGACGCGGGAATCAGCAGTAAATTTGACGATGTTGTCCTTAGAGCTTATGTCCTTGCTCCTCCTAAGGAATCCTCTCTTCTGCGATCTGAGGAGGACATAGGCAAGACCAATGATAACCCTAGAATTCCTTCTATTTTTGAAGTTCCAGTTCAGGTGGGGGACATGCCTGCTTCCCGACCTCTACAACCAGTCTCTACACAAGCAGCGGGTACAACTCGCTCACCTTCTCCAGCTCGGAAGGCTTCTACCCAAGGTGCTCCTACTCGCGCCTCATCTAAGGCGAAATCGTCTTCAGCTCGCACCCCATCAAAGGGCACATCTCGAAAAACTACTTCTCCAGCTCCTGCCCCAGCTCGGACAGGATCAGATCCAGCCCACACAGCCCTACTGTACAGGTTGACTCATCCTCTTCCCCACATCACACATCTACCCCAGGGGCTTCACTGCCATTTCCAGCTCGCGCTCCAGCCCCCGTTCCTTCCTCTTGGCGAATTCCAGCCAACAGGAGGAAATTTGTTCTTTTGAAATCCCCTCCTTCTGAATGACCTGCTACATCTCCCGCCTCCTCGACTCTTTCAGCGAAACGGCTTGCTGAGGCCTTAGCCACTCCAGCGGCCCCTTCAAAACGCTCAAAATCATTTGCCGAGGACCAGGCTCCTACGGTCGCTGCTTTCAACGAAGTGCCTGCTGCTGCTGAGAAACAGGCCGCTGCTCCTTCAACCGCTGCTCCCAGCGAAGTGCCTCTTGCTGCTGGTTCTTCAGGTCTTCAGCCGACTCCAGCTTCCAGTTCGCTGCCTGAAAAAGGTGACGCTCCTCCTAAGGTTGCTTCGCAGGCAACCCAAGCTGGCCCCAGTAAAAGAGTAACTAAGCGCACCGTTCATGCGCTGCCTACCACTACCTGGGATGGTGAACGCGATGTTCCAGAAGCTAAAAGAACCCTTTCGCCAATGAGACCAGCCGTTGAGATTGGGTCTGGGGGAAGATATTTGACCTCCTTCCTTGACAACTGGGAAACGATCATGCTTACCCATGCAAATGTCTTGGAAAATAAGTATCTTAGAGGCGAGGATCTGGACGAATTCGTAGCTCGCCATTCCATGCTAGTAAGTCATTTTCCCTTATCTGCCGACCTCTTTACTTTATTAAAAGTTAACTCGTAACGTTTTTAGGGTGCTCTTGGCGCGATGAAGCGGAGAAGGCAGACAAGGGCTACAAACGATGCAATAAGGAAACTGGAAGACGAGCTGGATGAGGCCAAAGATGAAGTTGCGCATTTGGCTGAAGGTAGAGTGCAGGGTCAGGAAGCACAGATCGCTGAGGTGAATGCTGCGAGGCAGGCAATTGAGGAAGCTCTAAAGAAAATGGAAAATGAGCATGCCATGCTAAAGGATGAGCTGCTCAAAACAAAGGAAGAGCTAAAGCAATCTGAGCAACGGGCTGAGCTGGCCGAACAGCGGGCTTCAACTGCAGAAGAGAAGATTGAAGTGCTTCATCGCCAAGTTGATACTGCTTTGACTCGAGCTAAAGCTGTTGAGAAACAGGCTGAGGAAGCTAAAAAATGAGCTGATGAAATGGAAGCTGCAGCTAAAAGCGCTGAGGAGGCTACAACCAAACAAGCTAAGGAGGTTGGAACCGAGGCTAAACGTGCCGAGGAGGCTGAGCATCGAGCTGAGGTGCTTAGGCAACAGGTGGGGGAGGCTATTCAGCAGGCTGAGGCTGCGGAGCAGCGAGTTGAAGACATGAAAAAAGAAGCTGAGGTCGTCAACCGTCATGCTGATAATGCTTTGAAGAGCTAACGGTCTTCAGATAATACGCTGCTCGAGAATTGGAAGTGCAGGTTGCAGATGCAAGGGACGAGGCTGAGGAAAGAATAGGCCGCGACTTCCTCTACACACTGTGGATGTCCCATCCAAAAATGGATTTTTCTATCTTTGGGGACATAGGACTTGAAACCGTTGAGGATTTTAAAGCAAGAGCTACCTCGTCCTCAGCTGGTCCAATTCCTTCGGTAGAGGAGATGCCTGGTGCGACCTCTCAAGCTGAGCCCGTTGTCGACCTTGATCCCCCTGGCGTATCTGCCCCAATGAAGAACCTTTAACTAGCCCAGATCCTCCAGCTTAGGACTAAGAGCTCGTCTTTTCTTTGTTCTTTTCATTGTATTTTCTTAACTTTTAACTTGTAAACAACTCTCACACTTAATGAAAGAAATTTCATTATTTCTTCTGTGTTTGAATGCATTTAAGCTATTGTGTATAACATATTTTATGCTCTTCATCTTTAGAGTTACCATATTCTTCGCGAGCTGATCAACGAGTTCTATAATCTGATAATGCATTAAGTTAATGAAATGATGTAAAAATAAACGGTTTGATCATTTAGAATGTTAACGAGCTATGCAGGGGTCGTCACCTCGCCTGCTTTTTAGGCTCTTTTGGAGAGCTATGCAGAGACACTTAGTCATCTGCTTTTTAGGCTCTTTTGGCGAGCTATGCAGAGACACTTAGTCATCTGCTTTTTAGGCTTTTTTGGTGAGCTATGCAGAGACACTTAGTCATCTGCTTTTTAGGCTCTTTTTTATTTGTAGCGAGCTATGCAGGGGTCGTCACCTCGCCTGCTTTTTAGGCTCTTTTGGCGAGCTATGTAGAGACACTTAGTCATCTGCTTTTTAGGCTCTTTTTTATTTGTAACAAGCTATGCAGGGGTCGTCACCTCGCCTGCTTTTTAGGCTCTTTTGGCGAGCTATGCAGAGACACTTAGTCATCTGCTTTTTAGGCTCTTTTATTTTAGCGAGCTATGCAAGGACACTTAGTCACTTGCTTTTTTGGCTCTTTTTTATTTGTAGCGAGCTATGCAGAGGTCGTCACCTCGTCTGCTTTTTAGGCTCTTTTGGCGAGCTATGCAGAGACACTTAGTCATCTGCTTTTTAGGCTCTTTCATTTTAGCGAGCTATGCAAGGACACTTAGTCACTTGCTTTTTTGGCTCTTTTTTATTTGTAGCGAGCTATTAAGCTCGGAGCCCGTTAGCCTTAGTGAAATGAGTTGAGTCACAAGCTGGGAAATGGAGCTTTCATTAACTAGAATGATTTTGAATTACATATTACAAAGAGTTTACTGATAATAAGGACGCAGATGCTCGGCATTCCATGCTCGACGGACTTCAGCTCCATTTTCATTAGCTAAATGATAAGCCCCATTCCTCAAGCTTGCTTTGACAACATACGGTCCTTCCCAGTTTGCGCTTAAAGATCCATCACTTGGCTTGCGGGCTCCAGGCAGGATGAGACGTAAAACTAAGTCTCCAACATTGAATTTGCGAATCCGAGCATACTTGTTGTAGTACCTCGCTATTCTCTGCTGATAGACAGCTACTCTCAACTTGGCTGTTTCCCTAGTTTCTTCAAGCAGGTCCAAGTTTGTTGCAAGCAGTTGATCGTTGTCGTTTGGATTGAAGGTTGCTCTTCTTTACGAGGTGACTTCAAACTCAGTTGGGATCATAGCCTCAGACCCATACACCATCAAGAACGGGGTCTCGCCAGTGGAGCTGCGAGTTGTGGTTCTATAAGACCACAATACTTTTTGAAGCTCATCTACCCATGCTCCTTTCTTTGCTTCCAGTTTCATCTTCAGGGTCTGCTTGATGATCTTGTTCACTGCTTCAACTTGGTTGTTGACTTGTGGATGGTCCACTGCTGAGAAGCTTTTAACGATCTTGAGGTCGTTGCAGAATCTGAAAAACTGGTCACTAGCGAACTGGGTCCCATTATCAATTACGATTTGTTGTGGGACCCCGAATCTGCAAATAATGTTGCTCCACACAAACTTCTCAATCTTTGTTGTGGAGATTTCAGCTAACTCTTTTGCCTCCGCCCACTTGGTGAAGTAGTCCACTGCGACCACTACATGTTTGCATCTTCCACGAGCCATTGGTAGGGGTCCGATCAGGTCCATCCCCCAAATCGCAAAGGGCCACGGGCTCACCATCTGTTGGAGGTAAGCTGGTGGAGCTCGCGGAATATAAGCAAACCTCTGACACTTGTCGCATTTCTTCACTAAGTTAATGGCGTCCTGCCTCATGGTGGGCCAGTAGAAGCCTTGACGAAGTGCCTTCTGAGCTAGAGACAGCCCTCCAGCGTGGTTCCCGCAGTGGCCTTCATGTATCTGCCTTAGTACTGTTTCACACTCAGGGCCATCAATGTATCTTAACAGTGGAGCTGAGAACCCCTTCTTGTACAAGGCATCATCATAGATGCAATACCTGGCTGCTCTAGCTCGAAGACGCCGGGCTTCCAACTTGTTACTTGGCAGCTTTCCATCCTGTAAATAATTGAGAATAGAGCTCATCTAGGAATCAGGCTGCACGGATATGGCCATCGTCACATTCTTTTCCTCTGCACTTGGAGCTGGTAGAAACTCAACTAGGATCGCCCCAAGGAAATCTGCATCTCGTGTAGTCACGAGGCGAGCTAGTGCATCAGCATGCGAGTTCTGAGCCCGCGGGATCTGTTTCACCTCGTACTTCTGAAATGCACCTAGCAGCTCGTGAACTTTCTGGAGGTAGAGGGCCATTTTTGGTTCCCTGGCTTGATATTCCCCCAATACGTGGCCAACAACGAGCTGTGAGTCACTGAAGACTTTCAAGCGTTCAGCTCGCATCTCTTTAGCCAAACGCAGTCCCGCGAGCAGAGCTTCATACTCAGCCTCATTGTTTGTCACCTGGAAGCCAAACCTCAGAGCACAAAGGATCTTGTGGCCTTTAGGATTGATCAGTAGAATTCCAACTCCAGCTCTTTGCTCGCTGGATGATCCATTAACATAAAACTCCCATGCTGGATCTTCAGAAGACTCAGCTTCATCATCCACAGGTCTCGTAAACTCTGCAATGAAGTCTGCCAGAGCTTGAGCTTTGGTAGCCGTCCTTGACTTGAATTGAATATCAAACTGTGCGAGCTCTACTGCCCATTTCAACAGACGACCTGAGGTGTCAGCTTTCTGCAAGACTTGTTTCAACGGATATTGGGTGAGGACTTCAATTGTGTGAGCTTGAAAATAAGGTCGTAGCTTCCTTGATGCGATCACCAAGCAATAAACTAGCTTCACCACCTGCGAGTATCTGGTTTCAGCATCCTGTAACCGTTTGCTTACATAATATACCGGAAGCTGCGTCTTTTCTTCTTCCCTCACTAGTGCAGCACTCAGAGCTTGCTTTGACACTCCCAAGTACAAGATCAGCTTTTCATCTTCTTTGGGCTTGGAAAGAAGTGGAGCTCGCCCCATATATTCCTCCAACTGCTTGAAGGTTATTTCACACCGCTCAGTCCACTCGAAGCTCTTTGCTTTCTTCAGAATGTCAAAGAAAGGGACACACTTGTCTGTAGCTTTCGAAATGAACCTGCTCAATGCTGCGACCTGGCCATTGAGGCTCTGCACGTCTTTCACCCTGGTTGGCGATTTCATGTCGATCAATGCTTTGATCTTCTCAGGGTTTGCTTCAATTCCCCTACTGTTGACCATGAAGCCCAGAAACTTCCCAGAAGCTACCCCAAATGCACATTTGAGTGGATTTAACTTCATCTGGTAGCTCCTTAGAATCTAAAACATCTCTCTGAGGTCGCGAATATGATCTCCTATCTGCTTGGATTTTACTAGCATATTGTCAACATAGACCTCCATGATCTTTCCAATTTGTTCCTCAAACATCATGTTCACCAAGCGTTGATAGGTCGCTCCAACATTTTTTAACCCGAAGGGCATCACCTTGTAGCAATATAACCCCCGATCAGTCATGAATGAGGTGTGCTATTCGTCCTCGGGTTTCATTGGGATCTGGTTATATCCCGAATATGCGTCCATGAAGCTTAGGAGCTCGTGGCCAGCAGTAGCGTCCACGAGCTGGTCTATCCTCGGCAGGGGAAAACTATCCTTCGGGCACGCTTTGTTCAGGTCAGTGAAGTCGATGCAAGTTCTCCACTTTCCGTTCTTTTTCTTCACTAGCACAGGGTTGGCAACCCAGGTCGAGTAGTAAGTTTCTCTGATGAACTTGTTAACTAGCAGCTTGTCTACCTCCTCTTTTAGTGCTAAGTAACGTTCCCCTGTCATTGCCCTTCTCTTTTGGCGAACTGGCTTGAAGTGAGGATCAATGTTAAGCCTGTGAGACATCACCTTTGAATCTATTCCCACCATGTCCTCATGATTCCATGCAAACACATCCAAGTTCGCCTTTAGGAAGTTAGTGAGCTGAGTTCTTAATTGTGGAGTTAAACCTCTCCCCAGCTTCAGGCACCTTTCAGGATCTGCCTCGTTGACTTGTACATCTTCCAATTCTTCAACTGGCCCTGTAGCTCGGTCTGCATCTACCTCGTGAGGGTCCAAGTCAAGACTGACTCCTTTCTCAGTCATAGCTCGTGGCTCGCCCCTTGAGACCATGTTTACTTTCTTTCCTCTCACGCCCATCTTCACACCGTCTTTATAGCAGTGTCGGGCCAATTGTTGCTCTCCTCGAACACATCCAATGCCATTGGGAGTTGGGAACTTGACGATAAGAGTTCTGGTCGAAGTAACCACGTCCAACTCGTTCATGGCAGGTCTTCCCAGGACCACATTATATGCTAATGGACAGTCAATTATCAAAAAATCTGTCAGGGTTGTTGCCTGACGACCTGCCTCCCCCAGAGTCAGTGGCAATTTAATCTGCCTCACTGGTACTACAACATCTCCAGTGAATCCGAATAAAGGCTCCGGGGATAGTCTCATTTGTTCTGCTCGCAGCCCCATCTGATCAAAACAACTCCTATACATCACGTTCACCGAGCTTCCAGTATCAATCATGATGCGCCTAACTTCCACATTGCTGATTTTAGCTCATATAACCAGCGCATCGTTATGAGGCCAGATTACTCCTCTAGCATCTTCATCTGTGAACACAATCTCGTCCGAGGTTGACTTTGCTCTTTTGGCAGGTCCCTCCGACCCATTGAGCTGAAACGAATGATTCGCCTCTCGGACGTATCTCTCATGCGATCTATTAGAGTCACCTGCGATATGTGGGCCATCATAAATGGTAAAAATGGTTCTTACCGCAAGTTCCTGACCTTGCTCAGAAGCTCGCTTGGCTGTTGCTGGTATGTTGGCTGTTGTTGGTGAGGTCGTTGTTGTGGAGGTCGCGAGTCTGTGGGTCTTGCTACATAGTCTCCCAAGCGACCTCACCTGATTAATTTCTCAATGGCGTTCTTCAACGCCTAGCAATCTGAAGTACTGCGCCCGACCTCATTATGATAGGCACAGAACTTGCTCTAATCTCTTTGCTGCACTGGAGCCCTTAAAGGATTGGGCCTCCCAAAATCTTCCCTGTTTCTTTCTGCAGCGTAAATCCTGTCCGGTGAAGCTATCAGGACGCTGTATCCTTCATAACGACCTTGACGTTGAGGTCGCTCGTATCTTGGCTCTCTCATTGCCTTTTTAACAATCTGATTGCTTGAGCCACTGTTTCTACCTTCTTCATTCCTGTCAATATTTCTCCTCTTTGGCTGGCTAGAACTGGCAGCTTCATTCTTCTGATTTTGTTTCTTTGGGCCGAAGGTCTCTTCCCACCTGATCTCTTTTGCAGCTCGCTCGTAAAACTCTCCCAGATCCTTCACTGGGGACTTATAAATGCTCTCGTACAACTTTCCATCCTTGCGCAGCCCAGCTGAGATCGCTGTCAGTATACTTTCATCTGATGGATGCTCGACATTCGCGACCTCGCGTCTAAACCTGGTGATGTATTCCTTCAACGACTCACCCTGATGCTGGAAGATTGTGGCTAGGTGGCAGGATGGAGCGAGCTACCTTCTCAGTGCCCTGTACTGACCAACGAACTTCTGTTGGCATTGCTCCCAACTTCCTATGCTGCGAGCTGGGAGATTCTTAAACCACGTTCTCGGAATATCCCCCAATGTAGTTGGGAATACTCGGCACTTCACCATCAGACTTCCTGTCTGCAGGTCCATCTGAACGTTAAAGACGTCGAGATGGTCATAGGGGTCACTGTCCCCATTATACTGCTGGATGTTTGGCATCTTGAACCTTGGAGGGAGAGGCTGTGTCTCAATCTCCCTCGTGAAGGGAGTCCTTCCCCCATAGTACCCACGCTGCTCCGGGGCTCCAGGTCGTGCCTCCAACTGCTGGACCTTTTGGAGGAGTTCCTCTACCTAGGGATCTCGGAGCTCGTATCTTCTCCTGTGATCATGACTATGGGCAGGGTGCTCTGGGTCATACCTTTCGTCTTCTTCGAACAGACCGTCAGGTTGATAGGATCTTCCCTGTCTCTGTTCATCATCAAATCGCCAAGCTACAACTCTGGCTCTATCGTGTCCAACTTCTGCTTGCAGATTTCCACCTTGACTCAATCTTACTATCAGGCTATTTGGGCGTGCGACCTCCCTTTCTTCCCGAACAGGGTGTCCTTCAGCCCTAGAGCGCGCATTGGAGGAGCGAGCTGAGCCTGCGGGTCGTGGGACTTCCCTTGCCAGCTTGTCAGGTATTTACATCGCTTTATGCTGCTGGGGCACATGCCTTGGTGCCTAAACCTCAACCCTGGGCATGTTTTGCACCTGAGTTTGTACCAACATATTAACGGCCTCTGTGAGTTGTCTGACCGTATCCTCCAGCACTTCTTGTCTCTGGATCAGCACATTCTGCCCTTCGGCTAATGGGGCAATTGGAACTGTTTGACGGGGAGGCAAAGGAGGAATACCTGTCGCGGCGCCCAGTGTCTGTCCATGGGACGTGCCTGCTACATGCATGGGTGCATCCTGCATAGGCTGTAAGTTCTGTTGAGATTGGTTCATGTGACTCTCCGCCTGGTCATCATCTCCAAAATTCCTGTTTGTTCTGGTCCTTGCCATGTTGTTAGAAATTGATTAAACTGAGATGAAAGAGATTGCAGTTTGGGCCCTTCTTCTAGCGCCAAAATGTCGACATTGGATTTCAGTCGATGGGTAATCAATGCCTAATACCTACAATCAATGTGAGAAAGCACAAATACCAAGAAAGGACACAGACAAATACCGAGAATCAAACAAGGAACACGAATCTTTTATGTGGTTCAGCAATAATAGGCCTACGTCCATGACTGTCTATCTCTTAAATTCTGTAGAGTGACGGTATATTATTGATTATTCTCCGATCATGTTACAATGATTTTAATCCCTATTTATAGGGAAAGAGGCGTTACAATTCTGGCTGTAGCAAATCAGGAAAAGAATCCTGAATTAATTATATTCCCAAATAATCAGGAAAAATAAGGAAAAGAATTATAAATTAATTATACTTCCTAATATGTTTGAATAATATCAGGAAACTGCTTTCATAAAATCAGGGATGATGTTGATTCGGTTTGAATTTGAGTAGCCTTCCATATCTGATGAGGAAATCACGGTTTGATTGGGTAACTACCATATTCGGAGAGAGAATCATGGTTGAATTAGGTAACTGCCTGTTCTGGAAGATACTGCATTTATTACGCTTCTGAGCGAGCTGACGTCTATGGCGGTCTGTGAGCTTGAGCTCGCTGGTCAGAGAGCTATAACTGAGGCAAACTATAAAGCAAGCTGAATCCTAGCTGACATGAGCTCGTTATTATAATCTGAAGAAGCTATTTATGCGAGCTGAAGAGCTTGCTTGGGTTTAAAGTCATCTGGGCCTCATCTGACGGACTTTGACTGGGCTTTGACCTTATCGGGCCTGAGTTGGGCTTTTACCAGTCCATTTAATGAGTCCAAAAAATACATATAACAACTTGTAAACAACAAACCTTATTTAGCTAATTTGTAGTTTGTTCATTGAATTTTCTATTTTTTTAACACTTTTTATGATTTGTTCTTTTTTTTTTTTTTTAGTACTTGTTGTGGGTATATTTTTGCAACTGCATAAGTGGGCTAGTAAAAGTCAAAAGAACTGATCTAATGGATTGACCTAAGAGACAGAAGCTCAGTTTGCCAACATCCAGCTCGCAGAAACAAGCTCTCTTAGATCGCTGTCTCAGTTCTTAGGTCATTGGTCAACATGGTCTAACTCACCTTATACTTAGCTCGAGGTCGTCCAATGCACGCTTCAGCTCGTAGCTCGAAGCGCTCTAAGGGAATTTTTAAAAAAGCCAAGAACCCAAACTAAGGAAAAGTCAACTACCAGAATTGGAAATAAATTCAAATTCTTATATCGGTAGAATTTATCCCTGATGTGGCGAAATCAATCCTTCATATGATGGAAACTGATTTTGGAAGTGTAATTAATATGAGATTTTTTCATATTTTAATTGTGCTCAAATTGTAATGCTTCACACTATAAATAGAGGCAGAAATTTCATTGTAAACAGATCCATTTACCCTCAAGATATTTAATATAATAATATTAAAAATATTAAAATATGATGAAATAAAAATAAAAAACAAAAATAATTTATTAAAAAAAATTTAATCTTCACTATTAATCTCTATGATGGACAATATAAAATAATTTTAATATAATTTTTTAAAAAATATTTAAAATGAAAAAAAAAAAAAAATTGAAGCACCATTTCTGGGTTTCCGATGACTAGAAACCTACAAAAAATGGGCTTCCTTCCAACTGTTGGAAACCTAAATGTAGCCAGAAGAAAACTTAGAAAATCATTTTCTTCAACCATCATCATTGCTTAAACCGAACCTAGTTCATCATCTTCAACCATCATCAATGCCTAAATTGTCATCTTCAACCATTGATGAAAACATTTTCTTCATCAGTGATGAAGAATAGAACATGAAGAACATCTGTTCTTCATTATAAAAAAGAAAAAAAATAAGCAAATGAATTGTTCAAATTTTTTCTTCATTGTAGAACAAAAATTAAAAAAAAAAAAAAAGATTGTTTTTCATGAATGAACCTAGATCTTCCAAGATCTGGGTTCAAATATCAAATTAATTTGGGTTTGATTAAACCCATATATTGAACTAGAAGAAAATGTTTAGGGTTTGATTGACCCCAGTACATTTGCTTTTGGGTCATATTATGGGTTCGATGAAACCCAAACCTTTTATTGGTTCTAGGTTTGAACAAATTTAGAACTAGAAGCATGACCGACCACAAACCTAGAAGCCAGATCAAACTTGACCCTCACAAACCTTGACCTCATCTTTTGGGACCACAAATCAAGATATACCCAGACCCCTACAAACCTATACCTTATCGCACCCATTTGTTTGAAGATAGAGAGGAAGAGAGAAAGGGTTAGTTGTTGCTATGATTAGATTTGTGTGGAGAGAGAGGAGATCCATTGCAAGAAA
The DNA here is from genome assembly GCA_019925255.1 of Litchi chinensis. Lineage (NCBI taxonomy): Eukaryota > Viridiplantae > Streptophyta > Magnoliopsida > Sapindales > Sapindaceae > Litchi > Litchi chinensis. The sequence continues at coordinate 22,149,882 of CM034462.1, forward strand.
ATTAGGCAACCATAAAAGATGTCTGTGATTGTTAAAGTATTTAAAATGGCCTCATTTTGTGCCCATTTTAGATAATTCAAGTCACGGACAATCTGGGGCTTATAATGATTAATGTATTTAAAACGGGGAACAAAAGTTGTCTTGTTTTAGATACTAGTTATTATTCCTTATAGACTTTTAAAGGCCTGTGATGAATACTCTATCTAAAATGGGCTTCAAGGTGCCTATTTTAGATATTCAACATAAACCCTACTTATTTTCTTTCCCCCCCCCCCCTTTTTCTTTTCTCCTTCCCTTGCTTCTCTTCACAATATCACTTCTTTTCTCCTTCACCTTCCTTTCCTTCAGGCCACTGTCGCATCTTTCTTATCTCTTTGTCATGCCATTGCCACATCATCCTTCTCTTCTTGTGACATCGTCAGTCATCCACTTTGTCACACCACAGATCGTCACTCCTACTTCGTCAATAATGCTCCTCTTCACCCACATAGTTTCTTGCTCTTCTTCGTCAACGACGCTCCTATCCTGTTAATGTTCTTTCTCTTATTCTTGCTAGATTGGTTTTTTTTTTGTTTTTTATTCTCATTATTTTTCAAATTTATTGTTTATTAATTGAATTTGGAAGTCTAGCACTTCTTTAGTTCACTAGTGATCGTGTTAATTTGCTATTTGTTATTTTATTTTAGTTTTTGGATTGTTTATTTGGATCTAAATTATGTGTTTGGACTTGCAACTTGTGCTCATTTTATCAAAAATCGATGGATTACTAAACTTTTATCGTCGGTAGTGAGATCAAATAGTTCTGCAAGTCGAAATTTTGATTAGAAAATAACCCATAGATATTGTTTAAGGACAATTAGATTTTGTTGAAGATGTGGTGTATTTGATGTCAATTCATGCACGAGTGAAGCACTTCCTTTTGGAAATTTGATATGTATAATTTATTTGACAAAAATCATTTTCTTTTTGCGAGCTTTGTATCCTCTATGATGTGCTGTTAGTCCTTTTAGAGGGTAGATTTGGCAAAGTTACTTTTTAGGAGTCATAATTCTCTTAATTCAGATTAGTCCATTGTGTCTTGTTTTCTCATGAAAGGGTGGTTTGTTATATTGGATGCATTGAGATGGTTTTGGTGTAGATAGAGATTAATTGTTGTATCGGCTGCATTGTGATGATTTGTTATATTGTAAATTATATTAGATTAGTTAATTTAAACTAATTTAATAAATTGTAAGACTAAGAGACAAGGTCCTTCATTAAGAAAAGCCAAAAAGAAAGTGATGGTTTAAGGAAAAAAAATGAACTTTTTAACAAATTTTTTGTCTTTAGAGAGAATGACAACATTAAGTACATGCACGTGAAGAAAAGGGCATTAATTAGAGGAGTTGGGTTGCCATCAAAATATAAGTTGGCTATGTGGACCACTAGTAAAGACTTTACATCCTTAAATCCATTAAAGTATTTTCTAAACCCAAGACCACCAACATTTCTTTTTCTTAAAACTATTAGGGATGGCTGAGACTCCACTTAAACAAATATTCAGTTATCAATTATTTTTGGCAATTAAGAAGATTAATATTTTAATTTGGTACTAATAGATATTAAGTAATGAAATTTAATCAATTATTCATAATGTTTCAACTGTTCCTATACTTCACTAATTGACTGTAGATATTGAGACCATAAAGTGTAGCAATAAAAGTAAAATTGAAATAAATAATGAAGCAATCTTGTATTTTTTTAAATAAATTTTGTAAAGCAATAAACTATGAAAAAATAATTAAATAAATCTAACAATTTGTAGTACAATGTAAAAAGGGTAAAGATAATGGTAATAAACATCATATTCATGGCCATCATGTTATGATTGACCTACACCCAACATTAGGTGAGATGGTCTCTCTAGCTAGGTTTAAATCTTTAATAAATTAAATATTTACTTGGAATAAAGCTTTCTTCTTCTTGGTTTCTAGAAAACAAATTTGTATTTATTTTCTCCTTTCTGTTTGGAAACTAAATAAATGTTTATTTCATTTAAGACTTTTGATAATAATTTGATGGATTATAAAATTGTATATCTTGAACGAATATACACTATCTGGAAAACTCTAGTTTAAGGGTGTGGATATTGTCACTCGAAATAATGATTTGTACAAATCCATTACTAAAATTTAAAAATTTAAGGTTCAATATAAGTAGCCAAATACATTTCAATATATTACTAAAATTTAAAAATTTGTACACCCACTTTTATTATGCTAACTAATAAAAATGTTTGTTAAACTTGTTTTCTTTTTCAAATTCATTTTTTTTTTCAAATTTAAGGAAGGCTTTTACAAACGGAGTGCATCAGTGTCTTGCTCAAAGTTTTTGGAGAGAATGATAGCATTAAGTATAAGCACATGAAGAAGGGCCGTTAATTTGAGGAATTGGATTGCCGTCAAAATATAAGTTGACTGTGTGGAACAATAGCAGAAACTTTACTTTCATTAAAACATTTTCTAAATACAGGACCACCTGCATTTCTTTTTCACAACACTATTAGTGATTGTTGAGACCCCACTTAAACCAACATTTAGTTATAAATTATTTTTTCCTAAGAAGATTAATATTTTAATTTAATTTGTTTAGGTAGATATTAATTAAAGAAATTTAACCAATCATTTGTGATGTCAATTGGTCCTATACTTCATTGATCGACTTTAGGTATTTAGAATATACAATATAGCAACAAAAGTACGAAACTTGGAATGAATAAAGAAGCAATCTTGTATATCTTTAAATAAATTTTATAAACAAATAAATTATTAAAAAATATATATATAAATCTAGCAGTTTGTAGTACAATATTAAAAAGGTGAAGATAATAGTAGTAAACAACTATCCATGGTTGTCATATTATAATTGACTTGCACCCAGTGTTAGGTAAGATGTCTTCTCTAATTAGGTGTAACTTTTTAATAAATTAAAAGCTGTGCTTTGAATAATGCTTTCTTCTTCTTTTTTTTAGAAAATAAAAATGTCTTTATTTTCTCTTTTTTGTTGTGAAACTAAATAAATATTTATTTCATTGACGTTTTTTTATTACAATTTGATGGCTTGTAGTTTTATATATCTTGAATGAATATGCAGTATCTCAAAGACTTTAGTTTAAAGATGAAGATTTTGTCACTCAAAATAATGATTTATACACCCAATTAATAAGTAAATTCATTACTAAAATTTAAAAATTAAGGGTTTACTATCCAAATGTATTTCAATCATAGCTTTCATTCGTATTAACTTTCATTAGGCTAACTAAGTATTTGTAAAAATGTTTATTAGAATTTTTTTTTTCTAAGTTTCAAACTCATGTTTTTTCAAATTTAGGGAACACTTTTATAAGTGGAGTGCATTGGTGTCTCACTTGGAGTTTTTGGTGAGAATGAAGACATTAAGTACAAGCATGTGAAGAAAGTGTATTAACTAGAGGAGAGGTAGGTTGCCATTAAAATATAAGTTGGTTGTGTGGACCACTAGCAAAAACTTTACCTCCATTAAAACATTTTCTAAACTTAGGACCACCTGTGTTTCCTTTTCTCAACACCATTAGTAAGTTCTAAGACCTTACTTAAACAAATATTCAACTATCAATTATTCCTAGTAATTAAAAAGATTAATATTTTAATTTCGTACAAATAGATATTAATTAAAGAATTTTAACCAATCATTTGTAATGTCTCAGATGTTCTTGTACTGCACTATTCAACTCTAGGTATTTAGACTATACAATGTAGCAACAAAACTAAGAAACTTGAAAAGAATAAAGAAGCAATCTTGTATTTCTTTAAATAAATTTTATGACCGAATAAATTATGAAAAAAAATTAAATAAATGTTGCAATTTATAGTATAATGTAAAAAGGGTGAGGACAATAGTAATAAACATTGTATTCATGGCTATCACATTATAATTGACCTACACCCTAGCATTAGGTGAGATGGCCTCTCTAGTACTTGGAATAAATTAAATCTTTAATAAATTAAATCTTGTACTTGGAATAATGCTTTCTTCTTCTTGTTATCTAGAAAACAAAATTGTACCAATTTTCTCTTTTTTGTTTTGAAACTAAAAAAAATGTTTATTTCATTGAAGACTTTTGATAACAATTTGATGGCTTATAGAATTGTATATCTTGGATGAATATGTACTATCTATTTTAAGGGTGTATAATGATTTGTACACACAATTAATAAGTAAATCCATTACTAAAATTTAAAGGTCAATGTAAGCAGCCAAATAATATATTTCAACAATAGCTTCCAATTATATTAACTTATATTATGCTAACTAAGTGTTTGTAAAAATGTTTGTTAAACTTGTTTTCTCTTTCAAATTCATTTTTTTCCAAATTTAGGGAAGACTTTTACTAATGGAGTGCATCGGTGTCTCATTCAAATTTTTTAGAGAGAATGATGACATTAAGTATAAGCACGTGAAGAAAGGGCATTAAGTCTAGGAGTTAGATTGACATCATAATATAAGTTGACTATATGAACCACTAGCAAAAACTTTACTTCCATTAAAACATTTTCTAAATGCATAACCACCTGCATTTCTTTTTCTCAATACTATTAGTGATTGCTGAGACCCCACTTAAACCAATATTCAGTTATCAATTATTTTTGGCAATTAAGAAGATTAATATTTTAATTTTGTTTAGATATAAATTAATTAAAAAAATTTAACCAATCATTTGTAATGTCTCAATTGGTCCTATACTTCACTTATCGACTTTAGGTATTTAGACTATACAATATAGCAACAAAAGTATGAAACTTGAAATGAATAAAGAAGCAATCTTGTATATCTTTAAATAAATTTTATAAACACATAAACTATGAATAAAGAAATATATGAATCTAGTAGTTTGTAGTACAATGTAAAAAAGGTGAAGATAATGGTAGTAAACATCTATCCATGGTTGTCATATTATAATGGACTTGCACTTAGTGTTAGGTAAGATGTCCTCTCTAATTAGGTGTAACTCTTTAATAACTTAAAAGCTGTACTTTGAATAATGTTTTCTTCTTCTTGTTTTTTAGAAAATAAAAATGAATTTATTTTCTCTTTTTTGTTTTGAATCTAAATAAAATATTTATTTCATTGAAGACTTTTGATAAAAATTTGATGGCTTATAGTATTGCATATCTCGAATGAATATGCACTATCTTGAAGACTTTAGTTTAAGGGTGCAGATATTATCACCCGAAATAATGATCTGTGCACTCAATTAATAAGTGAACTCATTACAAAAATTTAAAAATTTAGGGTTTACTATAAGCACCCAAATATATTTCAATAATTGTTTCTATTCATACCAACTTTCAATTTGCTAACTAACTATTTGTTAAAATATTTGTTAGACTTGTTTTTTATTTCAAATTCATGTTTTTTTTTTTTAAAGAAAAAAATTAGGAAAGATTTTTACAAGCGGAATGCATCAATGTCACAATCAGAGTTTAAATTATATTAAACAAGCAATCAAGTTCAAAAATTACCTTCAAGTATTACTAATTTATTGCTTTTATTTGGAGGACTTGGATATGTCATTGTTGGGAGGTTAAAAGTTTCGATTTTGATTGATGGGTATTTTTTATTTCGTGACAATTCATATGGATTTTGTTGATGGGTGTTAATGTGTATATGAATTTAAGACATTAAAAATTTGTGTGGATTGATTGTGTTTATGGTTTTGTGACAAATTGGTTTTGTTGATGTGTGTCAATGTGTTTATGAGTTTAAGAGATTAAAAGATTTGTGTATATTTGATTGTGTTTGTGGTTTTGTGATAAATAGGTTTTGTCTAGTGTGTGTTTATGAGTTTAAGAGATTAAAAGATTTGATAAAGTGTTTATTTTACATATTCGAAAGTGTTTGGTTTAGATGTTTGTCAATTCATTTGGAAGTATGAGATAAACAAATTCTTTATTGAGATAATTAAAGTAGTGAAATAGTTAAGAAGTTTTAAGAATTTTGCATACTATATTGAGTTATTTTGATTTATTGAAATATTACGGTTGAGATTGGATTGATTTGGTTTGGTTGAAGATGTAATATATTGTTTCACCTTTGTTGTATGATATTTTGAAGTGAAAAATATATCATCCCTTTTAGGAGTTTTATGACATTTGATTATAGGAGTTTCATAACAAAATCGCTTACCTAAATCACTACCAAGCAAACTTGGTGTCATAAAAATAAAAAAGGGAGCTTTGCAATTTTAGGCCTAATTAAAAGAAAAGTTTTGTTTTTACCCACTTTTCTATAGAAATTTGTTTTTAATCGCTCAAACAAACTATTTTCATCTTACACCCATGTTTACCAAAATATCCTCAATTAAAAAAAAAAAAAAGCGCAGTTTTTTCGTCCACTTTAAAACTGGTGACTTAAAAATTGGTGTCAGTTTTTAAGTGGACTTGAAAATCGATTTTACCCAGTCGTCGTCTTGACGTTGCATTTCATTGGAAATCTCCATTTTCAAGCCAAGTCCAACTAAATCTAACCCTAAACATTAATGTCCAACATCCAAAACAAAAAAAAAAAAAAAAAAAAGCCCTCGAAAAATCAATAAAAAAAACTCAAAAAATCCTAACAAAACTTGAACAATCAATAAAGGAAGCTAAAGAACTCATACCATGAGCAATGGAAGAAGAGAATAAAGTATGCAGGGGCAATTTAGATAATTTGGGTATAGACTGCAATTAATTTGTTTGAGGAGTTAAAAATAATTTTTTCAAAAAAGTGGGTAAAAACATATTTTCTTTTTCTAGAATGGTTATTTCTTGTCATTTTCACAATTAAAGAAAAAAAAAAGATATTTATGTTTGTTGAAACTTTTTTAATTTTTTGTTCAGAGACGAAATTTCAAATGACTCAAATTTGGTGGGAGGTAACAAAAGTATCTAATTTATTGAACCTTCTCCAAAGGTAAATATTTCGGAAATTGATATTATTATTCTTAGCACTTAATTGAATATTTAATTATAATTATTTAAATTTTTGTAATATGTTGTCATTAACTTGGGCTTCGACAAGTCAAGTCGATAGGTCAAGTAAGAGTTGAAAAAAGTGCAAGTTAAAGCATTGGTTGGGTAATGGAGAAATGGCAGCGAAGCAGAAGTTGACTGCACGGATCTATATGCATCAATTCATCACATGATCCTTGGTTCAAATTGTTGCGGGTTTGTGTCAAGAAAATAATGGTGAGCATGGTTCCCTTGTTTCGGGCTACTATGAAGTTTCGAACTTTAGAAGATGTATTAGACTCTTTTATTGCTTGACCAACAACATACATTATATTTTATGATTATGTGCACTAATTATGTCATGAAACATTTTGATGTATGGTGACTTCTAGTGATATATATATTATAAAATTCATTCATATAATACAACTTTTTAAATGACTACGGAAAATGCCCCACTGTAAAATGTATAAATAACAATGGGCAATTCCGTTATAAAAAGTGGAAACGATAATGGGCATTCTTTGTAGTAAAATGTGGTCCCTACTGGGTATTTAAAAGCACGATTTGCTATTATAAGGGAAACAATAGTGGGCATCTCACCCCCTGTAGAAAGTGGATTATGGATGGGGTAGGGGGAGAAGAGAGATGGTGGAGTACAGACATAGAAGAAGAAGAAAGATGGTGGAATGTAGATGGAGAAGACGAAGAGAGATTATATATATTTACAAATATATAGGTCCCGTTGGGTACATCTGAGGTTTTGCATATATTTGACAAAAAAATGAGTAATTGTATTCTAAATTTGTTTACTGTAATTTATTATATCTGACACATGTCTCACTAAATATGATTTTAACTGTCGATTGTTGTAAATGTGGTCTAACTCATTTAGTTGTAATTGGATATAATAAAGATATAATTAATTACAATAAGCAAATTTAGAATGCAATCATTCATTTTTTTGTCAAGTGTATGTATATCCGAGGTCTATGCTAAAATATACAATATATATATTCTAACAGGATCTCTTGTCCATCTTTTTTGGACGGACTATACAAATCAATTCTAATAAAATAAATATTTTTTGGTTTATAATTTTTTTAAATGAAGGGGTTCTTCTACAGTTTTATCCTTTCAGACTAACAGTCGAATTTTGATTTTTAACATAAGCTTTGACAACATGGACGTTTTCTTAAGTAATTAAGGTCTTTTGTTTATTCAATCAAACAATATGTAGGTTATTAGTGATTTCCCAAACTATTACAGTTTTTTGCTATTACATCAAATGACAGGGGAGATAATGATATTATCCCTAAATTTTAGTGATGGTGTGGGACTTATTTGTCAAAAATTGAAAAGTTGGCTTCACCTGTAAATGACAAACCTTATTTAGCTAATTTGTAGTTTGTTCATTGAATTTTCTATTTTTTTTAACGCTTTTTATGATTTGTTTTTCTTTTCTTTTTTAGTACTTGTTGTGGGTATATTTTATGATTGTATAAGTGGGCTGGTAAAAGCTCAAATAACTGATCTAATGGATTGACCTAAGGGACAGAAGCTTAGTTTGTCAACATCCAGCTCGCAGAAATGAGCTCTCTCAAATCGCTGTCTCAGTTCTTAGGTCACTGGTCAACATGGTCTAACTCGCCTTATACTCAGCTCGAGGTTGTCCAATGCAAGCTCTAGCTCGTAGCTCGAAGCGCTTTAAGGGAATTTTTAAAAAAGGTGACAGCCCAAACTGAGGAAAAGTCAACTACCAGAATTAAAAATAAATTCAAATTCTTATGTCGTTGGAATCTATCCCTGATGTGGCGAAATTAATTCTTGATATGGTGGAAACTGATTTTGGAAGTGTAATTAATGTGAGATTCTTTCCTATTTTAATTGTACTCAAATTGTAACGTCCCACACTATAAATAGAGGTTGAAATTTCATTGTAAACAGATGAGACAACAAATAATAATATACTGTGACTCTGCCAAAATAACCAGAGAACACAGTTGTGGACGTAGACATTGTTCTGGTCGAACCATTTAAAAATCAATGTGCATTCATAGTTCTTTCCCTTTTTCTTCCATTGTTTTTGCTTTGTTTTGCTTTATTTGCATGTATTAGGTCAAGAACTTTGGTCGACCAATTTTAGATGTCGACATTTTGACGCTAGAATGAGGGCCTAGACTGTAATCTTGTGAATTTTCAACTGTCATGGCATGAGGAAGAACAACTAGAAGTTCTGACGAGGCAGTTGATCAACCAGAAAGGCAGATGGATCAGCAATATCATGAAATTCAACTGATGGAAAATACAACCATGCCCATGGTAGACACATCTTATGTCCCCACAATCGGAGCTACTGTGGGTATATCTTCATTGGCCCCTTGCCAACCAACACCCATGGTCCCCATAGCCAAAGGCCAGTAGGCATAGCACCGATGGTAGGAGACGTTGGAAAATACGGTGCAGCAACTTGTGGATATAGTCAGGATGCTGGCACAGACCCAAGCACAAAACGCGCTCAGATCTGGGGCTGTTGCTCCTAGAGAAGTTTACCAACAACAATGAAAGGAAGTGCTAGCTCTTGAAAGACCCTTTAGAAAGGTGCCGTGACCTATTGACTTAACTCATTCCTCCAACTCACGTTCGAGAACTGCAGGTCACCGAGCTTGCGAAGAGGAGAAAGCTCCGCTATAGGCGAGCTTAAGAGAAAGGGCTAGTCAGGGATACAAATATGTACTAAATCGTCGCTCTCCAGGTCACGAGCATAAGCCTTAGGTCCTAAGGATAGAGAAGCTCCTTTAGAGGGTTCGGCAACTCGAAGTACGACTTGGTGCCTCAAACCAACGTGATCAATATGGGGAGATGACCCATTTTACCAGGGAGATTAAGATACAACCTCTGCTTCCTAGATTCAAGGTCTACAACATTCCTCAATACAATGGAGATAGCGACTTATATGATCACCTGGATGCATTCAATATCCAAATGGATCTCCAGACGGTTAATTCGTTGGTCAAGTGTCGTGTTTTCCCAACCACCCTAGGAGATGTTCCACATATTTGGTTTAAAAGTCTCTCAGCTCGCAGCATAGATAGTTGGGAGGGGTGTCAATGAAAGTTTACCAACCAGTATAACCATCCTATCACCTCGCCACAATCTTCCAGTGACAAAATAAATCACTGAAAGATTACATTATCATGTTCAGATGCGAATTCATCAATGTAGAAAACACTTCAGATGAGAGCATCCTAACTATGATCTTACTCAAGCTTCGCAAGGATGGGAAACTATATGAAAGCATCTATAAATCTCCAGTGAGGGATCTAGGGGAGTTCTACGAGCAGCCTGCCAAGGAGATTCGATGGGAAAAAGCCTTTGACCCCAAACAGTCTAACCCAAAAAGTGAAGCGGACAGTTCTAACAAGTCGAAGAAAAGAAATAATGGTGGGAACAGAAGTGACGGTTAGAATAAGGTCAAACAATCAGGTCGCTAAGAAGGCCAAGAATGAGCCTAGAAATGAGCTACCTTAGGGTCAAGGTCGTTATAATATTTACAGCGTTCTATCAAATACATAAGAGAGGATTTGTGCTACGGAGAGGAACAAGGAAGACTTTAGAAAGCCCAGTCCTATGAGGACTCTTGTTAATCTCAGAAATAAGAATAAGTTTGGTGTCTATCATGATGAGGTTGGGCATAACACCTCAGAATGTTGGGTGTTAAAGGACGTCATTGAAGATCTAATTAGTAGAGGTCGCTTGAGAGACTATGTGGTGCGACCAACGAATCCGCGACCTTAACAACAACCACAACCAGCACTATAGTACCGAGGTTCCGACCTCTAACTTGTAATTCAATATTCGAAGATCAATAAAAGCTCTAGGTTTCCCATGCTACTTTGATCTCTACTGATTTCTTCATTTAATAATAAGTATGAAAGTGGAAAGCGACCTCTCCACTAAGTTTCGCTTTGGCAAAATTTGTAAGTTATGTTATGTTAGCTGAGGTTCCGACTGATTAGACATACTTGACAAAATTTTACTTGAATTTCGTTATTTTAGCTGAGGTTCCAACCTACTAGAGATAGCTCGTTACTAAGTTGTTAGCTGAATTTTTGACCTACTGGACAACTCAATATTACGTTGTTAGCTAAGGTTTCTATCTACTGGACAACTCAATATTATGTTGTTAACTGAAGTTTCGACCTACTGGACAACTGGCTATTATGTTGTTAGTTGAGGTTTTGACCTACTAGACAGCTCGCTATTATGTTGTTAGTTGAGGTTTGACCTATTGGACAGTTCGCTATTACGTTATTAGCAGAGGTTCCGACCTACTGGACAGCTGGCTATAATGCTGTTAGTTGAGGTTCCAATCTACTGAACAACTGGCTATTATGCTGTTAGCTAAGGTTTCGATCTGCTGGACAACTCGATATTACGTTGTTAATTGAAGTGTCAATCTATTGGACAACTTGACATCGCTATGTTAGGCGAGGTTCCGACCCCCCATATAACTCGATATTACACTATTAACTGAGGTGTCAACCTACTACCCAGCTCGTTACAATATTACTACGGTAGGTGAGGTTCCGACCCCCTACATAGCTCGAAAACCATATCACTATGGTAGGCGAGATTCCGACCCCTTACATAGCTCGAGAAATATATCGCTATGGTAGGCGAGGTTCCGACCCCTTATATAGCTCGAAAAAATACATAACTATGAGATATAACTGAGGTAGGGATCGAAGAAGAAAACTAAATAAAAATCAAAAGAAAAGAAAAACCCAATTTTGGGCGGGACAAACTACCATCCCTAGTGGGCAACAATTAGTACCTATCAGAGCACTCTATGGGCGGCTTCATCTCTTTGAGTAGCCTTTTCCTTATGAAGCCCTTGGATGTAGAGTCGCGCATTGCCACATCACTCACATGCGAGCTTTCCAAGGATCGACCTACTAACCTTTGCTTTGATACCAAGTTCACAAGATCCATCCTAACTCCTCTCTCGAACCCGAGAGGATCTTGTAAAAATTATGATTTTTCTAACTAAAATATGGATTTACTAAAAAATAGTTTAGAAAAGTCATTTTAAATCTCATTATCATTTTATAAATATATATCCATTCCAAGGGTCCAACACGGGAAACGTATAGATTTTCGATTTATTCAATATATATTTATAAAGCGACCGTGAGATTTACAATGACTTTTCCAAAATGTTTTTCAATAAACCCAGATTTTAATTAGAAACATCACAGTTTTACAGGATTTTCCTGAATTCGGAGTCGGGATGGATCTCGTCAATATACATAAGCCAATATACACTTCACGCATAATCCTTCAATAATTCAACATATATATCACCTAAAGAATAGACGCGTGATTGGCTCTGAGTGCTACTGTTCACGGAAAAGGACCATAATTGCATATATGCTGTTCCACAAAGATAGAGACATATATATCACGCGATGCACACATCACGGGTAATCCTTCAATAATTCAACATGTATATCACCCAAAGATAGACGATTGATTGGTTCTGAGTGCTATTTTTGTAAGGGAAAGGACCATAATTGGTTCTGAGTGCTATTTTTTTAAGGAAAAGGACCATAATTGCATATATGGTGTCTACAAAGATAGAGACATGTGCATCACGATGTACACTTCACGGGTAATCCTTCAATAATTCAATATATATATATATCACCCAAAGATAGATACTTGATTGGTTTTGAGTGCTATTTTTTAAATGAAAAGGACAATAATTGCATATATGGTGTTCCACAAACATAGAGACATATAGATTGTACACTTCACGTGTAATCCATCAATAATTCAATATATATGTCACCCAAAGATAGACACTTGATTGGTTTTGAGTGCTATTTTCAAAGAAAAGGACAATAATTGCATATATGGTTTCCCACAAATGTATATAGAGACATATATATATCTGTATATTATAAAAAAATATATATAAAAAAAAAAAACAGACATATATATCAACCAATGTACACTTTACAGGTAATGCTTCAATAATTCAACATATATATATTTTTGTCCAAGTCTTTTTGGCCTTCTTTTTCAAGAGTACATTTTATAGAAGAAATTAATGATACAATGTTATGGATGTAACTAGCGAGAAAGAAGAACTTAATCCAACATTAACATTATTAGAATATTACAAAACTGAACAAGCATACTCTCCTGCGAAATCACATTGGGTGGTGGTATGAGTCATTTATTTAAATTATCAAGGATAAATTTCATTTTCAGTTTGAAAAATTATCAGTTTTTAATTACATATTGTAAGCTGTCTTAATAATCCATATAGTTTGATAAATACATCAACTTACTCCAATTGACCAAGACTTTAAAGGTCAAACCTAACAGCACATTTAAAAGTCTATTTTAACCCTGTCATTAAATAATCTTAAAATTGTCATTTTATCCTAACCCACAAATCAATGAAAATCTAGCACGTGTCCTGGAAAATTTAAAATAAAAAGCCTAAACAATTTTTTCCATCAATTATTAACTGACACATTACTATTTAAAATTCAAATATTAATATATAATTAAAAAACCTTTTTTTTTTTTTACTTTATTAAAAAACAGTTTTTAAATTTAAAAAAAAAAAAGAAAAATTAAGAACTACACCTGGTGGATATCTAGATTAAATCTCCACCATCAAATCATCTCCATATGTCATGGAGTTAGTGATACTTGCCATGCATCTTGTTTATTCTTTCCATTGGATATTTCTTACACTCATACACCTGCCATCTTTGTTTCCATCCAAAAAGTAACTTTCCTCCTAAAAAGTTTACTTTTCGATTAATGTGAAAGGGCACTACAGTAATTGGGCTTGATGACTAATAATAAAATTATTATAAATTCAATTCAATTCAATTAACAATATGGATGCCGCCCAATCATCATTTATTCACCATCATCTTCACCACCTTTCATCAGAATTTCAACTTTATCATCACTGTCCATCAACTCACTCATCACCTTACCATTACCCTCACCTGTCATCAATGTTCATCATCATGCCCCATCACCAAAACAAATATTAATAAAGTTTTTTCTTTGACAAATTAAAAGCAAAATATTTATTAAAAAAAAAAAGAAAAACAATTTAATCTCAATCAGCAATCATAGCAATAGATGATAGAGATTAATTTTATTTTTTTAAATTAAAATAAAAAAATATACATTTGTGGAGTTCCTAGGTAGGTCTCCACCGTCCATCAAGATTGATAGATAGTGGAGATCCCATAGGATCTCCACATGTTGGAGACCTTAAAGGCCTTGAAGATCTCCAACATACCTTGAAAATCTGGAGATTGACTGGTTATTTGTTTTGAAAATAGAGACCTAGGTAATGAGTCTCCGTCTTCTAAGATGGAGATCTATTCGAAGATAGAAACCTAATTCAAAGATAGAAACCTAGGGTTTTGGATCTCTTTCCTTTGCTAGAAGTGAGATGTGATGAAGGCCTAGGTTGAGGGTAATAAGAAGGAAGAGAGAGACAGAGATAGATAGATAAATAGAGAGAGAGAGAGGATGAAAGGTGAAAAGGAGAAAAGAGAGTGAGACACAGCTTTGGCGCCAAATAGGTACCCTCCATCAGCACCGATGGTCTGAAGCTGTTCGAATTTAGGGTAAAGAGTGACGATTATGACTAGTTGAGTGGCGATGGGATTAGGTTTTAATGGATTGGGAGTGTGTTAGAGATAAAGTTGAATGGGTAGGTGAACTAGATGGTGATGATAAAAGAAGGTTATGTGATAGATAATGATGATGGGCTTTTATATATTTATTATTAATTAATTTTAATTTTTCAAAATTTTTTATTATTTTTAAATATTTTAATTAGTTATAATGGACTTTTTATACATTTGGCTGGATGGAAGTTGATCAAAGATAATAGAAGGGGTCTTTTGATTAACAATTTAAAATTAAGGGATCATTTGATGAACACTGTAAAAACATGGACTGATATAAAATTTGTTTGCTATCTAGGAAGTAGTTTAATTATTTCCATATATATGTATATATATATATATATATATTGATTTTACCATCAGTGTCTCATAACTTTAAAATATTAGAACGAACCAATCAAATTCGTCCATTGTATTGTTTCTCTTAAAACAATTTTCTTTCCTATTTAATTCAAATATGATAAATAAATTTGATTGGTTCATCCTAACTGATGATAAAATCACTTGGTATATATATATTTAGAGTGATTTTATAATCAATATCTCCTAACTTTTTAAAGTTAAGACGAACTAATCAAATTCTTCTATGACATTCTTTTTTCTAATACAAATTCTCTCTCTTATTTAATTCAAATGCAATAGATGAATTTTATTGGTTCATCATAACTTTTTAAAATTCGAAGGTATGGATTATAAAAACATATATATATATATATATATATAAGTTTGCCCTTGTAAGTTGTATCAAGAAGTTTGAAAGTCAAACTAAGTTGTCATTATTTTGGAAAACGACTTTACCCTTGTAAGTTATATTTCACATTTGTATTTTACGCATCTTTTAAATTTGTTAGGGGTATAATTATCTTTGCAATATGTGTACAATGACGAATTACAAACTGGAGGTAAATAATGCTATAAAACACAAATGATATATCTACCCATATTTGCTCGCTAATCTACACACTTTTCAAATAAATTTGAAACATGAAATGGTATACATGTCTTATTACATTCGAACAAATTAGAGGGAATCTATAATTCATGAAGGTATTCACTTCTACAATAGCCACTTTTTATATATACTAATAGATGTTATCTTGTCATCCCTCTATTCATGTCTCTTACTCTCACCTCATGTCCCATTAGTCTCTACTCAAAAGTAACTTTTATAGTGAGGTATTAGGTTGACATCCTGAGTGCACACCATGGACTCAGAGATGTCTTCAATTGAGATGTATTCATTCAGGACGTCTTGTGTTTGGTTCAATAGTGCTCAAAATTTTCAGACGTCTTCATCTTCTAAACGACTTTTTGATTTTCAGAATTTTATATAGCATTTAGAATAATTTGAGTTGCTTGAGTTCATTAACTGAAACTCTTTTTTCTTCTAAAACAACGAATGAAAGTACCCTAAACAAAGAATATACTTTAACCAATTTGAAAAATGAAAAAAATAAAATAAAATAGGGAGTTTATAATAGAGTTTCAAAAACCCAGGTGGTTGAGTGAGGAGGACTTGACAGAAAGACACATTGATTCTTCTTCCAAGTGATGAGTTTAGAAAATTACAATAAGCAAATTTAGAATATAATCACTCATTTTTTGGTCAAGTGTATGCATATCCTAGTTATATACTAGAATATACTTTAAATATATATATATATACATTCTAATGATCAAAATTTGATATGCATATATATATATATATAATCTAACAGTCAAAATTTGATTTTTAACGTCGACTTTGATTGTAGGGGTTTTTTTGGATATTTTCTTAAATAATCAAGGGTTTTTTTTTTCCTTCTTTTGGTTATTCAATCAAACAATATATAGGTTATTAGTGATTTCCCAAACTATTATAGTTTTTTAGCTATTACGTTAAACGACAAGGGATATAATGAGATTATCCCTAGATTTTATTGATGGCGTGGGCTTATTTGTCAAAAATTGCAAAGTTGGCTTCACTTGTAAAGAGCAAACCTTATTTAGCTAATTTGTAATTTGTTTTTTGAATTTTTCTATTTTTTTAACACTTTTTATAATTTGTTTTTCTTTTCTTTTTTAGTACTAAAAACATTTTGATATGTTGTTGATTTTTTTTATTCAATTTAATTATATATATTTACATAAATTTTTTAATTTAATAAGTGTATATTAATTCTTTAATTGGTTATTATTTATTTTCTAACGATTTTTTTAATAATTTTTGGGCACATTTTTTATAAATTGAACAATTGGCATTGATGACTATATGACATCATTGTAGGGTTGATGTATCCCTTTGGCATCCACCTAGGTGAACGTAATAGGCTCTATGCTTGTTCTCGCTTATTTCGACGGTCTTTCCACTCCCAACTTTATAAAGGTTAATATTACCCTTTAAAATATTATAGAGTTAATTGCACTAACTTCTTTTGACTTTGTATGAAATTGCACTTTGCCCCAAGAGTGAGGAAGAATCTAGTAAGTGAAGTAGCTGAGAAATGATATTGATTTGTGGTAGTTTATTTATGGTTTAAGATGATTTAGTTTCTGTCGTGAAACCTGATGAGGTCGCGACCTAAGGTTTTGGTGAAGAACTGATAATATGTTGCTAAGTATGTGTATGTAATAATTAGTGAGGTCGGAATGTGTTGAGGTTTGTAAGAATATAAAATATGGATAAAGGAGTGTTAGAAGTGAGTTTGCGTAACTCTGGGCAGGAGCTCACTAGGTGTGAGTTGGATGATGCCAAGCAGCCCTAGTCAGTGCTGGTCGCCTGGGGAGCGAGCTTGCAAGGAGTGAGTTGGGCAATGTCCGTCGCTCTTCATTGCATCAGTTCAAGTTGGACTAAGGCTGTGCGAGCTGAGTAGGGCCCGTGTACCGGGCTAAGCTAGAAAAAGGTAGCAGCTCGTTGAGAGAGTAAGCTGAGCGAGCTCGTTGAGATGAATGCCTGAGCTGGTCGAGGTGAGAGTTCGCTGCAAAGGATGAGCTAGGCAAGCTGGGGTGCGAGCTCGCAGCTCGAGCTGGACTGGCAGTATAATGCAGTCCGTTGCATCTTGGTTGAGATTATAAGTCATAGAGATAATAGAAGTTGAAATATTTTGTGAGCTAAGTAGACATTTCATTATGATTAAGTGTAGGTGACGAGATGAGCAGAAGAGGTCGCTGAAGCAGAAGCTGCAAGTGAACTTGGAAGCAAGCAGTGAGTGTACAAATGTTTCATTAAATAATTTTCAGCTTCTTATCCAAACATTTTATAGCTTTCCATTATTTGTTTTAGCTTATAAATACTTTTATATTCTAGCATGATAATAAATAGTTTGTTATAAGATGGTATGCTATATTTTAGCACTTTTTATAGCATGAAAGAGAATTTAAATTGAATTATAGAAAGAGCAAAAAGAGTTTTCAAAGACTAGTGGAACAACCTAAGCTAATAGATAGAGAGACCTTGTAGCATTAGATCCGACCGGTATATCCCGTAATGTATGGCAAGTGTTAGGAGGGCTAATCCTGTTAACATTGGGGGGATCGAGTCTGTCGTGTCTATCATGTCGCCCTCTACACTTGTGGGGTATTATCTCGTTTTGTGATTGTGCGATGGTAGTTCTGCCATGCAGTAACAAGATATCTTTATAGCTTTCTCACGGTGTGCGACGCTAGCTTTATGCCACGTGACCCCCCATACTGAGCAGAATTGGTCTACCCGCTTATGTGGTTGTAGCGTTCCTTGGGTTTCCCATTAGTACAATTTTTAGAAAAAACAGCATACCATTAAAAGCAAATTTTAGAAAGAAACTGTTTTAGAAATATATTTTAGAAAAAGCTTTTGAAACTCTAAAGAAAATTTTATACCAATCAAGTTTTAAAAATAAATTGTTTAAAGAAAAATGTTTTCAAAAACGTTTTTCGGGAGGTGCATTTTAGAAAAGAATTATTTATTTAGAAACTCTTACGCACTCACTAAGCTTTATAGCTCATAATCTTCTTGGTTTTATGTTACAAAAACCTCCCAGGCGTAGAAACGAAGAATTAGGGTACCAGTTCGCCGCGTTCAGACTAGGTGGGCCAACAATTGACGATGTTGCTCAATTCTTTTGTAATGATATTATTATGACGTGAATTTTTAATCATGTGTTGCGCTTATACTTGATTTTTAATAAATTCTGTGAAACTTTTATTTCAAGATAACATATACATATTTTAGATACTTGAATATTTCAGATGTTATGATTATGTTTTGAAGAAATTGTTTTGAAATTGAATGCGAGATCTTAAAATTCATGATTCACATGTTTAGTAAAGTTATTAATAGTTACGGGTTCACTCCATGATATCCTTCTGGATCTTATTAGTTAAACTTCAGAAGAGTTTTGTGGGGTGCTCGGCAGGACCGTCGGGTTCATTAGAGGGAATTTGGGTCGAGTCCTGTCAATCTCTCTCTTTCTCCTTGTCATGTCCTTCTCCATCGCCATCAACCAGCAACAACTCTCCATTTTGTTTTATGTGTTTGGTGCCAAACCCAAAACCAGAAACCAAATGGGTTCAACGAACCTAGCCCCCTGTCTTGATTTTATTCTTTTGATTTTTTTTTTTTTATGTTGCTGACAGATTCAAAGTGATTAGGACATGATTTGAAGACGCAATTCACTTTCAAATCATGTCCTTTGAGTTGCGTTCAAACAATTCGAACTGTGTCTTATTAGAACGCAAGAACCTTCCCTGTTCTGTTATGATTTTTTTTTTTAATGTTATTGAGAGATGGTTGATGTTGTTGATCATGTTGTTGTGAGAGAATGAATGAAATGGATGGTTGATGATGTTGAAGACATATTTTAATTATTTTTGCCTATTGATATTGTTGAGTGATGGTTAATGTTTTTGATGATGTTGCTTTTGGAGAATGAATGAAATGGATGGTTGATAATGTTGAAGACATATTTTATTTATTTTGTTTTTTGATGTTGTCGAGGGATGGTTGATGTTTTTAATGATGTTGCTGTGGGAAAATGAATGAAATGGATGGTTGACGATGTTAAAGACATATTTTATTTATTTTTGTTTTTTGATATTGTTGAGAGATGGTTGATGTTTTTGATGAAGTTATTGTGGAAGAATGAATGAAATGGATGGTTGATAATGTTGAAAACAAGGGTATTTTAATATTTTAAAACCCAAACCAGATATTATACATTAAGTTAAAGATGATGAGCGAGTTTTTAAAATTTTAAAACAATGGTATTTTTGTCATAAAAAATTGGACATTAAAAAAGTGCTAAAAAAACAATAGTTTAATTCTTTGGTGTTAGTAAAATATGCTCTCAAGTATTTAGTACTTAAAAGAAAAAAAAAAAAAGCCTTTAGGTTAATTTCGTCCCAAACACATGCTAAAACTTAAATTTCATTAATTGGGATTAAATTGTCTCAGTTTTACAGAATTTTTTCATTCCAAGAGGTTCAACTACGAACTCAAACCTAAGCCATTAACAAGTCAAATTTAGATGACCAAATATACAGAGAGTCTGTTAGTACTTATACATGCCATGTTGTGTGACAGTTTATTAATAATACATACCAAGGAGCCCAAGAAAATGCTAAAAAGGAACATAGAAAGAACAAACTGCAAAATACCAGGGAGATGGAGACTTTCAGCAACAATCTGCCTGCCATGACATAAAAGCTATGAAGATAGTGTCTTCATGATAACTGACAACTAGAATGCCAACTGCTCAAGTATAAAATATTATCAAATTGTGAATAACTACGAACTTGAAGAAAATTAGCAAAGAAACTGAAAAATAGTGCCATATATTCTTACATTACACGGGTAGCAACGATGGCGCAGATTCGTACTATCCACTCCTATTAATTTTCCATGTACGGAGGTAAGCATTATTGAAAATCAACGGAGTCCCCGCAATCAAACATCTGTGGCGGACACTGGAGGGAACCGTTTCCTGAAAACATTTTCTCTGCCTATTTGATGCAGCTTGCTAACAATTTAACAAATAATTTCCCGAGTTTAGGCACCACAAACATTCTGTCAGCTTAACGCTGCCTGTTTCATATTTTATGTCCAAATACTTCTTCCAGATCAATTGCCTTGTGGCTTTTGAAGACCTGATTGAGCTGTGGTCACAGGAAACATGCTTTTGTTTGGCGCCATTCACCTTCTAAAATGATATGCAAGAGACTTGCAAAGAATACAGGTTGGAGATGAACCTTATTGAAGATTTGATACGCTGCATCATCTCCAGCAATGACTTGCTCCAATTTCTCAACACAACTATTTGTCAATTCTTCCAGTTAATGTAGATTTCAAGCCAGTGTAGGTGAGAAAATATGTCTCAGCCTATGGAAACATATCACCTTTAGAGTGGTAAGAATATGAAGGTTTAAACGGTGCAGGGGAATCGTACAAATAACTAGAGATTTCAACCCCAATATCTTCAAATTAGAGATTAACAATTCAGTGACAAGACCTTCAAGGTGAAAGAAATATCATATATAGTAATCTTCTAGTGTGAATACACACTAGTTCCAATTTTGGAAGCCATTTTCCAACAAAGCAGGAATTATGCTGCACAACTGGCTGCATTCTTTTACATAAAGATGTGTCTTATGAAACATACTAATGTTTCAATCTTTTTAAAATATATAAATTGAGATAAGGACAAAGATATCACAACTTCATGAACTAAAATAATTAGGCAACTAAGGACATCTCTCATGTATCCAAATACTAATCTTTCAACTCTTGTGCGGCATGAAATTGATAGTCTTTTGGCAAGTGAAAAAACATGAGTCACATCTGAAATTCAATGAAAAGAAAAAAATCAAAATTAAAACAAAACCATTCAGAAAACTGTACGTATTATCATCATGTGCAAAGAATTCACTAAAAGATATTTGGTATTGTGCCTAAAATGTACATCAAGGTTCACCGAGGTTTTTTCAAACAAGTAGAAATAACAAACTGCCATACTATTGGTTGAAACCTTTAACTTAACCAGTATCAAGCATTACACAGCCTATTCATACCAAACATGTAAACATTGATTAAGAAAATTAGGAAAGAGACTGAAAATAGAGCCATGTATTATGTTAAATTGTACACAAATGATCAAGGCAACACCAGCTGCGGAACAGTATACAATAAAACTTAATAGGTTGTTGAATATATAAAATTGAACCATTAAAAGCTTACAAAAAATTTGGAAAAGAAACTGACAATAGAGAAATATATAACCTGATCAATTAGCTAGCAGCCATGACCCCGGTGCTGTATACTCTTATCATTTTCAGGTATATGGTTGTAAATTTCCCAGAAAATCTATCCAGCTGTCAATCACCCTGGTGGTCTCTGGAGGAGACTTCCATATCTGCGGCTTCCTTGTCTGTATGCGGTGCCTGCACAGCCAATTGAAGCACAAAATAAAACCATAATTGTTGTAGCAAATTGGAAACAGGCATTTAAATATGATATCAATTATACATGTTTATGTTGTATTTACAAGACAGCAACATCGACAGTGAGTATTTCTGCTTGGGCATGCAGAGATCCATTGTGGTCTACTTAAAATCTTGTAGTTATCTTGGGACTTTTATTATTAACAAACCTAACAAAGACAGAAATATGAAGTGATAACCTCAAGTGCAGAAGTTGACAAGCCTCCCTGATTCTACAATTATCAATTTCTAATCCTCCAAGAGTCGGATTCCTTCAGTTGAGGCAGCACCGATATTTAGCACTTAACTTGAGTCAATACCTTAAGTATAAGATTAAGATTTAAGCTTATCAAAACATAAACCACAATGAGCTACATAATAATTAGGAAAGAAACCGAAAATATGACCATATCTAAATGCCTGGTTAATCAGCAACCCTGCACCAGAATGTGATGTTATTGACTCTTATTAGTTTCCAATAGATCATCAGAGTCCCAACAATCAATCTCTATGGTGGATTCTAGAGGCATTTGTTTCCTAAAAACATCTTTTTTGTCTATTTGACGAATGTTGGTAACATTTTCCAAAAATAATGCCTCAAGTTCGGGCACCACAATATCTTCCCCTGCTTCATCGTTATGTCCACAAACTTCATCTCTACACATAGGATTCACAGTTTTTAGACCTGCTTGAGCTATGGGGACAGGGAACATCCATTTCCATCTCTTGCAAAGAGTGAAACTTTGTTTGTTTGGTAAATTTGTTGATGCTTGTAGCAATGCGTGGTAATGTTAGGAAGCCAAAGCTACTGCTGCCTTCAAGGCCCAAATCGAGAAGCGACAGCAGGAGCGACATGAATCTCAGAGGATGGTCACTGGGGCTTTTGTTTTTAAGTTGTAATCAGGCTGAGAGACTTGACTTATTGGGGTTTTTGTTTTTAAGTTGTTATTTTAGTGAGTACTGATGTAGTTTGTTTATGTGCAAAAGTAAGTGATGACTCAACAAATCCAGGAGATCAATTGATTTTTCTTTTTTTTTTAACTCTCTTTTTTCTAATCTTTCTTCTTTTCCCATCATTTATCGGTTCAACTCACTTCTTTTCTCTAATTTGTATGATACAAACACAAAAAACCGTTTTCAAAATGCAAAGTTAATCAAGTGAGATTTTTATAGTTTATATGTGTAAAATGGAAGTTTTAAAAACGAAAACTGATAAAAAAATAAAAAATAATAAAAATCAAGTAAGTGGAATAAAATGATAAAAAATTAAAAGTTAGTAAGTGGGATGAGAGTTTCAAAAAATAATAATAAAAAATAATAAATAATAAAGGCTAAGTGAATGGATGAGATTTTTATGGGAAGTTAGTGGGCTGAGAGTTTCGAAAAAAGAAAAAGTTAGTGGGGTGGGGTTTACAACAGTTAGCTGTCGTTTCTATATACATTCAAACGTCCTTGTGTTAATCTTTCTCAACCATGACTTGTTTTTCTTAAACACATCCATGGAGATGGAAAAAACAGTGGCCTCCCAAAACTCTTCATATGAAGTAGAAGAGTCTAGCAATGAGAATCAAGAATTACTCTCAACCCTTCCTCAAGTGAAACTTTCAGATACAACATCTTTTGTTCAATATCAAGGGTTTTGGGTTCGCCCCTCACTCCTCCGCAAGATCATCTTCCTTCAAAAATGTTTTCAAGCTCGAGACACAGACATCATATTGGCTTCCTTCCCAAAATCAGGTACCACTTGGCTAAAAGCTCTCATTTTTACAATTGTGAATCGTTCTAGTCATGCGTTAGTGGAAAGTCCCTTGCTCACCACTAATCCACATGAGCTCGTACATTA
The DNA here is from genome assembly GCA_019925255.1 of Litchi chinensis. Lineage (NCBI taxonomy): Eukaryota > Viridiplantae > Streptophyta > Magnoliopsida > Sapindales > Sapindaceae > Litchi > Litchi chinensis. The sequence continues at coordinate 22,173,899 of CM034462.1, forward strand.
TCTTGACAGTGTCTATATGGAAAATCAATCATCAATTGATGAGCTCTCGAGCCCAAGGATTTTGTCCACCCATCTCCCTTATGCTTCGCTACCACATTCTATTGTCAGTTGCAATAGTCGCATTGTTTACATTTGTAGAAACCCTTTGGACCAATTTCTCTCCCATTGGCATTTCTTACTTGCAGTTGATCAAGAGTTGAATCAGGGGCAAACCACAGAGTTTCTTCCACTAGAAAAAGCTCTTGAAATGGCTTGTCAAGGAGTTCAAGGTTATGGCCCTTTTTGGGAACATGTGTTGGGATTCTGGAACGCCAGCTTAGAAGAACCAAACAAGATACTATTTCTAAAGTACGAAAATCTGAAAAAGGACATCAACTTTCATATTAAGAAATTGGCTGATTTCTTAGGATGTCCTTTTTCTGTGGATGAAGAGAGCCGAGGAGTAATAGAAGAGATATCAAATTTGTGTAGTTTTGATAACTTGAAAAATTTGGAGGTCAACCAGTCTGGTAAGCTTTCATTTGGGTTAAGGTTTTCAAACAGCGCGTTCTTTAGAACTGCCAAAGTAGGAGATTCAAGAAATTATTTACCCGCTTCCATGTCAGAGCATTTGGAGAAATTAATTGAAGATAAATTAAATGGATCTGGTTTGACATTCAAAGAATAGTAGAATTACCAAAAGAAGGCAGTGGGGAGCTTATTCCTGGTTTGTTTGTAATTTCTTGTCCAACATAAATAAGAGTTAGTTGACGTATAGCTTCTAGCTGTATGCTTTGATGTTTTATGGTATTTTTTGTTTACTTGTTTGAACTAATCAGAAATTAAAATAATAATAATAATAATAATAAATCACAAATATATATCTATTTGTATATCATTCTCTTTTTCTTGTTATTCTATGTAATTTTTTTTTTCACACATCATTTTCTTTATATCTCTCTACAAGTATGATAGTATAATTAAGTAAACAAGCCTCTAAAAGTATAAAATGTTAACATTAAGAGGAACTATTCTTTAAGTACATCAATGACAAATATGCAATATGTAGCAAATACTTGTAAGCCAGCTCCACTCGCCCCAAAAAAGAAAAAACTCGATTTACAAATGGCGGATGCTTTCACATACATTGCGACACTTGAAAAGTAAGTTTTGTTTTCTTATAAAACTGATTGAGTGCTTTATTAAAGACAGATAGTTTTAAGGAGCAAATACACTTAAGAATAATTAAAAGACAACAGATTGACTTAAATATTAGAGAGTGTTTACTTGCTTTACGGGTTGAACCATACTATGTAGTCAAAGAGAAGTAATTAACGATGGAAAGGAACGTTTGAAGATACAGTTTACCATTGAACCAAAGTTTCAGTCGAAACATTAGTGCTAGAATGAGGGCTTGAGGAGTAAGCCTTCGCGAAATGGACCTAAACCAGCTATCTTTGAATCTAGCATTTGATTCATTAGACCTCTGAAGTGTTGACACTTAGGCTATGTTTGGTGCATGGGATTTGAGGTGGGTTTGAGATTCAAAATATCTCAAACTTTCAAATCTCATATTTGAAGTGACCAATTTATGAATGACCAATTTAAAAATGAAATCTCAATCTCATTTTCATTTCAATCTCATTCTCATGGGAATATTAAATCTCAAGCTCCACCATGAGATTCAATGGAAAAGAATTTTTCTCTCTCTCCTTATTAATTGTTTCTTTTACCTACCCCATTTATTTCTTATTTACTTTGTGAAATTAATTTTATTATATGCAAATAAAAATTTGAAAATAATGTTATTATTTAAATAGAGTAATTCCAAAATTAATATTTATTTACTCATACTTTAAAATAATATAATTATAAAAAAAATCATTATAACATTTTTAGAAAAATGATTTATAGGATTTATTTTAATTAAAACATTATTAACTTTATGTATAATATAAGCTAGGTTATATAATAATATATTTAAGGATAAAAATCATTTCAATCCCTCAATTAGGAGAAATGATCAAATTTTTAACTATGTTTCAGAAAATGATCAAATCATCCTTAACGTTTCAAAAAAGTGTTAAATTAGTCTACTTCGTCAGTTAATTAATGGTCAAACCTAAGGGATAACATGGTGGATAGGGGTAAAATTGTCATTTCCAATCACATTTCATATTGGTGACACGTGTATGAACTAGATAAATTGAGGCAAAATTAAAAAATAAATAATTAAATTAAATTAAATTAAAAGTAATAAAATTAAAAAGAAATTAAACTAAAAAAATTAAACAATGAAAAAACCTGAAGAAATAAAAGAGAAAAAAAAAACTGGAACCTAGATCAATTAACAAACTTAAAAACAAAAAAAAAAAAAAAAAAAATGTAGATCTAGAATCCAAATTGTTTAGAAAAAAAAAAAAAACCACATGGGGTATTTAATTTTCAAGTATTAAGATTTGTATGTTCACAAATTTAATTTTTAATTCATAATCCAAATGGTTTACAACTATCACTTCCCCCACTGCGATAGTTCTCATCTCCAACCTTAAAGTTGCCGGACTTGTAATTTCCGTCTAGCCTCTACATCTGGCAACCCTAACTTTCGGCCGAAGCAAGTCCCAACTATTGTCCAGCAAAGTCGTCCATCAAACACCGTTGCAAAGCTTCTTTCTTCCACCATGGGTCTCCACCATGCCAATGTGATTCTCAGTTTCAAGCTTATTGCCCTGAACTTCTTGGTAGGAAAGTGGCGCGATAATTGTGACCGAAGCTAGAGCTACGACAACATCTAATGTTGAGCTTGTGCAAGAGTGGCGATGGTGGTAGAAGTGGTGGTTATAGTGAGTAGGCGGTGGCGGATGGTATGGTGGTAGTGAGAATGGGTCTGTGTGTTGGGTGTGTGTGTGTGTGTGGAGAGAGAAAAATAGAGAGCTAGATCTTTGTGTAGGTTTGAAGATGAATCTAGGTTTGAAAATGGATTTTCAAACCCATTGCTTGGGTTTGAAGATAAACCATTCGAAGATGAACGGACCAAATCCAAGCGATGGGTTTGTTCATCATTGTTGGTTAATTTGGGTTCAAAGATGAAATTAGACTTTGATGACCTGATAGATTCTTCTTCGTTTGGGTTCATCATCGTTTTTTTTTTTTTTTTTTTTTTTTTAATTTATGGGTTTTATTATTATTATTATTATTTGACATTATCTTGTTTTAAACTGATTTTAATTGAATTGTTGATGAAAGAGAAATTTAGGTTGATTTTATTAGTGTTGTTTGCTTGATTGAAGATGAATCTTGATGTGGAATGAGTTGAAGATGAAGACTGGATTGAAGAAATTTTTTTTTAATTTAATTTATTTTAGAGTTAAATTTTATTATTTTTTTAAAATCCAATGGATATTTTTTTTTTTTTGCATTTAATTTAATTTAATTTTAATTTTAAAGTTTTTTTAAATTTATTTTTGTTTGATTTTATGGGTGTTTAAGAAATGTGTTTCTAAAAAAACCCAGTAATATAATATTTAATATTTGGATAGGGTTATAACAGTATTTTACTCATTTTAACTGAGTTTAAAGTACATAAATCTTTTCATGTTTTTGATTAAATTTGACTGTTAGTTGATTAACGAGAAAATTTAATTTAATATTTTTTTGAAATATTAAGGATGATTTGATCATTTTCTGAAATATAATTAAAAATTTGACCATTTCCTAAAACTTAGGAATCAAAATGATTTTTACCCTATATTTAAATTAATTTTGTTTCATAACCCAACCTACATTTTATTATTTAAAATAAATCCTTGTATTTAAATTAATAAAATATTTTTCTCTTTTTTTTTTTAAAGATTTTTCATAAAATTAATTTTCAAATTACTTTTAAATATTTAAATTAATTTTATTTTAATCCAATCTCAACCTACATCAAATATAATATGAGATATTTTTAATCTAATCTCAAGTTCTATCAAACATAGGACAGTGATTTTTCATTCAAACTTAATCTAATCCCGCGTGTCAAATGGAGTCTTAGAAGAATCCAATAGTGACCTAGATACAAACTACGGTCGGAATTCAATCACCGAAATCAACCTATGCATATGTAGTGTGCACTTGATATGCAAAATCCTATGATGTTTTATCAACAAATGCCTCCATTTCAACAAATGTCCTTTTTTTTTTCTGTCTCTTTCTCTCTTTCTCTTTCTACCGATGATAATCTACCTTTGGTCAACCAAAAAAAAAAAAAAAAGCTTTTATATCAGGGGCATTTTTGTTCGAAATTCAATAGTATGTGAACTATTACTTTGATGGCAATACCAAAAGTCACTCTATTATAGGTGTAGAACCCAGAATTTTATTTCCTTAGGAGAAATAGTGTTTTCCAGATAAATAGTATTTTCGGATGAAATTGTGTTTTTGAGTGAATAGTGATTTTCGGGAAATGGCAATTTTTTCAAGTTTCATGAGAATTTTTTCGGTGAATAGTATCCTACGTGAATAGTGATTTCGAAAAATGGACCCTATACATCATAAGCCCTGGAATATGAATTAGAGTTATTAGAAACTGAAATAGAGTAAAAATGAGTCCATTTAAATGGATTTTAAAGGTTCCGAATATTTGTCGATAAAAATGTCCTCGTGGGAAACGTTGTGAATTTTAGTGAGTTTATCATCAATTGAATTTTTTTCAAAGCATGGAATTGGAAGTTAAGACACCCAATTAGAGTATTGCATGATCAATTTGATGATAGGATGACCATAGAATATTTTTGGAATTTATTGGTGTTAAATGAAGATTAAAATTTAAGTTAAATGCAATATTAAATGTGTATGAGAAGATATGCATTAAAGAAGCACAATCCATGTGCTTAGATGAAAACCAATGAAGTGCTGACACAAGTAAGACAAAAAGTAAGAGTAATTAGTGGATGTTGAATTAAAAGTTGAAGGAATTGGTTAGTTATTAATTGGATTGAAGTTGTGACCCATCACATGATTTTAATTAAAACTAGTGGCATTTGTGTGATTGTGGAGTTAGTTAAAGGGCCATGTAGTTCTTTGTGAGGACAAGTATATAAAGTGGAGGTGCATGAGAGCTGGACCAAGTGAAGTATTCAGCTGAAACAAGAGAGCAGATTCGGTTGACAAGCAGAAACCGTGAGACAAGCTGAAGAAAGTGCAGACCGTGACAAGCTGAAACCGTGAGGAAGAAAGAAGTCCTACAGGCCGTGAAGAAGAAGAAGAGGAAGGAGAAGAAGAAGAAGAGGTCCCAAGTGAGTTCAATCCCTCCTTCTCTCTAAAACTCATCTAAGATTTCTTGAGAAAAGTATGAAGAAAGTGTAGGTGAATGAACTAGTTTTATGAGAAAATTTTTTATAGTTGATTAATGAGTTGTTTGATGAATTTTATGGGTCGAAGGGAGTTAGATCACCATTAAATTGAGCTTGGAAAGGAAAGAACTCATCAAGGAGCTTTGGATCAAGATTTTTGAAAGGTAAGGTTAGGGTTGATATGTTGAGTTGATGAAATTAAATTGTATTGGTATTTTGAGACTTTGATTGATCTTTTGATGATGGTTTGATGCTTTTGGGAGTGATTATTGGGCATGGAATGAAGTAAATAGTTTAGTTGTATCATATATTAGTAAGTGACTACCTTGGAAAAGATTATGTAATTGGATACATTTTAGTAGTTGAATGAGTTTATAGTTGATATTAGAATTATTTGAGATGAATTTTGGAAAGAAAAAATCAAATGAATGAATTGTTGGACAAGAATATTAGTGTATGGACCACTTGTGTTTTTGCATGTGTTTAGGTTGGTTTTAATGTTTGAATGGTGGGTATGATGTTTTGGAATGAAAATGAATTGATTGGAATCAAAAGAGTGAAAGAAAAATTTGAGATGGAAAAGTTTGGAGGTTAATGTAGTTAATGTCAAGAATGAAAGTATATAGTGTTATACAATCCTTTTGAAGTGTTTGGATGATGTTTATGATGTGTTTGAATACTTTAGTGTCAAAGAAATTAATTGAAATTGATGGGAGGTTATAGATGGAAGATAAGGTAAAGTGGTGAATTCATTGAATATATATATATATATATATATTAAGTTAGATTAAGTGATCAATTAGCAATTTATATGTTGGATTTAATTAGGTGAATTGTTGAATATTTGAATGAGTTTAGATGTAAAATCTTGGTTAGAAAGTGGTTGGAAGATTAGTCAAGAATATGGTGTTGTTATGCATTGGTGTATGGAATTTTAATGAAGTGCAATTGTAGTGTATTTATGAATCCTAAACCAAGATTTTGGTTGGATTAAAATGTAGGGAACAAAAGAAATCAAAAGGAAGGTTTTGAAGGAGTGGTGGAATAGTTGGAAGGAAATTTGTGAGTGGTTTATTTTGTAAAGTATTTATGAATTTATTACATGAGAATTGAGTTATTTAATTGTTGTTTTAATAAAAGGATTTAGTATATGATTCTAAATTTACTTAAGCATGTCATATATTTTTGTATGAATTGCATGAATATTTTTATTAAATTGCAATTATAATCATTTGAGTATTAAAGTAATCTAGTATATTGAGTAATTATATTCAAGAATTATACATGCTAAAGTTATTTACAAATAATAGGCTTCAGCCTTAGAAAAAATAAAGTTTTATTTCAAGTAATTAAATAAAGGAAAAGCAAGATTTTTATTATGAAAAAATTTTAGATGCCGTGGGTTTACCTTAATCTCCAGTATACCCGACCGTAGTACCATTGCGTGTATGACAAGATGGTTGGGATAGTTATTATCTTTGGGGGGTTGAGTCTGTGAGTTGTCCGCTGCACATATATGATAGTGTAGATTTGCCTGATGTTGGGAGGGGAATCGCGACCCCAAGAGTTTCCCACATCTGCGACTACACATGGTAGCATTCCTGAGCTCTAGTGGCGATGAGAAATTCCATCACAATAGGACTAAGTTTCCCTGGGTTGCCTTTGACAAGATTAAAGAGAAAATCACATCAATAGACGTGAAGTTTATTAAATTAGAAATTATTTCCAGTCTCGAGAAATAAATAAAAGTTTATAAGAATTAATTAGTTTCGTAATTTTAATAAAGTTATAAGAAGATTATTAGTTTACAAATTATTTTGGGAGAATGTATTCATTTTAGAAAAGGATATTTTAGTTGAAAAAGCTATCAACTCACTGAATTTTATACTTACCATTCTTTCTCTGTGTTTTTGAAAAATCCTCCCCAGGTATAGGAACGAGCCGTCAATCAGAAGAGGCTCCATTGGATGCATAGGTGGCCGAACGCAACAATATCACTGCATAAGTTTATGTTTGAACGTGTATGTCATGCATTACATTCAACTTTTGATGAAAATATTTGTAAATTATATTTTGGGTTGTATATAGCATTTTGTATTTATAAAATTAAATTATATATTTATGTTAACTTAAAATGAAGTGTATTTATGGATTTCAAATTGAAAACAGTTTGTAGGTGGATTGTGGAAACGATTTGAGGGCCTGAGGCCCAATAGTGGAGAAATGTTTGTTATAGAAGTGTTAAAGTTTGAAATTTGCAGGGTGGTATGTTCAGAAAATAGCCGTTATGCTACCCAAATTTTCATAAATCCGTTTTATAAATGTTCAAAATAAAAAGAAAAATTTTCCCACGTTCTCGCATTAATAGAAAGTTTTGAAAAGTAAACAGCGTAGCTTTACGGGAACTCTCCAGTTGGATCAGATATCTACTGGAGGGCTACCGTAAGGCAGCCAGCAGGCCTAGTAAAGAGAGGGGCCAGTCAATAGGTGTTGTTTAAAAATTGAATTCTAAAATAAATCATAATCACTTATTAGAAAATGTTATGAAAATAGAAGAATCTTAATCACTTATTAACTAAATTATACATGATTTTTAACGCTAATCAATAGCTTACATGAAGAGATTATATTCGATAACACATCCTATTTTTATTTGAGAAGATATAACCGAGGTAGGGATTGAAGAAGAAAACTAAATAAAAATCAAAAGAAAAGAAAAACCTAAATTTGGGCGGGACGAACCACCATCCCTAGTGAGCAACAACTGGTACCTATCGAGCGCTCCATGAGCGGCTCCACCTCTTTGACTAACCCTTTCCTAATGAAACCCTTGAATGTAGAGTCACACATCATCACCTCACTCACATGCGAGCTTTCCAAGGATCGCCTACGAACCTTTGCTTTGATACCAAGTTGACGAGACCATTCCGACTTCTCTCTCGAATCCGAAAGAATCTTGTAAAAACTATGATCTTTCTAGCTAAAATATGAATTTACTGAAAAATATTTTAGAAAAGTCATTTTAAATCTCATTGTTGTTTTATAAATATATATTCAATCCAGAGGTCCAACACGGGAAACGTATAGATTTTCGATTTATTCAATATATATTTAAAAAGTGACCACAAGACTTATGATGGCTTTTCCAAAATGTTTTTCAATAAATCTAGATTTAATTAGAAAGATCACAGTTTCACGGGATTCTCCCGAACTCGAAGTCGGGATGGATCCCGTCAATGTACATCACCCAATATACACTTCACGTGTAATCCTTCGATAATTCAACATATATATCACCCAAAGATAGACACGTTATTGGTTCAGAGCGTTATTTTTCACGGAAAAGGACCATAATTACATATATGGTGTTCCACAAAGATAGAGACATATATATCACCCGTTGCACACATCATGGGTAATCCTTCAATAATTCAACATATATATATATATATATATATATATCACCCAAAGATAGACAATTGATTGATTCTGAGTGCTATTTTTGTACGGAAAAGGACATAGTTGCATATTTGGTGTTCCACAAAGATAGAGAAATATACATCAACCATGTACACTTCACGGGTAATCCTTCAATAATTCAATATATATATATATATATATATACATATATATATATATATATCACCCAAAGATAGACACTTGATTGGTTTTGAGTGCTATTTTTCAGGGAAAAGGACAATAATTGCATATATGGTGTTCCACAAAGATAGAGACATATAGATTACACAGTTCACGTGTAATCCATCAATAATTCACTATGTATGTCACCCAAAGATAGACACTTGATTGGTTTTTGAGTGCTATTTTGAAAGAAAAGGACAAGGACAATGATTGCATATATGGTTTCCCACAAATATATATAGAGACATATATATTTGTATATTAAAAAAAAAAAAAAACGGACGTATATATCAACCAATGTACACTTTACAGGTAATGCTTCAATAATTCAACATATTTATTTTTTTGTCCAAGTCTTTTTGGCCTTCTTTTCAAGAGTATATTTTATTAGAAGAAATTAATGATACAATGTACGGATGTAACTAGCGAGAAAGAAGAACTTAATCCAACATTAACATTATTAGAATATTACAAAACTGAACAAGCATACTCTCCTGCGAAATCACATTGGGTGGTGGTATGAGTCATTTATTAAAATTATTAAGGATAAATTTCATTTTCAGTTTGAAAAATTATCAGTTTTTAATTACATATTGTAAGCTGTTTTAATAATCCATATAGTTTGATAAATACATCAACTTAGTCCAACTGATCAAGAATTTAAAGGTCAAACCTAACAATACATTTAAAAAGTCTATATTAACCTTGTTATTAATTAATCTTAAAATTATCATTTTATCCTAACCTACAAATCAATGAAAATCTAGCACGTGTCCTAGAAAATTTAAAATAAAAAGCCTAAACAATTTTTTCCATCAATTATTAACGGACACATCACTATTTAAAATTCAAATATTAATATATAATTTTTTTACTTTATTAAAAAACAGTTTTTAAATTAAAATAAAATAAGAAAACTAAGAACTACATCTAGTGGACATCTAGATTTAATCTCCACCGTCAATACACCTCCATATGTCTTGAAGTTAGTGATACTTGCCATGCATCTTGTTTATATTGACATGTATTCTTTCCATTCGATATTTCTTACACTCATACACCTGCCATCTTTGTTTCCATCCAAAAAGTAACTTTCCTCCTAAAAAGTTTACTTTTCGATTAAGAGTTTTGTTGAAAAGTAACCTATTTTTTATGACCAATTTGACAAATAACCCTTTTTTTTTTTCAAAGCATTTCATATTGACATTTTTTGGACGAAAATGCCCTTGACACCCCGCTTTTGCATGTCGGTCACTCTCTCTACCAAACGGTTCACTTTCTCTCTGTATTCCTAACCTATTGCTCAGATTCTCTGTGTAATTCAAAACAAACCCACCGTTCGACGGCATGACCGTTGCGGTCACCCATTGTCGACCTCCACCGACGACCAATGAGGCAAACCCGATGCACCCACCATCGATCTCTCTATGTAAGGTTTTTGTGTTATGTTTTGTCAAAGAAACTGTGTAGGGATCCTAACCCACCCTCCGACCTCATCACCATCGCATGTCACCTAGTGCCGACCTTCACACATGACTGAGTAGGCAAACTCGACCCACCCATTGTCATTCTCTCTCTATAAGGTTTTTGTGGTATGTTCTGTGAAAGAAACCTTAGCCTACTGAAAATACTAGAAGAAAAAGAAAAGGGAAGAAGAAGGAAGAAGGTGAGGGAAGAAAAGGCAAAAAGGTAAAGGAAGAAGAGGCAACAAGATGAAGCTGAGTTAGAGATGAGATAGCCAGGGAAGAACGCTACAGTATGAACACATTGCTTTTGGGGTGTTTTTATTCTAGAAGGTTTAGTGGTTGAATGTTATTTGTAGCATAAAATGTTTGATGTTGTTAAGATTCTTGAGTTTATGTTTTGAATGTTGTAGACGATTGGATACGTGGTTAACAGCTGATTGAATTTGAAACTGTAGGTTTGGTTTATGTTTGATAATTGTGTGGTTGTGTTGGTTTGCAAATAGGGATATTAGTTAGTTGTAAACAATCTCACCATTGGGACTCCAACTTTGAGGTTTGGAATCGTAACTTGTAAGGTGTGATTCCCAAACTTTAGATTGGGATTCCCAAGATGAAGGTTGCGGTCCTAACCTCCATGTCAGAATTCCCAACCTTCAGGTTAGGATTCTAACATAATGAAAGTTGAAACCAACCTTAAAAGTGGGATTCCAAACCTGTAGGATGGGATTCCTAACCTCCTGGTTGAGAATCCCAATCCGATTGGGAATTCTAAACCTAGAGGTTAGGAATCCTAACCTTCAGGTTTGGATTTGTAACTTAGGTTGAACATACTTTCGACAGTGGAGGTTGAAATCGAACCTCTGGGTTGGGATTTATAACCTTTGGTTGAATATATTTTGCGAACTTCAGTTGAAAACAGACTTCTAGGTTGGATTTGCCAAGTTTAAGATTCCTAACTTTGAAATTGGGACTCAATTTAGATGTTTGGATTCCCAACCTCAAGGTTGGATTCTAACCTCTAGATTGGGATTCGCAACCTGTAGGTTAGGATTCCCAACATGGATGTTAGAATCTCAACTTATAGGTTGGGATTCTCAATCTTCAAGTTGGGATTGCAACTTCCAAATTGGGATGTCCAACCTTAAGGGTGGAATTCCCAACCTCTATACTGGGATTAACAACCTATAGGTTGAGATTCCCAACATGGGAGTTGGAGTCCCAACCCTAATGTTTGGTCCCAATCGTCCTAACCTTCCCAACCTACAAGTTCCCAACGTCTAGGTTCGAAATCCTATATGTTCACGGGAATCTGCTGGTTGGGTTGAGAATCACAACCTTCCTAACCATTCCCAACCTAGTTAGTCCCAACATTAATTGTAAGTTGGGATTCTCGACCTTCAGATTGGGAATCCCAACCTGGACGTTAGGAATCTTAACTTGCCAGGTTGGGATGCAATTTGGATCTAACCTTTATGTTGAGAATCTGGACTTTGTAGTTCATAATCCCAACCTCCTGGTTAGAAATCCTAACCCCAATGTTCAGTCCCAACCTTCCCAACCTTCAGGTTGGGAATCCTGCATGTTCCTAACTTGTAGGTTGGGTTGAGAATTGCAACCTTCCCAACCATTCCCAAGAGAAGTTCTAACATTCCCTACCTATAGGTTGGAATTCTCAACCTTCAGGTTGTGAATCCCAAGCTGGACATTGAGATTCCCAACCTGCTAGGTTGGGATCCAATTTGGTTCCAACCTTTATGTTAAGAATCCGAACTTTGCAGTTCATAATCCCAACCTAGGGGTTTTTTGCTTGGTTTTTATCTTTGTTAGGATTGTGGTTATGGATATGGCTTTATCTCTATTGGTTCCTTGATAGATGTGTTGATTTGATGAATTTTAGGCTTGGTTAGTGTTGTTTTTAGGTCTGAAATCGTTGATGTTGTAACATATTTACCTGTGTTTTATTTGGTCTTTGGTATACAAATTAAATTGTATCAATATAATATATGTTATATTAGAGTTGAATCATTAAAAATGGTAATCAAATTTTAATAGGTTTTTTTATAATTGTAGGTATAGGGTGGATTATGGACTCCGATCATTTTCCTTTAAAAGTTACATGCTTCTCCAAGTTGGGAGCCATAAAAGTGATAGCGGAAAAGTTAAATGACATCCAATTGGAGATGTTCAACATCTCATGCTTTGGTAAACTGATGCACATGAAGGACTTGAGGTTTGTCACGCAGTTAATGCATAACTTGCTTCTTCGACAAGTGGATTGTGATGATTCGGAGGAGCTGTGGTTTGCACTCCCGAATGACAATGTCATTTGGTTCTTTATACAAGAGTTTGCCATCATCACAGGACTTGCTTGTGGGCCATACTCGACGGAAGGGTCAACTGATGAATGTCCAACTAGTGAGAAGTTTCCAGGTAGCGGCAAAGTTTCGAATAAAAGTCTAAACATCATTTTTAGGGGTGCTTCTTCAAACAATGATGAAGACATAGTAAAACTTGCGATGTTGTACTTTTTAGAGACGATGTTACTTGGGAAGGATCCAAAGAATGAGATTCAAAAGGACCATATTCGACTATTGGATGATATAAATGCTTCAACAAATACTCATGGGGCCAATGCTGCTACGAGATGACGTTGCGTGGCATGAAAAAGGATTTTAAGAAAATGACTACCAAGGTTGGAAAACGAAATAAAGGGTACAAGTACAAGGCAGACGGTGCATTCTATTCTTTGTCTAATTTCCCATATGCTTTTCAAGTATATGTATGTTGTTTTTTTAGTTTATCTTGCTTCGTAACGGTTGGTTGGTTTGGCAATAACGTTTGTTGTTTTTTCTTGCACTTATAGATATGGGCTTGTGAAGCAATTCCAACTATTGGGTAAGAAATTGCACTGAAATCCAACAATTTGTTGCCCTGTATCATTAATTGGAGTTCTACGACAATCCTAAAGTCAAGAGAAATTGTTACGTTGTCACATCGCTCTGATGTATGTAAATCTATTATTAAGTTGAATAGATGACCTACATGTTAGTTGCTGTTTTTTGAACATGTGTTTTATGATTTCTTGCTAGTTTGAAAGGCATTCTACATTGGAGGCGACTACTGCAGAGAAAAAAGAGGAATATTGGTAACATTTTGTGAGGAAGGATGAGGGTGCAACCTAAGTGTCTTTTGATAGTGACGACTTTGATAGTGCTGCCATTGGTGTGAAGGACCACAGTGACAAGGCAACTGCGTCCGCATTTATGAAGGCGTAGCCTGGGGGAAGACGACCGCATACTCAGGTACAATTGTTGTTAGCTTTTATGTTGGTTGTTTGCAATGGAGTGCAAGTATACCACCTCACTTCACATGCACTGAATTTTGTACAGGCTGCCAAGGATAGCAGAACTGCTTATAGCGATCAATTACAAGCCATCTTGAAACAGATAGAGCAAGTTAAGCAAGACACGATGAAACTACTGCAACATACAAACAAGAACTTAGAAGATACCAAGATGAAGGTACAGGAAACAACTGATCTCCTTCATGAAACAAACAAGAAGGTTGATATGATTATCGACTTTTTATTTAGAAACAATGTTGTTTCAACACATCAGAAGGCACCTGCATCGAAGGTACACTGCAGAGATGGCTAGCCTTAGTTATTAGTAATGTATATTAACATGTATTTATACGATTGGAATTTTGCTTGCTAGGACACCAATGAGCAACAACATGAAATAAATGGAGACAACACTGGGGTGGAAGGATCAGTGCCAGTTGGGGCTGCAAACACACTTGGCCACACTACTCATGACGAGGTGGATAGTTTCGATGAAAAAATGACGTTCACCCCAATCATGCCAACAAAAGCATGGGTACTGTCGCCTTTCATTGCTTCTGATGCAAGTGTGAAGATTTTACCACAATCCCAAAGTTTTTAGATCAAGCAAGACGAGGGTCCACAGATGTCCACCTTGTTTTCAGGGTTGGAAGGTAGCCCAAGAAAAAGGCCTGAACGTGATGTTGCATAATCTGGCAGAGGGCAGTGTAAAAGTGACACATGCTTGGGCCGACAATTTCAGGGGAAAAATGATTTTGGACCCTATCCTATCACGGTAACCAATAATAGGGTCGTCTTCACTAGGTTTGGACATAAGTTTGAAGATTATACTTGAAACCAAATTTTTCAAAAGAAAGCAAAAAAATGATCCAAAAATTTCATCTCAATTTTATCAAATCGAAGTTATTCCAAGAAAGCACACGAAGTTTGAACCATTTCCTAAACTGTCAAATATTGAACTTGCAACATTTAAAACATGGCGCGACGAACATTTTATGAATGAGTTGTATGTTTCTATCCTTCTTACTTCATTCTTACTGTTTTATATACCAGTATTTGATTCATATATAACCAGTTGTGAAAAATGGGTTTGTCCCAAAAGACCAATGGTCTGGTTGCCAACAAGAGACTGTCATCAGCAATGGTTTAAGGAGTTGTACAAGGCCAATGCATGGTTGCAAGATTTAGTGTGTATAAACAATATGGAAAGTAGGTATGTCAAACATATATAAGGACTGCATAGTTTAACCGTATGCATTTTCACTGTTTCCAGCATCTGGATGCTGCTTTCTGTTTGATTCGATGGAAATCGATGCGGTCCCCGACTAGTAAGATGGAAGCCTTCACGATGACTGATATTTTGTTTGGGGTAAATATTTTGTTTCTTCATAAGTAAAGGGAGTGATGGAAAAAGCTATTTGGGCTGATGATGACATGTGCATATGATATGCACGGAGGGAGGTGGTCGACAATAGACACGCATGGGGGAGGTAGCCTCTTGTTCATGGGCAGGACTTACGACGGTATCATCGTGAATTGGTTGCTTCGATTTGTTATTTTAACTGTTATGTTACATACTCAAACTGATTTGTGGTTGTGTTCTACTTGTCGTGTTTGTAGCTATACATGCCATTGAAATACAAGGGTGTACATTGGGTTCTTATGAAAGTACACTTCAAGGACCGAACGATAACCTTGTTTGACTCACTAGGCACCTATGTGCGCAATTGGAAACAATTTTTGCAACCTATACAAACACTACTGCCACAGCTCCTTCAGAAGATTGATCACTATGGAATAGATGCACACATGACTGCATATTGGTATATGAAGGAGGGATGGCCTCTGTCACGATGCGACAACACGCCATAACAAGAAATAGGGTAAGAGCTGTACCATATCCAACAGTTTCCGTTATTGCAATTAAATGTACGTCATGTGCTAACTAATATGTTGTCTTCTTTTATGTAGTAGTGGTGATTGTGGGATTTTTCAAGTAATCAAGTTGGCCGAACATATGGTGCACGGTCTACCAATGAACTCATTCGACAAATCCAACATACCAGCTTTCCGTGAGTAGCTAAGGTTCAACCTGTAGAAATTCAACTTATAGGGGGCGTAATATTTTTATGCTTCTTAGTCCACTGTAAATCCGTTGTGTTTGTAAATTGGACAGTATGTTGTTATAGTCCAACTTACTCAATCTTGATGTTCCTTCTTGCTGTGCTGTTGAGCAGGTTACTTATTCGGTGACTTCAATTGTCAGCCTGCTTTTGCGAAGATTATGTTGGATGAGTTATGCAGTAAAGAAAAACTAGTATTTCCAAGATTGCCGAAGGACTTTAACAGTGTAGGTTGCATGGGTAAGATAATTGCAGTATATGGTTTGATAAACTCTTAAAAGAACAACATTAAGGACTTGTTGACTCTCTACAGCCTGTAATATTGGTTTTCCCTTATTCTTATGCTCATTGATGATGTTTTCATATTTTGTATCAACTGTTTCATGCAGCTTTTGTAATATTGAACAACCTTTAGTAATCCATTGAAGCAAAACAATCGATGCAAACAAATCTATGAGTTCATGTCAAGCTGGCTATAAACAATTTGAGTACACAGATGGAAAAGATTCCTTCATGTCAAGCTGGATGGAAAGCTTCCGTTGCAGCCCTTCATTGCTAAGAAGTTTTCATGTACTATCAGTGCAGAGGGGACCATTGATTTCCTGCTTAGGCTATGTCACAATACCATAAGGACTGCACTATAGGATACCAGCATCTCATTGTCACGTTTGTGCATTGGCTGATACTGCTAAGATAGTGCAAGCAGTGCAACCGTGCATCATGCAAATGGTGTTAATTCCATTTTATCATGATGAGGAGTTCAAAAAACTCATTACCGAGTAAGATGATGAGGCGTTATAAACAATTAGGGAGAGATAACAGCAATAGGAAGAGCTAGCAACACCTCGTATATTGATCTCTGTTAAATTGTATGTGGATGGTCCTTTGTAACTCTGACCTTTGCTATTAATTTGATTATGCATGTAGTTGGATAATATGTATTGTTGATGCATCAATGGTGTTACTTCGATTTCGTGATGAGTTGATTTCAAATTTGGTAAATGTCAACAATCAAGTTTCAAAGTGGACAGTTCGTGCTATTATTTAGTTTATAGAACAAACTTCAATATAGTCTTAGGCATTATAATGATCACATTGAATAATTGATGACCTATAAAATCATTTGAACAATGAAAGATGACAATCAAATTATGGAAACTTGAAAAGTAATGAAACGAATGAGGAACAAGACCAAATTCTTTTCATAACAAATGAATATTTGTTTATCACAACTGGAAAATGAGATCATCAACAACTTCAATAGTTGTTTATGACAAATGTCTATAGCATCTTCAGATAGGCTGCTTCAATAATGCAAGTGTAGAAGTATGCATTCTGCTCATGGCTGATTTCAAGGATTCCTCATGGAGGGCAGCACATGGTTGAAGAATAAAAGTATTAGCAGGAAATACATTGAATCAGCCAAGGCATCATCTATAACTTGTGACGGTTTTAAACATATGCATAGATGCGAGAAAAACATATATATCTAGAAATTTTGTATTAGGTAGACAAAGTTTGTGTACAAAAAATACATTATAAAGACTTAATCACTTCCATTTATCCCACCACCTACTCGACATTTAGAAGACACCTTATACGTTTGATTTAACAATACAAACTACGATGGCACTGTCAGAATTGGCTTTGATACCTTTTTTGTGTTTTCTCTTCTCATTAAATAGGAAAAACAAAATCAACTATACAAGGAAAGAGTAAGAAAATCAGGGGTTGTTACAAGACATTAAAGCCAAGCCCTTAATACTAAAAAACCTATATGGAAACAATCTATACCAGCTGTACATTTATCCTATATTTAGACAGCTAGAAATAAGGTAATTTAGCTATACAAGAGGCCTAATTTAGCTATACAAAAGGCTTAGATTGACAGGCACATCTTCATCTACACAAATCAGGGATGTTATTTGTATATGCACATGATAAGATGCCACCTAACTAGTCAAACACAAAAATGCAGTATGGCCACCAATAGTATTTGGATCTCTACAGACAATGTTAACTACATAACATAAAATATCAACTACATCTTACATGATGAGCTTCAAATTAATGGAGATGATATCTTACTAGTTTATTTATCAGAATTAGCATTCCGTTTAGTAGTTATGCATACTGGAATTGGTGCCCTACACCTTTATCTGTTGTGTCCAAAGCCACCATATCAATTGCACTTAGATTTCTGTTTATCTTCACCTTTCGAAGGTTTTCTTTTTCTAGTAGGTCGTCCACGAGGCTTACGACCTTCAGGTGGTAGGACAACAGGAACTTCAAGATCTTCAAGCAAAATCCAATCATCTTCAGGCCCAATTGAATGAATGGAAGCTGCATATGCTATTGCTAATATTTCCCGGGTATAGTACGCAACACAGTAGTCATAACAGGATAGATGGCGACTACTACAGACTGCCAAAGCATGTGCACATGGAAGTTGGTTGATCTAAAATTTTTTGCAGTCACAAGTTTTATTCCGCAAGTTCACAATCGGGTTCAAATATTCATCGATGACAAGATACCTATCTACATCAACGGGACGCACAGGATAACGACTAGCATTCTTCATCCTTTGTCGTAGCTTGCCTTCAACCCATCTTGTCATTGGCGTTGGCATTTTCACAGCTTCCTCACACCTTTCCCAAAACCATCTTTGAAGTGCGCCACGTATATGCTCTATTAACTTTGTGATTGGTAGCTCTCGTGCCTCCTTCAAAATGGCATTCAAACACTCTGCAATGTTTGTTGTCATAATGGAATATCTTCTACCATCAAACTCACATCTAGCCCATTTGTTAGGTTCCGCAACAATCAAATACTCAGCTGTCTTAACATTAACTCCTGCGATTTGGGATATGACTTCATTGGGCACTGAAACCCGGTATGCTTTTGTAGCCTTGTAAAACAGCTTATACATATCACCACATTTACAATTGGCCTTCATGTTTTGCCCGAGGTGATACATACATATTCCATGCAATGCCCCTGGAAACGAATGTGCAATAGCCATTGCTATACTTGTGTTACAGTCTAAAATGAACACTAGATCATTAACTTCTCCAATACACCCATGCAACTTTGTCATAAACCAAATCCATGCATTATCATTTTCTAAATCTCCAATGCCAAATGCTAATGGATAGACTTGGTTATTTCCATCCATGCAAGTTGCAATAAATAGGGTACCTTTATCCTTAGATTTGAGGAAAGTTCCATCAACAGCTATAACAGGCCGAATGGAAGATCTAAATCCAGCAATATAACCTCCTAATGTCATGAAAAAATACTTGAATCGATTACAAACATCACATTCAATCTCAGTTATAGTCCCTAGATTTTTCATTTCTAACATCACACAATACAACGAAAGCATGCTATAGGACTGTTCGGGTGATCCCCTAGCTAACGTCATAGCAACCTCTCTAGCCCTCCATGCTTTATTATAAGTACAAGTCATCCCATACCTTTTCTTCATGTCCTGAACGATGTCATTTGGACAGTAAGACTGAGAAGCACCCTCATACTTCCATTTGATACAATGCCTAATCAATTTACTTGTTACTTGCGGACTGTGAAAAATGAGCGAATCAAGAGAACATGTGTGCTCTGAAAGGTACTTTCGCACGCGAAAAGCTTTTGACCCTGCAAGTTTTGTTGCATGCAGCCACCACTTGCAACCTTTCTAAACACAAGCCAAAACCAATAAGTCTTTGGTGGACTTCTTCACTCTTATATTGAACTGTCTACCAACAACTAACATTCTTATATTCAGCTGTAGCTTTTCCTTATTACAGAAAATATCACCCGTCTGAACATCTTTAACACTGTCAAAGACAATGTCAGAATAACCACCTTCTATTG
Organism: Litchi chinensis; assembly: GCA_019925255.1. Lineage (NCBI taxonomy): Eukaryota > Viridiplantae > Streptophyta > Magnoliopsida > Sapindales > Sapindaceae > Litchi > Litchi chinensis. The sequence goes on from CM034462.1 coordinate 22,193,661, forward strand.
CACAAGGAATCGAAGATGTCATTACAACATGACAATTCCTATCAACCATTTCTAATTTCAACTTCTTCTCATTCCAACTGTTAGCCCTATCAATTGGTGATGCTTCTGGACAAGCTAATAGAGATGTACAGACATCTGCACCTTTGGAACCAACATGAGCGAATATGTGATCTGCATAGTTATCAACCCAATCACATCTTCATCGGTTATTGTGCATTCAACAGGAACTGGATCTTCACTACCCAAATATTTCTCTGCAGCAACTTGTATTCCAATATTGTTCGCACATTCTTCCTCACCAACTAACAAGGCTGCTATCGAGGCACGTTTACGTTCCATTGTAATGCATAATGGATTCCTCGTCATTACATCACTAACTTCAACAATAAAGAACTCAACATCATTATCGTTCAACACTTCAATGGTGGGCCGACATCACACATTTTATATTTGAACTTCATCGTAATTACAAAATCAGCATGTTTTATATCAAATGCACGACATACAACATCGTGTAAGTCTTCATACACTATATTCTTCAATAACAAAATTCCTTTTTTCTTCCTACCTTCATACAGAAGGTTTTCTCCCTTATTGATCCACTCACCATCATATCAAACCGTAATTTGAACTGTATCCATGTCGTTTAAGCTGTCAAATTAAAGTAGTAGTGTGGTCAGTATATATATCCAACATTGCTAGACTCAATATACACTACCAAATATGGCAGTGTATAATTTCAATTTTTTCCTCCATACCAATTGCATTTATTTGAATGACAAGAATGACTTGTGAATATTTCATGACAAGTTTGTATTTTTTTTCATATCAAATGCTATACAACTCCCCGTATCAAACCGTAAAACCAAATCTACCAAACATTAAATAAACACTATTAATCAACAACTAGATGAAAATGTAAAGACATACCAAAAAATTATATTGCATTAAACACATTCATAAATGGAACCTAGAAAACACATTCTAACTTGTTATGCTGTCCAATCAAGGTTGGAAAATGAAACCTTCAGGTTGAGATTTCGCATAGTTATCAACCTAGTTAAGAATCTCAACCTGAAGGTTTAGAATCGCAACCTTCAGGTTGGGATTCTCAAACCTTGCGATTGGGAATCTCAACCTCAAGGTAGAGAATCCCAACCATGATAGAACATCTAGACTGACAATCTCAACCTTCAGGTTGAGAATCCCAACCTGGAGTCCAGGTTAGGAATCCTAACCTGGAGATTGGGATTCCCAATCTTGATTTAAAATCCAAGTTAGGATTCCCAACCTTTAGGTTGGGTATCCCAAAGTGGATTCAAAATCTATGTTTGGATTCTCAACCTCGGGGTTAGGAATCCCAACCTGGCTTTTAAATCAAGATTGGGAATCTCAACTTCCAGGCTGAGATTTTCAACCTAGTTGGGATTTTCAACTTGGAGGTTGAGATTGTTAATCTAGATGTTCTATCATGGTATGGTTGGGATTCTCTACGTTGAGATTGTGATTCCTAACTTGGAGATTAGGATTCCCAACCTCTAGGTTGGGATACCTGACGTGGATTCAACATCCACGTTTGGAATCTTAACCTTAGGGTTGGGAATCCCAACCTCAGATTTGGAATCCCAACGTGGGTTTTAAATCAAGATTGGGAATCCTAATGTCCAGATTAGGATTCCTAACCTGGACATTGGGAATCCCAACCTGAACATTGGGATTCCAAACTTGGATGCTGAAACAAGGTTAGGATTCCCAACCTTCAAGTTGGGAAACCAATACCTATATTAAGATTCCAAACCTTCACTCAACTTTTAGGTTAGGAATCTCAACCTTAAGGTTGAGATTCTTAACTTCTCTGTTAAATGAAAGTTATGAATCCCAACCTGGAGGTTGGGATTCCTAGCTTGCAAGTTGAATTCCCAACTGGTTATATTCAGATACTCAATCTCAAAATGGGAATCCCAACCTTCTGGATGTGATTCTCAACTTAAAGGTCTAAGATTCCCAACTTGAAGCTTGGAATTCTCAACCGTAAAGGTTGAGATTCCCAACCTACCGGTTGGGAATCCCAATATGAAAGTTGAGATTCCCAACTAAAAGTTTGGATTCCTACCCTTTACATGAAGACCTCACATCTAAACTCATCTCAGCCTTCGTTATAAATCCCACCCTTAAAGTAGAGATTCACATTACAACTACCAATACAATCTCATTTTCACATTCTCATCATACCCACGAAACCACACCCAATAGTACACAAAACAACTGGAACCTACTTTTAATACCCTATCCTCGGTTCATATCACTATATTCATATACCTAAAGCAAC